>LPNX010753218.1:317806-329904 GCA_001517045.1 Pseudotsuga menziesii
ATATCTTGATCCCACACATCATCTATCGGAAATCGAAAAAGCGTTAAAGTGTGGGAACCCTGTTTCGTAAGTGGAAGAGCTGACTTTCGCAATCTAAACCAGAAATTGGAAAGCGGGAAGGTGTGAGAGTGCAAGAGACATGTTTCTCATTGAGATATATTGATTTTTATTTTAATTAATTGTAATTTTTAACAGTTTAACCATTTCTGATTATTGAAAAAATATTTAAAAGTTAACTGCTTATATTAACCACTCACTTCTCCTTTGAAATGGAGTCATGGAAATATAATCTTCAAAATCATATGTGATTCTAATCATAACCACTATTTTAAAATACAAATATGTGATTCTAATCGTATGTTTGTATTAATAATATTATTTACATGATTCTTAATTAATATTAAAATACAAAGCAATATTATTTAGATGACTAAAATAATATTAATATAATATCAATGTAGCGTGTGTAAATTAAGAGCGGAGTGCTGAACCCAGGAAAGTGAAGAATTGCAAGTTTCAAAAGTACAAAAGCCGACTTCTGCATCTCAAACCGAAAATCAGAAACTGGAAAAGCGTGAAAGTGCAGGAACCCTGTTTCGTAAGTGGAGGAGTCGACTTCTACAATCCGAACCGGAAATTGAAAATCAGAAAGGAGACTTGTTTCTCATTGAGATATATTGATTTTTATTTTAATTAATAGTATTTTTTTTAATAATTACATTTCAAGAGAAAATAAGTTAAAATAAATTTAAAAGCTCAATCTTTAAAGCTCTGAATATGTACAGATGAATCAAACAGCTTGAATCCATAATCTTCAAGAATTCAATCCATTTTTATTATAATTATATCAGTAATAAATTTGGAAAGACGTATTCTTTATTTATTTTACAATATTAATATTCCGGGACAATGACTTAGAAACCTCTTAAATTGAAGCTTAGAGTTAATGAAATTATAAATAATTTAAATTTATATAAAAAAAATAAAAATTAACAGTTTAATCATTTATGATTATTTAAAAAATATTTAAAAGTTAAGTGCTTATATTAACCACTCACTTCTCCTCTGAAATGGAGTCATGAAAATATAATCTTCAAAATCATATGTGATTCTAATCATAACCACTATTTTAAAATACAAATATGTGATTCTAATATGTTTGTATTAATAATATTATTTACATGACTCTGAATTAATATTAAAATACAAACCAATATTATTTAGATGACTAAAATAATATTAATATAATATCAGTGCAGAGTGTGTGAGGGAAAGTGAAGAATTGCAAGTTTCAAAAGTTCGGGAGCCGACTTCCGCATCCCGAACCGAAAATCGGAAACCAAAAAAGCGTGAAAGTGCGAGAACCTTGTTTCGTAAGTGGAGGAGCCGACTTCAGCAAACCGAACCGAAAATCTAAAGTCGGGAAGGAGACCAGTTTCTCATTGAAATATATTGATTGTTATTTTAATTAAAAAGTATTTTTTTTAATAATAACATTTCAAGTGAAAACAAGTTAAATTAAATTTAAAAGCTCAATCTTTAAAACTCTGAATATGTACAGATGAATCAAACGGATTGAATCCATAAACTTAAAAAATTCAATCCATTTTTATTATAATTATATCAATAATAAATTTGGAAAGACATATTCTTTGATTGTTTTACAATATTAATATTCCGGGACAAGGACTTGGAAACCTCTTAAATTGGAGTTGAGAGTTTATGAAATTATAAATAATTTAAGTTTATATAAAAAAAAATAAAAATTAATAATTTAACCATTTACGATTATTTAAAAAATATTTAAAAGTTAACTGCTTATATTAACCACTCACTTCTCCTCTGAAATGGAGTAATGAAAATATAATCTTCAAAATCAAATGATTTTCTAATCATAACCACTATTTTAAAATACAAATATGTGATTCTAATCGTATGTTTGTATTAATAATATTATTTACATGACTCTTAATTAATATTAAAATACAAACCAATATTATTATTATTTTTAACCAAAACGAATATTATTTATTTATGCATGAGAAAATATAAACAAAGATATGACTTGACAATTTCCAATCAACCAAAAAATGCAATCGAGAAGGAGAATGCTAGAGGGGCCAAAGATTGAACAATTTCAGACAGAGAAGGAGTAGGATCCAAAAAGATAAATAATAACGTAGAGAAAGCCAATTAAGGAATTGGGTGAAGATGGGTTGACTCTTCGTTGATGCTTAGAAGCCCCTGAGACAACATGCAAGCTTTGTTGGCTAGGGAGTCTGCAAGATTATTGAAATCTCGTAGGATGTGGAAAGAGATAACCTTATCGAATTCTTTCAATGTAAGACAGATTCTCTACAAAATTATGTTCAACACAGAATTAATAAAGCAATCAACAGAATTTAGAGTTTTAATCAGCACCTCAGAGTCACCGAATATTTGAATTGATTTATAACATTTATCCTTGGCAATCGGACTGGCCATAAGGAGGCTATAGCTTTCACCCTGGTTGTTTGACATGGATTCGAGACACCAACTAAAACTAGATTCAGACAGTCTATCTAGAGAAATAACCAATCCCCCGGCGCCTGAGATCCCAGGGTTCCCCTTGGATGCTCCATAAAAAAAAACCGCAATAGAAGAACTCCTCCATAATATTTTTAATTCTTAAATAGATCCACGGAAGCACCAGGGAATAACACTGACCGGTTTGTATCAAATTGATGATCGCATCCCAAGAGAGTTTATACCCAACCACTCTGAAAACATAGGAGGCAAAGAGGAATAAGTCATCACAGAAGAGAAAAGCGAGCTACCATCTAGCTCAACGATTTGCAGTTTGATTGAAGAAGCCACACGCTGCTGATTTGGAGACTTTTGGCTGAAAATGCAGTTGTTTCTGCAAATCCACAACTTCCACCAGATGAGCTTAGGAATCAAGATCCATAACGGATGCTAGATAGCAGAGGTGCCCAAATTCTTAGGACGTCGATCATACCAGGAGAGATAAAATTCTGTTACAGAGGAATGGTAAGGAGCAGAGATGCAGGTGCTAAGTAGCACCAAATCCCACACATTTTTGGAAAATTCACAGCCGATGAACAAGTGATCTGCCGATTCAAATTCAGAATTGCAAAAAAACCATCTAAACGGACCATAGAAGCCACATTTTAGCACATTATCACTAGTAAGAACTTTGTTTTGCAGGAGCAGCCATATAAAAAAAATTACCTTAGGAAGGCAGTGCGATGACCAGACTGATTTCCAAATTGTCGAGGAAAGAAAAGAAGGTTGAGAGACTTGAAGTTCAGAGTAACCATTAGCTACTGAGTATGAGACCGTGATTCCCCAACCCCAAATGTCTTTGAAGGAGTAATGAACTGGGGCAAGACCAGAAAGAAAGGAGGTCAAAAAAAAAAATTGGGATCCGAGTCGGTCAGGGAGGTATGGGAAAAACCATCCCACCCAATTTCCTATGTTGTCCCAAGAGCAGAAGTCAGCGAAACGGAGCAGGCCTTTGTTTGTTGACCAGTCCATTATCTCTGATAATAAAGAAACATAGGAGAGAGCAGGGTTACCCGATAGTTTATCCTCCCAGAGAAGGATCTTCTTCCCATTGCCAGGGATCCTGTAAAGTTGTTGATTAAACTTATCAATTCCTTTTCTACAAGAATTCCATATAGTTGTTCCTGTGGGCGTATTAGGTGACATTCTATTTCATAGAGAGCCTCCCTTGAGATATTTCATCCTGAAGATCTTACTGACAGGGTGATTTTTGTCTACATAAAGTTTCCAAATAAGTTTATCCCCCATTTCCGGACTATCCAGGCCAGGGTCACGTATCTGTAGACCACCTTCAAAACTAGGTTTTTTAAGTATTTCCCAACTAACCAAATGCATTTTTTTTTACTGCCATTTCCATCGTTCCAAAGAAAATCTTGCAAGAGTTTAGAAATCTGAGTCGAGATAGACTTAGGGGCAAGCAACAAGGAGGATTGAAAGATAGGTAGAGCAGAAAGAACTGACTTGATCAAAATCAATTTTCTCACCTTATTTAACCATTGGCCACCCCAAGAGATAATTTTAGATTTCATCTTAGCAATAACTTCGAGCTAGAGAGAAGGAGGAGCTGGGCCAAGAGTTAAAGGCATCCCCAAATACTTTATCCACTCCCACTTGACAAAGCCATGGAATCCCAAGAAATTAGCTATTCGAAGAATAACAGGAAGATCTACATTCCAGCCATAGACTGCACTTTTTTGCTTGTTGATCAAGGATCCTGAAATAAGAAAAAACTTTTGAAGAACTTCAATAAAGACCCTGGCAATATTCAATGAGGCACCACCAAGGAGAAGAGAATCATCAGCGAAAAGGGCGTGATTTATGGGTTCCACACCCCTATCAATCTTGATTCCCGGAAGGAATCCAGCTTCCTTTTCAACTAAGAGTTTTCAGCTAAGGGTTTCTGCCATCAAGATGTAAAGAAAAGGTGACATCGGGCAACCTTGGCGGAGACCTCTAGTGGCTTGGAAAAATTCTTATGGTATTCCATTAACTAGAGGTGCAATCCAAGGTCTATCTATACAATCTTTGATCAAATTCACAAACTCAGAGCTCACCCATAAGGAGAGAAGGACATCGTAAAGGAAGGGGATTTTTACACGTTCGAATGCATTCTTCATGTCTAGCTTAATTAACATTATTTTCTCCTTCCGATGAAAGCTTGAATGGAGAGCTTCTTGGACTTGGATAACATTATCAACTAGATTCCTGCCTTTTACAAAGCCCTCCTGGAGAGGAGAGATCAACCTTCCTATCAAAATATTGAACATGTTGGCAAGTAGTTTGGCTAGTATCTTGTAAGAAGCATTACACAACGAAATAGGGCGGAACCATTTGAAAGAAGAAGGATTAACTTCCTTAGGAATCAGAGCAAGGAATGTAGAATTTGTACACCCACCCACTTTAGCTTTATTTTGGAAGGCAATCACCATACAAATCGAATCTAACTTAATTATGTGCTAGCAGACTCTATAGAACTGCAAAAAAAATCCATCTAGCCCAAGAGCTGTATCTGGTTCCATTTCCCATATGACATCCAAAATTTCATGTTCAGTGAAAGGTTTCAGTAAGACATGGTTATCTTTTGAGGTGACTAGAGAGGGTACATTGTCCAGGAATTCAACAGACACTTCCCCATCAGCAAGGCCATCATCCTTAAACAAGAACTAAAAGTGTCTACTTGCAGCCTGTTTTAAAAGGTCCTAACCTTTAATGATGACCCCATCACCAATAGAAATTTCTGATATGTGGTTCTGAGACAATCTATCCCTGCATTGGCGGTGGAAAAAAGCAGAATTTTTATCCCCGTCCATCAGCCAGAGGCTACGAGACTTCAACCTGAGGAATTCCTCTTCTTGATGAAAAGATTGAGTGGTAGTACTTTGAGAGAGTTTTTCCAATGCTAGTTGAGACTCTGTGATGTCATTATCTTCCATTCTTAGTTGAATAATTGATAACTCAATTACTTTTTCTTGCATGATGGTGATAGGAGATCTCAGTGGTGTTTTGACCCAGGTTTTGACAACATATTTAGTTCTTTTTAACTTTTGTTCCCATACGTAACTAGGAGATTCAACAACATAGAGGGACCATGCCTGAGCCACTATGGAAAAAAAACCATCTCTCTCGGCCTAGAGTGGACTAAAACCAAATGGTAATGGTCCAATATTTTCTTCTTTTTTAAATGGCAGAGAGATTGGGTGATGATCAGACGAGATTTTAGGTAATATTTTAGAAGAAATGATCAAATTCCCATCCAACAGGGAGATATGGACCAAGAATCGGTCAAGACGGGAAACAATATTTGTTGCACCCACTCTATTGTTATTCCACGTGTATTGAATCGATTTGAGCTTTATATCATTCAATACGAAGGCAAGAATTATCTCCTCAACCATGTCATGAAATTGGCCCTTGCCATGTAGCCCACCAATTTTCTCACATGGAGCCAATGTTATATTAAGATCTCCAGCCACTACAGTATTTGGAAACAAATTAGCTTCTAAAAACTCAGACAACGATTTCTAGCATTTTGTTTTTTCCCTGTAGTTGACTAGAACGTACAGGTTAAATAGGGATAAGGAGGTCTTACTAGAGATATGATAGAGATCAGTAAATATCCAATGCTGAGTAGCAACCCAACTTTTTAACTAAAAATTTTCTTCACACCAAAGAGTGGCTAAGCCCCCAAAGGTGCCTCTTGAGCTAACAGCTCTGCCAACATTCAATTTCAATTTACTTTTACTGAGAAGGAGAAGAGATTCCACCTCTATATTGGTCTCTTGGAGCAAGAGGATTTCAGAAGGGACCATCCGCAACAAGTCTTTGACTACTTCAGCTTTGATTGGTTTCCCCAATCCCATGCAATTCCAAGAGATAATCTACATTACTTACCTAGGTGGGAGGGAGTGACAACTCCCTTAGGGGGCCTTGTCCTCTTGCTTCTTCCTAATGACATTTCAATGGTGTGCTGGCTACCTTGCATCTTTAACCTTTATGCTTCTTCTTCCCGAGCCTCCTTCCAAGACTTCCTACCATCCTTTTTAGGGAGTTTCTCAATTGAATCATCTTCAGAAGAGTCTGAAAGATCAACCTGCTTCTTCCTAGTAATATCAGCATAAGAGGGGGAAGCAGTATCACCAATAGAAGAATGATCCGAGGGTTCACCTTCCCTGGGGGATTTTGAGATAGATATTCCAATTTGATCCAATATTCTAGGGTTAATTTCAGGTACATCGACTAGTCCTTCCGATTGAGACAGTTCACCCTCTTCAAGGGTAGAAGTTTCTAGAATACTGAGAGCAACAAAGTGATTAAAGGACTCCTTTTCTATAGCAAGAGGATTAGGGAGATATTTTCCAGCAGCTATAATACCATTAGTGGTATTTCCATTTTTTCCTTTAGTTCTAGATTCTTGTTTGGAAGCTCCAACTTTTTGAGCTCGGATCCACTCGCCGTCCTTTTATTTTTCGAGATCATCTTCTGACTTCTTCTTACAATTACAGGAAAATGGTCGTAATCATGACAAAAGTGACACTTAAATGGAATTTGCTCGTAGTCCAGTTCTTGGATGTAAGACCAATCAACTACTGTGAGGTTGATCGCTTCTGGCAGGCCAATTTCCAAGTTTACTTCAACCTAGATTCTTGCGCATGAAAATTGGTCTTTCGTTTATGCCCTTTCTATAAATTTACCAAGCTTATTCCCAATGAATTCCAGAGACTTTGGATTCCAACAGTGTAAAGGTAAATGGGGGAGCCTTACCCAGACAGGAACTGTTGACGGTACGTCTTGGGAGGGGTCAAAATCAAGAGACCACTTGTTCAAATAAAGGCCCTAGGGACCCATGAAGTATGGGCCATTGTGAAATATGAGATCCCTGTCTTCTACAGAATAGAACACAAAAGCAAATTTACCTCTACTGACGAAGTGATTTCGGATGCCTTCATATACTAAGGGCCTCCAATTTCTTTGGACCCATCCATCAATAGCCTTAGGGTAAGGACAGAGACCAGTGAATTGTCCGATGATTCCATGCTCAACAAGATTCAGGGCCGACCAACAGATCCTTTCAGCTGGAAGATCAATAGAGGGAATATCGACCTTCTTCACAAATATTTGAGAAGGTGTTCCCCCTTTCCTCTTACCACAATATGCAACCAGTATTTTGAAAGCTTCCAGTTCAGGAGGGAGAGGAGGTGGAGAATCCCCTCCAATGTCAACGAAGTCAACAATGAGGACAAACTCAAACCCAGAAAGATATGCTGTGAAAGACCTCTAAAAATAAAAACAAAGCTCACCAGATTCAAGAAAGAACAAGGCAAGGATTAAGACTGCAGAGAAATCGCCCCCAGAGCTCAAAGCAGCCTTCAAACAACAACAAAAACCTACAACGAAGCACAGGTATGATGAACCTAAGACATCAGAGAGTCTAGTAGAAATCTAGAGCCATGAGCACTCGGTAGAATGAGATTTGAGGAAATGAACACCTGTAAACAAAACGGACATACCTCGGCAGAACCAGAAAAATTTTTAAATCGCTTCTTGGAGCAAAAAAAAAGTTCTAAAACATTTTGTTCAATAATCCAAACCAATATTATTTAGATGACTAAAATAATATTAATATAATATCAATGCAGAGTGTGTATATTAAGAGCCGAGTGCGTAACCCAGGACAATGAAGAATTGCAAGTTTCAAAAGTCAGGAAGCCAACTTCCGCAGCTCGAACCGGAAATCAAAAACCAGAAAAGCGTGAAAGCGCGGGAACCTTGTTTCGTAAGTGGAGGAACTTACTTCCGCAATCTAAAACGAAAATCGAAAATCGAGAAGGACACCTGTTTCTCATTGAGATATAATGATTTTTATTTTAATTAATAGTATTTTTTTTAATAATAACTTTGAAAATATAATCTTCAAAACCATATGTGATTCTGATGAAAACCACTATTTTAAAATACAAATATGTGATTCTAATATGTTTGTATTAATAATATTATTTACATGACTCTTAATTATTATTATTATTATTATTTTGTAAGCTGCACAGTAAATTATATTATAGGGGCAAAAAAATTACATCAGAGAACTCATGATTTGTCAAGGGTTTGAAGGAGACTGTGTCTCCTTTAGAGCCATTTCCAAAAAATAAGACACCTGTCTTTGTGTAAGCATGCTGATACTCGCAGATAGAAATTCTAAAAAAAACTATTCAGAAAAGCTCTATAACCTGTTTAAGACTGATATGCATGGAAACTGGGATGCTAACCAGCCGACCCCCACTAGAACTAAAAGAGACATAGAGTAAACCAGAGAAAAACAAAACCTAGACAAAATTAAAAGGCCTGCACTAAGCGAAGCCTGAATGAGACCTGTGCGGAGCTCGCATTAAGCTAATGGGGGATCTTCAGTGATGGGGCATGCCCAGCGCTCCTCCTGCGATCTAGTGGGTGAGTTTGCGACTGCCATAGGAACAAGAGACAACACTGGAGGATGACCAGCCTGTGGGGAAGACGAATCTTTCAGTCGTTTGGAGAGGGGTTCCACTGGAGAAGGAATTTGGAACGTTTTGGCTCGGGGCGACTTGGAAGAGCTGTCGCTTCCTCCTAGACTGGTGATGGCGTTCCCGCTTGTTTCACTACCGCTGGCTCCACCACTAGTACCGCCACCCTGTGCATCTGCCCCCACCTTATGGACGTTTAAGCTGGAGATGTTGGCTGTTCCTTTCCAGGAGAAAGTTTTGTCCAATTCGGTCAACTGAGTGTCAATCTCCGCAATTTTCATTTTCATGGAGTGGACCACCATTCGTGCTTCAGCCTAGTTGCTAAGCATGTCTTCCGCTAGGTTGCAAAGCATATTTTTAACCATCCAGTAGTGGTTGATGCGACTGCCATCCTCCCATGTTGACAGCTTCCTGTTCAAAACTTTATTCTCCCATGCCTCAACCAGCACCCGAACACGACCAAAGATATGAGGTTCATAGTCCTTAGGAACAGGGACAGTGCTACTCCTTTGGGATTTCGCACGACCTGAGTGGGCACGTCTGGGAGTACCACGCTGGTGGTACATGGCCGTCGACTTAAACCTTAGACAAAAATGCAGAGGGGAGAACGCTCCTTCACTAGTTCCGGAATAAAAACCATCAGCAGAGTTAACAGCAGCAGCAGCAGCAGCAGAGAGACTATGATAAACCACCCTGAACTCGTAGCCGATATAACTATCCTCCATATCATAATGCGCGTGAAAATCCTGCATCAAATTCCTGTTAGTTGCCCTTAATCTAATCGGACGGGTCTTGAATGAGCTTGAGACGAGGTACCAGTTCTAGCTCTATTCGTATGCTTTGATAAGACGTGAGAATAATCCTCAACGTTCGAAGGATCCTGCGCAGAGTGACGGCGTGCATGAGCGGGGAGGTGAGCGCACGTCATAACTCCGACATGATCTGGGATGCGGAGATCACGACAAGTGTCCACAAGGATCATCGGGGAAGTAACACCGGTGGAATTGTTCAAATCTAGACGTCGGGATTCCAGGCTGGCAGCAAACGACGACGGTTGTGAAGGTGGACACGTATTGCTGGCACCCGTAGAACAGCTGGCCTTGGTGTTGTCACCCGCATCCGGGTGACTCTTAATTATTATTAAAATACAAACCAATATCATTTAGATGACTAAAATAATATTAATATAATATCAATGCAGAGTGTGCCAGGGAAAGTGAAGAATTGCAAGTTTTAAAACTTTGAAAGCCGACTTCCGCATCCCAAACCAGAAATCGAAAACTGGAAAATCGTGAAAGTATGGGAACCTTGTTTCGTAAGTGGAGGAACCGACATTCGCAATCCGAACCGGAAATCTGAAATCGGGAAGGAGACCTTTTTCTCATTGAGATATATTGATTGTTATTTTAATTAATAGTATTTTTTTAATAGTAACATTTCAAGTGAAAATAAGTTAAATTAAATTTAAAAGCTCAATCTTTAAAGCTCTGAATATGTACATATAAATCAAACGCTTGAATCCATAAACTTCAAAAATTCAATCCATTTTTATTATAATTATAAATTTAATCCATTTTTATTATAATTATATCGATAATAAATTTGGAAAGACATATTCTTTAATTATTTTACAATATTAATGTTTCGGGACAATGACTTGGAAAGCTCTTAAATTGGAGTTGAGAGTTAATGAAATTACAAATAATTTAAGTTTGTATAAAAAAAATTAAAAATTAACATTTTAACCATTTGTGATTATTTAAAAAATATTTAAAAGTTAACTGCTTATATTAACCACTCACTTCTCCTCTGAAATGGAGTCATGAAAATATAATCTTCAAAATCAAATGGCTTTATAATCCTAACCACTATTTTAAAATACAAATATGTGATTCTAATGATATGTTTCTATTAATAATAATATTTACATGACTCTTAATTAATATTAAATTACAAACCAAAATGATTTAGATGACTAACATAATATTAATATAATATCAATGCAGAGTGTGTAAATTAAGAGCTAAGTGCCAGGAAAATGAAGAATTGTAAGTTTTAAAAGTCCGGAAAGCAACTTCCGCATCCCGGAAATCGAAAACCCGAAAAACATGAAAATGCGGGAACCCTATTTCGTAAGTGGAGGAGGCGACTTCTACAATCTGAACCGAAAATCAAAAATCGAGAAGGAGACCTATTTTCTCATTGAGATATATTGATTTTTATTTTAATTAATAGTATTTTTTTAATAATAACATTACAAGTGAAAATAAGTTAAACTAAATTTAAAAGTTCAATCTTTTAAGCAAAATATTTAAAAGTTAAATGTTATATTAACCACTCACTTCTTCTCTAAAATGGAGTAATGAAAATATAATCTTCAAAATCATATGTGATTCTAATCATAACCACTATTTTAAAATACAAACATGTGATTCTAATAGTATGTTTGTATTAATAATATTATTTACATGACTTTTAGTTAATATTAAAAAAAAAACAATATTATTTAGATGACTAAAATAATATTAATATAATATCAATGCAGAGTGCGGAACCCAAGAAAGTGAAGAATTGCAAGTTTCAAAAGCCTAGAATCCCATTTCCGCATCCCAAATCGGAAATCAGAATCCGGAAAATCGTGAAAGTGTGGGAACCCTGTTTCGTAAGTGGAGGTGCTGACTTCCGCAATCCGAACCAGAAATCGGAAATCATGAAGAAGACATGTTTTTCATTGAGATATATTGATTTTATTTTAATTAATAGTATTTTTTTAATAATAACATTTCAAGTGAAAATAAGTTAAATTAAATTTAAAAGCTCAATCTTTTATGAATCAAATGGCTTGAATCCATAATATTCAAAAATTCATTCCATTTTTATTATAATTATAAAGTTAATCCGTTTTTATTATAATTATATGGATAATAAATTTGGAAAGATATTCTTTATTTGTTTTACAATATTAATATTCCAAGACAATGACTTGGAAACCTCTTAAAGTGGAGTTGGGAGTTTATGAAATTATAAATAATTTAA
>LPNX010753218.1:329972-342641 GCA_001517045.1 Pseudotsuga menziesii
ATTAAGAGCGGAGTGCAAAACCCGAGAAAGTGAAGAATTGCAAGTTTCAAAAGTCCAGAAGCAGACTTCCGTATCCCGAATCGAAAATCGGAAACTGGAAAAGCTGGAAAGTGCGGGAACCCTGTTTCATAAGTGGAGGAGTCGACTTCCGCAATTTGAACCGAAAATCGGAAATCAGGAGGGAGCCCCGTTTCTCATTGAGATATATTGATTTTTATTTTAATCAATAGTATTTTTTTTAATAATAACATTTCAAGTGAAAATAAGTTAAATTAAATTTAAAAGGTCAATCTTTAAAGCTCTGAATATGTAGAGATGAATCAAACATCTTGAATCCATAATCTTGAAAAAATCAATCCATTTTTATTATAATTATAAGTTTAATCCATTTTTATTATAATTATATCGATAATAAATTTCGAAAGATATATTCTTTATTTGTTTTACAATATTAATATTCCCGGACAATGACTTGGAAACCTCTTAAATTGGAGTTGAGAGTTAATGAAATTATAAATAATTTAAATTCATATAAAAAAAATTAAAAATTAACAGTTTAACCAAAAATCATATTGGAAACAAAAAATAATGGGAACAATGGAAACGAAAAATAATTAAAATAAAAACTCATTTTAAAAAACCCTTATGAAGGACCTCCCATTACATATTGGCACATTAGTAGCCATACTGAGTATGGATGGATGAAAATGTCCCACTCTAGCCGAAAGTTGGTTAACACATTTATTTGCAGTTTGCCCAGAATCAGGTAAATAATTTTTTTTTCATCTAAGCAATCCTTTCAGTTGTTCAGCTTCCACACTGATTGATAAATACGTGAAAATAGGAGGAAAAAAAACGGCGTGAAAAACCTGTGTAAAAAACGGAAACAAAAAGGAAAAACATGTGTCGGCGGACAATTTGGCAGTGCGGCAGTGCATTGAAAGCCTGATGTCTTGGCAATCAATCCATCAAGTCCATCAATCCATTCACGTGCAACACCGGTCGTAACACAGATGACTATAGATTTTATGCACGCGGAGCCAATCACCAAGGGACACATGTCGGAATGTTAATGGCCAAGGAGACGAGGATTTTTTTTGAGACTACGTCTCCATTGAGAAAACGCCTACGGCGTAATTAATCTTCTTTAAATTGAAAATATTTATCTTTATTTTTAATTAATAAAATACTAGCTTGAAAATTATCCATTTCTGCTTAATTCCATCATGGTAAAGGGATTAAGGCTATTTGCTTAATCAAATATAGTCAAATATCATGATGCAGAAGTTCAATAATGGGTTTATTTAAACTTAAACATCTAACTCATTTGGTATATCTTTAATAGTGTTTATTGATTGCCTCGTGCATTATTATTTTTTTCCATTTACTTTTTCTCTCAATATTGATGTTTATTTGTTTTTATCGTGACTTAAAACATTCCAAGTTGTTTTTACATTGAGACAACCAACATGGCGAACAATAATCAGCATGTTAATAGCCATTTAATGTGGTGGCAACAGGCATGTCACCCATTGGATCTCAATATGTTTGAGATCCAACGGGTGACATGCCTACTGCTGCCGCATTAAATGGCCCACAACATGATGGTTATTGTTAGCCAACCAACATCAAGTTTATGGTAGGTATTGAGTTTACTCAAATTTGATGCAAGGTGCACTCCAATTTGCTAGAATGTATGATTTTCTAAATTTAATTTATTTTTCACATTAAAAAAAAACATTTCATTGAGTTAGTTTAGTTTAATTCTATTACGATTGTAATTATTTTTTACATATAGTATTATCAATAAAATTATACGAAACTTTGAACACCCTCTCCAAAGAGGAGCACTCCAAATAATCTCAAGATGAGGCTTGAAGAAAAAGAAGCTAAAGAAGAAGAACATTAAGAAAAAGAGGTTGAAGAAGAGGAAAATGAACAAATATAGTCCCAAACCCAATGAAATGATAATTATCATCTTAATTCTCTAATTAATACTTGCTCCTTTGAGTACCTTTCTCTTAATGATGATGATAAATGAGATGAGGCAATTGGTCACCAATGTCTTGAGGACTCTTATTCTAAAAAGGATGATAACAACAATGATTTATAGGCCTCTCCTCATATGTTTAGAAATTAGTTATTTACTTATTTGTAGTATCTTTATTGTTTAACATATCCCTTAGGTTGTATTTGCGTGTTTTTTTCTTCTAAGCAACTATAGATCCTCCTTCGAGAACATTGATTTGTATATGTGCTTTTACAATGCCTCATATTTGATATTCAATACCTAAAACTCGAATGAGGATTAGTTTAGCATTTAAATGCTTATTATTTGTTTGACTTAGCTAGATTGCTTAAGACTTGTTTTATGTGACCATATGAACTCCTTTGATGTGTGTATTGTAAATCTAAATTATTGTTTGAATTGATTAATGATGATGAATATGTAACTTCATTTGAACATGCAAATTGGATATGGAATATCTATGTGGAATGCTAATTTAGTCTGTCTGCAAAAGAACTTACAAAATTATATATAAGTATCATTTTGGTGATATGGATTAACACTTGAAAGAGTTGGGTATGTTTAAATATGAGATTTATGTTAGTGGTGAACAAACCCACATGATTGATAGGCTATGAGATAGTCCGATTCTTACAGTTCCAAGGGGAATGATATGTATTGGACATGAAGAGGATAATGTTGTTATATTATTTTTCATATTATTTAATTGTTCATTCCAATGTTTCGATGACTTGTGGGTGAGTGTGAGTTTTGACAATAACTGCGACTTGACCAAAGTGGTTGTTCAATAACGAGACCCCTTAGAACAATGATAGCATATTATAGTTGATGTGGGGTGTTGAACCTAGTACTATCAGGGGGGTGGAGGCATTTCCCATCGTTTATCGTATGAATCCCAAAGTTGTGGGAGGGATATGCTAAACACGCTCCCCTAGATGTGTGATTAGGCCTAATGGGTGTCTGCTGGGGAAGCTTGGTTGATTTGTCGGACTTAACACTTCCTCTTATGGCTTCTATATGTGTTTAGGTCGGTATATTCAACGCCACAGTATATTCCAACAAAGGATGGGATGGTGAGGTCAAGAGATGGAAGTAGTGGTGATTAGGTGGTTGGAGTACTGATGGGGATGGATAGGACTAATGACAGATTTGTTGGTGTTATTCACTGTTACAAACCACTCTGATTATATGCTTGATTGCTTCATTATGTTTTCCTATTTTAGTTTTATTACTTTTGTATGAATGATTATAAATGAGAAATGATGAATGGTTATGTTGTTCTTCTGTATTTTTTTGCAACCATATAATAATGATGCATTAAGGGCATTAAAAGTGATCGTCAATACCCACACTTAAGACGTGTGCACTGGCCACGTATACGCCAACTCGTGAGTACATTACTATGATTGGTTGGTTTATGAATAAATTATTATGGGTACATTAGTTATTAGCACTTGGTTGATGAATTATTGATGAATTACTTATACATGTGGTAGTATGAGTTTGTTGACTTGTTTAATATATTTTTAATTTCAAAAAGTTAATTGGATTATTGAATGATATATATATTTATATACATTTAATATAGTATAGTATAAAAAAAAATCGTATTTCACTTATGTGTGAAAGGATAATATAAATAAATGCACAAATTTTTAGAAAAGAGTTGCCATCATTGCATTTAAGATGGTAGCATGAAAAGTGAGACTTGTAATCATGTTGTTATTATTTTTATTTATTTAAATCAACTTGCTATTTTTGAAGAAAATAAACTTATTGATTGTTGAATATTATTGTATTGGAATTTAATCTAAAGCAAAACTTGGATGAGGAGGAGGGTGAGGACTTTTGTTATAAATAGGAGACTTGAGATTGGAAGGAGGGAGGTTATTTTCCTTGTGAGAGTTTTGGAATTATTAAATTGAGCACATAGATCTGTGGACAAATTCACAACTCACAAGATAGATCACACAATTTACTTAGCAATTGAAGAATGAAACAGTGTAAAAATGGCTTGCAACTGTGAATGCTTTCATTAATAAAAAAGTAATTAGGATAATAATTACAATGAAGTAAAATGGCTTAAATAGCCACATGCAATTCAAATCCACATGAGGAAATTCGAATTGATTAGACTCTACTTGACTGTAGGTAACTAAGACCTTGTCTAAATCACCGTTGGAGGACTCAATAGTTAACTGACCTTGTCTAAACCATAACCAGAGTTCATAGGAGTTCTAAAACACAACTCAAGTGTTACATTCAGTGTTGACTAAGGCTAACTGACTGTGGTAGGTGAGAAATGTGCCCCTCATGCATGCAGCCATGCAAACCTAGCGCTAACTGAATGTAGAGGACTATAACTGAATGTAACTGACTCCTAACTTAGCTTGACTAGTCACCAACTCAACTGAACTGACCTTGGTTGCTTTCGACACTCCCAGTGGCTCCTAAATTGTAAGGATTGGTTTAGGAGGCTCCTAAACTGATGCATGCAAGTGCAATCAGTGGCAGTAGGCCTCAATTAGTGTTCCCCTCACTTAAGTAATTGAAACATGTGCCCCAATTAGGCCAAGTGGACCCAATGGTGCTAGTGACTAAAAATAGACTGGATGGACTCCCGATTTAGACATGACTGCTGATTTAGACATATGACCAAATTGGATAAGGGAGGATTAATAATCCTAACACCCCCCCTAAATGCTAACTTGGACAATCTGTGGGCCCTAGTAACTAAGACCATAGGTCACCCATTACATAAAGTAAAGTAAAGTAACTGCTAAAAAACAAGGTGCTGGGGAAAAAACCACATGGGAAAAAATCCCCCCCTCTAATTAAGCAAGTAGAATTAGGATTAATTTGGTTCTTCTGTGCACAGGTATCCTGGGGCCTGGCATGTGAACCTCTCCATCATTATGTTTGGAGGAATATTCTTCTTTGGAAGAAGGATGATATGCTCAACTAAATCAGAAATATAGACAGTTGCCGGATGAAGACTGGACCCATGTAGAGCAACTGAAGTCAACTGATAAGTGAGAAAAGGTTCTTGAGGATTCAAAATATGTGAGGAACACTCAAGAAACTGATATGTTGCAGCCATGAACAGCAAATGATGAGTGGTAAGAACAACCCCAAGTGTTAGGAGCAAGTGTCCAGGCGAATGCAGAAAATCTTCCTCTTTACCAGTTCTATGAGGAGATGAGCATGTGATCAATGGTAGAGAAGCATTGGGACTGTTGAGAGTGAATGCTTGAGCTCCATAGTCTGATATAACTTCTAAAATAGCTAATGAATCACATAATTGTTGGAGACATTTACCACCATACACACTCATTTTGGTCAAATTGGCCTAGTTAAACCACTATCCTAAGTATTATTGACATTAATTAACATCAGTGGAGCATTAAATGAAATCATCCAGTAACCCCCACGCCTACCTTCAGTCAAGGAGGCTAACTCAGCCTTCTCCTACATTCAGGGAGGCTAACTGGAGCACTCCGACGATGATCTGAGTGATATTAATGCACCTAATTGCTAACTGATGGTTACAATCAGTGAAACAGGGCAGTGAAGGTGCCTCCCTTCATTAAATTGATTATTTAATGATTATTTAATGAACTGGAGTCAAAAGGGGAGCCTCCAACCACTTCTGATGTTCAGTTCAACTTCAGTTAACCTCATCGAGCTTCATTGGAGTCATTGAAGCGCTACCTCTTGATGGTTGGCTTGCTGTGACATGTGTCTGATCTCTTTCAATTGAGACTCAGTCATTTATTGCACTCCAACTTCAGTTAGGGCTCAGTTGAGTCAATTAGGGTTTTGATCACTGGTTAACTGGAGTGTTTACTATGGCTTACATTCAGTTAAGCTAGACTAACTCATTCAATTCGAATGACCTCCTTGAGGATTCGAATTGCTCATTCATTCATGCTTGCAGCATGATCATTGTATTGTATCATCATTCTTTCATCTGATTATACAGAGCGAATACTCATTTTGTAGTCTGATTACACCATTTCATGTGTTATTTGTTAATTAATCTTTGATGAGACTGTGCTTGAGTTCCTAGATCATTGTGAAGATTATATGGTATCAGAGCCAGGTTGGGACGAAGCTCTATCTCTCAAAAACAAGCTTTTTGACAGATTTCTGCATGAAAATTGAACAATAGCTCAAAAATCCAGCACTGCACCAGAAGCCAAGGCTTACCACTTAATACCCCAAGTAAAGAACTTGTTGATCAAGCTTACTTAATTGACTATGTTGGGTGTGATGAAATCCTAAAATGTGCAGGCTATCCGACCTTACATTGCCCTTTCTGTTGTGATTTTCAGGTTTTCCACAGGTGAAGCATTCGCTCCAGCAGATCCAGATGGCCTCCTCAGTAGATATTTTGACTCCATACAATTTCCACTCATGGAAAGGAGATATGGAGAATCAGCTATGCTCCAGAGGACTCTATAGAGTCACCATGGACACTAAAGATGAGCCTGGTTTTGCCATAGAAAAATCAAGATTCTTGAATAAGAAGGATGAAGCATTCGGTTTCTTGTGCCTCTCTATTTCCCAGGATCTTCTTTTCCATCTTGCGAGATTGAAGACTCCAAAATAAATATGGGACAAATTGGAAACTCTATATGGAAAGCAAGATGACTTGAGATTTTACCAGCTCGAAAATGAATTGATGTCTCTCCATCCCTCCAATTTCGAGACTCTGAATGACTTTTTCACAAAATTCAAGCACATTGTTTTACTCTTGAAGCAATGTAAAGTGGAGAAGGCGGATGATCAGCTCATCCTTGCCATACTCTCCAAAATTCGGGCTAATTATTCAGTTTTTGTTTGTACATTTTGTGCGGGGAATATCATAACCCCTGGATGGAAGATGCCTACACTTAATGCCTTCATTGAGTCCCTAACAAGTGAACATGATGAGTCTTCCAGCTCAAGGAAGAACAAAGGAAAAGGGCACCATGAAAAGGAAAAAGTCAAGTGTTCATACTGTGAAAAGGGCTTCCACCCTAAACATGCCTGCATGAAGAAGAAGCTTGATGAAGCTACCTCTCTCCTTGAGAGAAATCACATCAATCTTCCGAAAAGCTTTCGAAGCAGAGATCAACAAGATTGAGAACCACAACATGAAAGAGGTCATGCCCTCATGGCAAGCACTTCGAAGTCCAAAGCACTCTTGATTGAATCTGGAGCTTTGAACCACATGATGGCTGAAAAAGACTTTTTTTCATCTTTGGAGACTGGCAAATCCATCCCCATCCACATGGGAGATGACTCCACCATCATTTCAGAAGGACAAGGTACTGTTGATCTTGAAAATGGATTTTTTTCAAATGTTTTGTATGTACCGTCTCTGGCATCAAATCTCCTTAGTGTCTATCAAATGACACATACTGGAGTGCCTAAGAGAGTTTCTTTCAGCCCAAATGATGTTGAGATAACAGAACTTGCATCCGGGAAACTCATTACTAAAGGCCTTGCAAACCATCATGCAAAATCCTATGAGTTCTCCAACTTTGTGTCCAATGCAAATCCCACCGCTCTGCTAACTCGTGCAAATGAGTTTAGTAGGCTATGGCATGAGAGGTTTGGCCATCTTAATTTCAAATATTTGTAGAAATTACAGAAAATTTCCATGTTTTAAGGCCTCCCGGTCATCAAGGCAACCACGGGAATTTGCAAGGGCTGTGTGATTAAAAAACACCCTGAGCACAAGTTCGATCGGGGGAAGGCAAACCAAGCTACATGCATATTGGGGCTGATACATTCTGATATCAGCGGTCCGATGCCTGTCACATCCATGAATGATTTTATTGATGATTTTTCAAGGTACATATGGGTCTTCTTTCTCAAAAAGAAGTCTGAAGTATGTGAAAAAAATTTTGAATTGAAGGCCTTGATCGAAAATGCCTCTGGGCTTAAGATCAAGATCTTGAGATATGATAATGGAGGGGAGTATGTCAGTAATGAGTTGCTGCACATATGATCCCAAAGTGGTATTTAGGTCCAACATTCAATTCCCTACACTCCCCAGCAGAACGGAGTAGCGGAAAGGAAGAATCGATCTCTCAAGGAGATGACCACCTATATGTTGGAATCAAAGAAGCTTGCTGCAAATTTGTGGGATGAAGCCATGCATGATGTAGCATACATTCAGAACAGGGTGCCACACGCATCCATGAAAAGGAATACCCCTTTCGAAGCATACTTCGAACACAAGCCGGATGTGTTGAACCTACGGGTGTTTGGGTCCAACGCATGGGCCCAGATTCCACTTGATAAAAGAAGGGCTTTGCAACCGCAAAGCATAGAATGTATGTTTATTGGGTATCCTGATGAATCAAAAGGTTTCAAGATGCTGGATATCAAAACAAAATAGATCATCATCAAGAGAAGTGCCAAGTTTGATGAGCCTCTTCAGGAGGTGGAACTAGTGAAGGAGAAAACTACTGAATTTCCTTCCTATTCTATTGAATATTTGGATGATGAAATTGGGGGTGATGACACTGATTTGGATCCTCTGATTTCTTATATTAGTGTGCAGCAATCATCAGATGCTAAATCAAAACTTGAATTGCAAAATCATCTTCCCACATGGTCCCGACAGACACTCTCCTCCGCAGGAGGTAACATTGGAAATTCGGATGATCCAAGGAGAACCTGGTCTGAATTCCAAAGAGCAGGTATTGCACTCTCTTGTCCTGATAATTTGTTGTCTGAAACTTGCTATTTGATGATTAGTTCATATCCAAAATCCTACTACCATGCTCGGAAGGATCTGAGATGGCAAGTTGCCGTGGATGAAGAGATGAATTCTCTTTAGAAAAACACTACTTGGGAGCTAGTTTCTCTTCCTCCAAGAAGGAAATTGGTTAAAACAGGCCCCAAGAGAGTGGTATTCCAAGATGGATGCCTTCCTTCTCCCGCAAAACTTCCAAATGTGTAGATCAGATCCAAATGTGTATTTACAGCAGTCTGATGGTCATCTAATTATTATTTTTTTATATGTTGATGACTTACTGATCACAGGTAGCACAGTTGCCTCCATTTTAGCCATCAAACCTACTCTCCACAATGCCTTTGAAATGAGTGATTTCGGGCTCCTAAAAAAAATTTGGGGCTAGAAATTGAGAAAAATTCTGATGGGATTATGGTCACTCAGTCCAAATACATTTCAGACTTGTTAGTCAAGTTTAACATGGCTTATTGNAAAAAATTTGGGGCTAGAAATTGAGAAAAATTCTGATGGGATTATGGTCACTCAGTCCAAATACATTTCAGACTTGTTAGTCAAGTTTAACATGGCTTATTGTAGGCCTGCACCATTCCCTTTCCTTTCAGGGATCAGCCTTGAAGAAGGAAAAAACACACCTCCCATGGACTGCACTATCTATCGACAACTGATTGGTAGCTTCTTGTACTTGACACATTCTCAGCATGATATTTGTTATGCCGTGAATGCTGTATTAAGATACATGCAGTAGCCTCATGATCTTCATTGGAAGGCAACCAAGAGGATCCTCCAGTATATTCAGAGAACTAGGACCTACGGCATTCACTATGCTGCAGACTCCGAGCTAGAGCTGGTTGGATACACAGATTCCGATTGGACAGGTGATTCTATTGATCAGAAGTCTACTTCCGGATATGTATTCATGTTTAGTGGTGGCCCCATTTGCTGGTCAAGCAAAAAGAAGTCATATTAATCTTCACAGTGATCTAGGAACTCAAGCACAGTCTCATCAAAGATTAATTAACAAATAACACATGAAATGGTGTAATCGGACTACAAAATGAGTAGCCGCTCTGTATAATCAGATGAAAGAATGATGATACAATACAATGATCATGCTGCAAACATGAATGAATGAGCAATTCGAATCCTCAAGGAGGTCATTCGAATTGAAGGAGTGAGTCTAGCTTAACTGAATGTAATCCATAGTCAACACTCCAGTTAACCACTGATCAAAACACTAATTGACTCAACTGAGCACTAACTGAAGTTGAAGTGCAATAAATGACTGAGTCTCAACTGAAAGAGATCAGACACATGTCACAACAAGCCAACCATCAAGAGGTAGTGCTTCAATGACTCCAATGAACCCCGATGAGGTTAATTGAAGTTGAACTGAACATCAAAAGTGATTGGAGGCACCCCTGTTGACTCCAGTTCATTAAATAATCATTAAATAATCAATTTAATGAAGGGAGGCGCCTTCAATGCCCTGTTTAAATGATTGTAACCATCAGTTAGCAATTAGGTGCATTAATATCACTCAGATCACTCCCGGAGTGCTCTAGTTAGCCTCCTCGAATGTAGGAGAAGGCTAAGTTAGCCTCCTTGACTGAAGGTAGGCATGGGTGTGACTGGATGATGTCATTTAATTCTCCATTGATGTCAATTAATGTCAATAATACTTAGGATAGTGGTTTAAATAGGCCAATTTGACCAAAATGAGTGTGCATGGTCGTAAATGTCTCCAACAATAATAAAATATCAGCAACCTCATAAGAGGAAACTAACACCAAATCCCAAGTAGAAATTTTGAGGAAGAATTATGTTACTTGATTTTTCACACCGGAATTGGTGAGACAAGCTACAAGCATGACTGAAAGCTCTTCGATTTTAAAATATGAACCAAATAATATCATATCAGAAATTAAATCAGATCTAAATAGGTTCACAACAGATCCAAAACTGTGAAATGAAATCAAATCCCCAACATCAGTTTTGTAGGAGACTTGCGGTACTCGTTTCTTCACATCGTTGATGAGAACAGCTACAAGCAGTACTGAAAGATTATGAATTTGATATATTATACCAAGCAATATCGGATCATATCTAAATAAGATCATATCAGATCCAATTAGGTTAATATCATATTCAAATAAATGGTTAACCGAGACTGTGGATGCACAACTTTCTTCTTCTTCAAAATTCTGAATTTTGGTGCATGCAATCCTGCAGGAATTTGCTGGAAGATCTAGATCATGAGGAGCAAATGGTTCACTCTACTAATATGATATTTCTACCAAAATATCCAAGGTGTTACATATTTTCACACCAGCAGCAACATTAGAGGAAGAAAAATCAAATTTCTCTTCACTTTCAGAAGCAATGGAAGTGCAACAATATTTTTCTTCAATATCAGAGATTCGAATGTCTTCTTCTGTTTCAGCCATATGAGGAGATGAGATATCATAGATATCATAAACTTCTGGAGCATCAGGAGAAGGAGCCACTGCATGGAGACTGTCTTCAATTCAAATTGACTGTGTAGAAGCTTCTGCTTCTTCTTGAACAAATTCATCGGAGAGAGTGGAGGCCGGTATTTTTTATCAAAGATGCTTATGGTAATAGATGTGCTCTCCAAAGTTCTATTATGATCCTCATCAATCATTCCAAAGGTTCTGTCCAATATTTTCCAGAGATCCTTTGGGTTTCTAACAGATCTTTTGAGGTAGAGCATGCTAGGAGAAATGGCCATATATATATTTCCATAAGCTGCATCACATTTATTTAGCCAGTCATCCTTTCTCTCAAAGGACTCTTCACCAAGTCCAATAGACACCTCATATAGATCTTGTCTCTTCAGAGATGCAATCATCTTCATCTTCCATTCTCAATAGTTTGTGAATAGGGTGAGAAGAGGAACCGATGAATCCAGAATTGATGAAGCCATTCGAAGTTGTACAGCCTGCACATTTCAGGTTTTCATCACACCCAGCATAGTTGATCAAGCAAGCTTAATCAACAATTCCTTAACTTGGGATATTAAGTGGTAAACCTTCTGCTTCTGGTGCAAAGCTGGAAGGAGCAATTTTGGTCAAAAATGATCCAGTACGAGATCTAAGGAGGAGAAGTGCCTTGTCCACCGAGACTCTGATACCATATTAAATTGAGCACATATATCTGTGGACAAACACAGAACTCACAAGATAGATCACACAATTTACTCAGCAATTGAAGAATGAAACAGTGCAAAAATGGCTTGCAGCTGTGAATGCTTTCATTAATAAAAAAGTAATTAGGATAATAATTACAATGAAGTACAATGGCTTAAATAGCCACATGTAATTCGAATCCACATGAGGAAATTCAAATTGATTAGACTCTACTTAACTGTAGGTAACTAAGACCTTGTCTAAATCACTATCGAAGGACTCAATAGTTAACTGACCTTGTCTAAACCATAACCGGAGTTCATCGGACTTCTAAAACACAACTCAAGTGTTACATTCAATGTTGACTAAGGCTAACTAACTGTGGTAGGAGAGAAATGTGCCCCTCCTGCATGCAGCCATGCAAACCTAGCGCTAACTGAATCTAGAGGACTAGAACTGAATGTAACTGACTCCTAACTTATCTTGACTAGTTACCAACTCAACTGAACTGAACTTGGTTGCTTTCAACACTCCCAGTGGCTCCTAAATTGTAGGGATTGGTCTAGGAGGCTCCTAAGCTGATGCATGCAAGTGCAATGAGTGGCAGTAGGCCTCAATTAGTGTTACCCACACTTTACTAACTGAAACATGTGCCCCAATTAGGCCAAGTGGACCCAATGGTGCTAGTGACTAAAAATAGACTGGATGGACTCCCAATTTAGACATGACTCCTGATTTAGACA
>LPNX010753218.1:349215-865770 GCA_001517045.1 Pseudotsuga menziesii
ACTAAGAGCGGAGAGCAGAACCCGGGAAAGTGAAGAATTGCAAGTTTCAAAAGTCCAGAAGTCGACTTCTGCATCCCGAACCAGAAATCGAAAACCGAAAAAGTTGGAAAGTGCGGGAACCCTATTTCGTAAGTGGAGGAGCTGACTTCCGCAATTCGAACCGAAAATCGGAAATCAGGAAGGAGCCCTGTTTCTCATTGAGATATATTGATTTTTATTTTAATTAATAGTATTTTTTTTAATAATAACATTTCAATTGAAAATAAGTTAAATTAAATTTAAAAGCTCAATCTTTAAAGCTCTGAATATGTAGAGATGAATCAAACGTCTTGAATCCATAATCTTGAAAAATTCAATCCATTTTTATTATAATTATAAATTTAATCCATTTTTATTATAATTATATCGATAATAAATTTCAAAAGACATATTCTTTATTTGTTTTACAATATTAATATTTCGGGACAATGACTTGGAAATTTCTTAAATTGGATTTAAGAGTTAATGAAATTATAAATAATTTAAATTTATATAATAAAAATAAAATAAAAAAATTAACAGTTTAACCATAAATCATAATTAAAACAATGGAAATAGAAAATAATTAAAATAAAAACTCATTAAAAAAAACCCTTATGAAGGACCTCCCATTACATATTGGCACATGAGTAGCCATACTAACTATGGATGGATGAAAACATCCCACTTTGTCTGAAATCTTGTAAATACATTTATTTGCAGTTTGCCCAGAATCAGGTAAATAAAAAAAAATTCATCTAAGCAATCCTTGAAGTTGTTCAGCTTCCACACTGATTAACAAATACGTGAAAACAGAAAGAAAAAAAAACAGCGTGAAAAACATGTGTAAAAAAAAGAAAAAAAAAAAGGAAAAACACGTGTCAAGAGACAATTTGGCAGTGCATCGGTGCATTGAAATCCTTATGTCCTTGCAATCAATCCATCAAGTTCATCAATCCATTCACTCGTAGCATCAACCATAACACAGATGACTACAGATTGTATGCACGTGGAGCCAATCACCAGGGGACACATGTCAGAATAATGGCCAGGGAGATGACGAATCTTTTGAGACTACATCTCCATTGTGAAAACGCCTACGGCGTAATTAATCTTTTTTAAATTGAAAATATTTATCTTTATTTTTAATTAATAAAATACTAGCTTGAAAAATATCCATTTCTACTTAATTCCGTCATGGTAAAGGGATTAAGGCTATTTGCTTAATCAAATATAGTCAAATATCATGATGCAGAAGTTAATTGGTCTATTTAAACTTAAACTTCTAACTCATTTGGTATATCTTTAATAGTGTTTATTGATTGCCTCGTGCATTATTGTTTTTTTCCATTTACTCTTTCTCTCAATATTGACGTTTATTTGCTTTTATTGTGACATAAAACATTCCAAGTTGTTTTTACATTGAGACAACCAACATGGCGAACAATAATCAGCCTGCTAATAGCCATTTAATGTAGTGGCAAAAGACATGTCACCCATTGGATCTCAAGATGTTTGAGATCCAACGGGTGACATGCCTGTTGTTGCCGCATTAAATGGCCCACAACATGATGGTTATTGTTAGCGAACCAACATCAAGTTTATGATAGGTATTTAGTTTACTCAAATTTGATGCAAGGTGCACTCCAATTTGCTAGAATGTATGATTTTCTAAATTTTAATTTATTTTTCACATTTAAAAAAAACATTTCATTGAGTTAGTTTAGTTTAATTCTATTACGATTGTAATTATTCTTTACATATAATATTGTCAATGAAATTATATGAAACTTTGAACAACCTCTCCAAAGAGGAGTACTCCAAATAATCACAAGATGAACTTGAAGAAAAAGAAGCTAAAGAAGAACCTGAAGCAAAAGAGGTCGAAGAAGAGGAAGATGAACCAATATAGTCCCAAACCCAATGAAATGATAATTATCATCTTAATTCTCTAATTAATACTTGCTCCTTTTACTACCTTTCTCTTAATGATGATGATAAATGAGATGAGGCAATTGGTCACCAATGTCTTGAGGACTCTTCTTCGAAAAAGGATGATAACAACAATGATTTATAGGCCTCTCCTCATATGTTTAGAAATTAGTTATTTACATATTTGTAGTATCTTTATTGTTTAACATATCCCTTAGGATGTATTTGTGTGTTTTTTTCTTCTAAGCAATTATTAGATCCTCCTTCGAGAACATTGATTTGTATATGTGCTTTGCAATGCCCCATATTTGATATTCAGTACCTAAAACTCGAATAAGGATTAGTTTAGTATTTAATTGCTTATTATTTGTTTGACTTAGTTAGATTGCTTAAGACTGGTTTTATGTGACCATATGGACTCCTTTGATGTGTGTATTGTAAATCTAAATTATTGTTTGAATTGATTAATGATGATGAATATGTAACTTCATTTGAACATGCAAATTGGATATGGAATATCTATGTGGAATGCTAATTTAGTCTGTCTGCAAAATAACTTACAGGATTATATATAAGTATCATTTTGGTGATATGGATTAACACTTGAAAGAGTTGGGTATGTTTAAATATGAGATTTATGTTAGTGATGAACTAACCCACATGATTTAATTGGCTATGAGATAGTCGGATTCTTACAGTTCCAAGGGGCATGAGATGTATTGGACATGAAGAGGATAATGTTGTTATATTAATTTTTATATTATTTAATTGTTCATTCCAATGTTTCTATGACTTGTGGGTGAGTGTGAGTTTTGACAATAACTGCGACTTGACCAAAGTGGTTGTTCAATAACGAGACCCCTTAGAACAATGATGGCACAATATACTTGATGTGGGTTGTTGAACCTAGTACTATCAGGGGGGTGGAGGCATTTCCCATCGTTTATCCTCTGAATCCCAAAGTTGTGGGAGGTATATGTTAAACACGCTCCCCTAGATGTGTGATTACGACTAATGGGTGCCTGCTGGGGAAGCTTGGTCGATTTGTCGGACTTAACACTTCCGCTTATGAGTTCTATATGTGTTTAGGTCAGTATATTCGACGCCACAGTATATTCCAACAAAGGATGGGATGGTGAGGTCAAGAGATGGAAGTAGTGGTGATTAGGTCGTTAAAGTACTGATGGGGATGGATGGGACTAATGACATATTGGATGGTGTTATTCACTGTTACACACCACTCTGATTATATGCTTGATTACTTCATTATGTTTTCCTATTTCAGTTTTATTACTTTTGTATGAATGATTATGAATGAGAAATGATGCATGGTTACGTTGTTCTTCTGTAATTTTTTGCAAGCATATAATAATGATGTATTAAGGGAATTTAAATTGATCGTTAATACCCATAGTTAAGACGTGTGCGTTGGCCACGTATACGCCAATTCGTGAGTACATTACTATGATTGGTTGGTTTATGAATAAATTATTATGGGTACATTAGTTATTAACACTTGGCTGATGTATTATTGATGTATTACTTATACATGTGGTAGTATGAGTTTGTTGACTTGTTTAATATATTTTTAATTAAAAAAAATTAATCGGATTATTGAATGATGTATATATTTATATACATTTAATATAGTATAATATATTAAAATATCTTATTTGACTTATGTGTGAAAGGATAATATAAATAAATGCACAAATTTTTAGAAAAGAGTTGCCATAGTTGCATTTAAGATGGTTGCATGAAAAGTGAGACTTGTAATCACGTTGTTATTATTTTTATTTATTTAAATCAACTTACTATTTTTGGAGAAAATAAACTTATTGATTGTTGAATATTATTGTATTGGAATTTAATCTAAAGCAAACTTGATGAGGAGGACGATGAGGACTTTTGTTATAAAATAGGAGACTTGAGATTGGAAGGAGGGAGGTTATTTTCTGAAGATATTTTTGGTGAGAGTTTTGGAAGGGAGGGGGAATTTGGGATATTTTGGGGATGAGAAGTTTGGAAGAGTTGGAAGAGTTTGAGAACTCTTGGAAGAATTGATACATAGATTATTAGACTGTTGTGTAGGAGGCTACACCCTCATCATTTTTCATTTTAATGTTGTGTAGCTTATCTTTTAGGGCCATCTTCTAGTTTTCGTTCTTTGCTTCGAACAACTTGGTCAACATGTCCCACAGTTCTTTAGCTGTTTTCTTTTCTGCTAAGTGTGGCATGAGATGGTCTTTAACCCCATCCAAGATAATTCTCTAGGCGTTGGCTTCATGAACTTCAAACTCCTCAAGCTCATCTTTATTTGTTGGCTTGGTCATGACACTGTTAATAAAACTCCAAACTCTAAGTTCTTTCAATACAACAATAATTCTTACCTTCCATGGAATGTAGTTGAATACTACATCCAATCGATCCTCATACCTAATGTTCATCATGGAAAATAACTTGCAACCAAAAGAAAAATAACTGAAGACAAATCTAACACTTTCTGAAACTTCAAAGAACACCTACTCAACTTATTTTTCAATATGACTATGTTAAACTGTGATCTGATACCATCAGCTCCGATACCATGAAGAAAATCTTACTTAAGAAAATGAATTTGCTCATTTACACATTCTATCAAACACTTACAGAAACTAGGGTTTTAACTTAAATTATTGGAAAGTAAAACCACACTTCTGAAATGTACTTCAAAAAATTCTGTCAAATACTGAAAACATCTTTAAGCACATGAACACAATGATTTTGGTCTAAGACCGGGAAAAACCCCAACTTAGGGAAAACTCTAGAAAGAGAAAATTTCCATTTAAAGAAAACTCCGAAAATTTTCCAACAAAACGGGAAAATTATTTCTTCATCCCTTACTGACAAATTCATCCAAATTGAAACAACAACAAAAATACCTCAAAATCCGTGCAATTAATTTCTGAAGAGTCTATTGTACGACCTCCACACGTGCCTGTGCGGACTCTACTTTCTGCCACACATGTGTTGTATAGACTGTCCTTTCTGCAATAAATTCTGCCTCGAGAATCATGCCACAGGTGCCCGCAATAAATGCAACAATATGGCATGTCAGTACGTTTTACCTTGCCTCAATTTTTGTGCTTATACAGACTGCTCAGTCTGTTGTACGGATTAGTGCAAGTTACCGCGATTTTTTTGCTGCTCCTTGCATTTGTATTTGTGTCCACTCTAGGGTATCTCTTCTTTCTCACTTTCTCAAGTTTCTCTCTCCCTCCTCATTGATGGTGAGTGGTTTTTATTTGTCCTCTCTCTTTGTTTTATACTTGTTTTTTGTAACCAACTTTATCAACTACCTAATCTAGGGTTGATATTCATTTACAAAATCAAGGGTCTACCTCATAACTCACTTCTTAATAATTAAGAACTTTAATGATTAAATACATCATTTAAGTGTGACCCACTTTTCTAAAGTATAAAAACACATTCACTTTATTTACATAAACATCACTTTGTTACATAAATACATAAAGGACAAAATATTCTGGTCCTCTCATCACGCCCACACCAAAAACATGGGAGGACCTCCAGAGTTAACTTTTCAACAAGAAAATCACTAAATTATCTGGTAACAACTTGTTCTTTTCATTAATATATGTATTTAGTTTGATTTATTACTTATTCTTTTCAATAATATATGTATTCAATTTTATTTAATACTTGTTGGATTGTTCATAAACTCTTTCAACAAATAATATTTTTATCTTAAATTTTGAAATTTCTCAACATAGTCGGATAAGTAGGAACTATGCTTGAAATGAACAACTGCTTTTAAGAAAACGGGTTACTTACAAGAGAAACTAGAATGGTGACTAAATAAGTGTTTTTGTTAACCTTCTCCTATGTTATTTGTTCACCCTTCTTGGCTTATAAAAAGAAAAAGGGCAACTCTTTAATGAGTTTAGCTTAAAGAACAAACAAGTCAAAGAGTTGAGGTGCATTCTATGGTGATTTTGGATCACCAACATACTACAGAAGAACCAAAGTAGAGGCCTTAGGATACCTTTGAGGAAAAAACACCAAAAGCATCAATATATATGTCCTTGTAAGAGACAATTTTGTTCAAAATAGGAAGAAAAAAAAATGTTGGTTTTCACCCTGCCCCAATCTCTTTATTTTGTGTGATTTAATCATTTAACCATCATATACCAAGTCTGAGTGCCTAAATCGTGAATCCCATGCAAATGTAAACATACATATGAACCCATGGAGGGTGATAAAAAGCAACACGATTGCTGCTGCAATATTGCGCAGAAAGATAGCCGAGTGCTACTTTTATCTATTAGGGTCGAGTAAGTCTAACAATTGGGATGTTGAAAAGTACAGAAATTAACCAAAACCATAATGAGAATGAACTATACAATAAATTTAAAGCTTTAGATGTATCAAGTTTGAATAAATTTTCATTAGGAGAAAACCATATGATTTCCTTTCAACAGTTGAGTACATACATGCGACCACGGTTATGCAAGCCTCCAAGAAAACGGGAAAAAAAATTGGAAACAAAATATATCATACAATACGTATTATTTCTAAAAGTAATGTGAGAACTCTGGTCAGGATGAGTTGAGTAATGGTGAAGCCTATTAATGGTGACAAAACACAACATGGTTGGCTAAATTTAGGAGTGACAAAATTTATGGTGCAAGAAACTAATCCTAGGTCAAATATCTACTTGTGGTCAATGCATGTTCAAATACCACACTTAGTGTAAAGGCTCTCATTTTGCCACATATTTTCTGGTTTGAAGTGGATGCATTGAATCATGAGAGAACATTGGTCTTATCTTTAAAGCGTGTTGTCATTTAGAATGTTAGCAATTATTAACTTTGTTGCATGAGTAACATTGCCTTGACATTAGTCTTCACCTCCTCCTTCGCTTGTAAAATTTGTGGAAATCCAACATCTGGCTAGAATTGAGGTCCAGTAATGGGTTGCCATATATGTAAACCCCTTCTCTATATCTTAATATTGCTCCACCTTGTTTCCATAAGTTAATAACATATGTGGCTAGCTATGAAGAATTATCGTGTGCTTTTGAGATATCCATGATATGTTTTCCATATTGGATTTGTTCATCCTAGCATTTTAGGGCACCCAAGGGCTTTATGCAAAGCACACTCACAAATGTTTTTTCTCTTTTTTTTGGTATAGTTTGTTGTTGTTGATAAGCTTGATTTTACACAATATACACCATCATAACAAGTGCAGATACACAATCGAGATGATAAAGTGGTTCATCAATAAAAACAAATCACGAACTTCAACCTGTAGCAGTTACCTCTTATACGTCTATCTACATAGTCCTCCAAGGACATATATAATATGCATTATTCTCCACCAAAGCAACCCTTTTCTTGTAAGTCTTATATTAAATTTACCATATAAGTCTTTAATTAACACTATCAACTGAGATTTGACACGTTGGATTGTTGTGATATTCTTATCACTCCTTACCAATGTGATTGCAAGGCATTCTTTAAAGGTGAAGTCCATAATTTCAGGTCTTCTTCCTCATTATCATGCCTTTTGGTAAGACAATAAAGAGGGTAGTGGCCTGCATCGGCATGGAAAACGGTTTCGACATAGAGGTATACACATTAATTGTTTTATTTAAATAACTTAAATTTCTACCCATGACTCCCAATTCACTGAATTGTGGGCTGGTACAAAACACAACAAATTTTAGAGCCCCAGGCCCTTAATTACTCACACCTAGAACTTTCTGAAATCTAGCCATTAATAAACTTCTTTTGGTATTTTGGTTCAATTTAAAAGGCGGATTGTTGAGACTCAGACATGCAGTGAGTTGCAAGGATTCAATTGACTTAGGTTTGATTCCATTGCCCCTCCATCCCATACACATATACTTTCATGACAAGTGTTGAACAAAAAAAATTGATTCCCTGACCCCGATTATGCTAGCTTTGCTAACTTGCTTGGTATGTAGGAATTTTTTTTAATGTTTTATGAGTTGTGTATTATTTTTTCTTAGGTTCCCAATCCTTATCCTTCTTACATCTCTCAAGCTTGGATTGCACGTGGATGCCCCAATATGGTAATGACATAGTCTAAGTAGTTTTTTTGTATAATGAAGTGTGCTCCAACTTGAAAAAATACAATAGAATAGTTGTTAGGTTAATGAACTATAAAATTAATGATACACATATGACAACTTAATGTGTTCAAAATAAGTTTTATTGAATATATATATAAAAATCATGTAAATATTAAAGGATGCTCAATTATTGAAAATTATAAAAATTTGAAAAACAATTAAGTTTAGCTAATTTATATTTATCAATTAAAATACAATTATTTATATTGTCCTTCATCTTTAAAGGACTCCCTCCCAGAATAAACGCCCTTCCAATTGACATTAAGACCCACCCTTCAAATTTGATCACTGATCGCTCTACTAAGGGCCTTTCAACATCAATTCGTTGCTGAGCCGGAAAGGAAGAATTAGCAAACGATTGAGTTTCAACCCACCGCCAATTGTGGACAACTTCTATAAAAAACACATAAAGATTAAACTATTGAAAACCTACAATCCCATGATATTAATTTTCTGAGGAAGACACTCCTGAAATATGTGGATTTTGGAATAAATTTAAAATTTTGTTTTTAACACACACAATTAAAATAAAAAATCATAATAAACACAATACACACTTGGTTTTGGTTTGGAACCCTTGACGTTGACTTGGAAAAAACCACTGATATGTTTTATACATGAAGATCAAGGACCGCCTCCACTTGCACTCGAGAGTCGAAACGATCAGTTTCACAAAAGTTTACCCTCTCCATTTAAGTAGGGATCAGTGGTTGGTAGGTAAAATCAAGATTTGTACTTGAAACTGATATGCCATCGCCCGAAGGTGTATCCATGACCTGCTGCATGAGGCCTGCATGTAGATATTCCATTGCCAAATAAAAGGCCACTAGTGGTGGTGTGGCAATTACTTGAAGTTTTAAGTTTGTTGTCTATATTTCTCATGGAGACTCTCTTCTAATACGTTTTCTTATCAAATTAAGTAGTAGTCTGGTACAGATTTTGGATTTAGGGTGGGTTTTGGTTGAAATTTGGTAAAACAAGAATTTGCAAGTGTTTAAATTGTATTTTAAAGTCTATAAATAGATTCAACACCTAAATATTTCATCACATCTAATTTATGCAATTTTCATAACTAATATATATCATACTAAGATTTTTTTTTAATTTCTAACTAAACTCCAAACAAAATAAAACCAAAAATATACTTAAAAAACTTAGAAAACATGGAATATTTAGACTACACCCCGAATTAATATTTTCTTGAACTCAACAACACCAGCTACTACTACTAGATATCCAAGATGGAAGCAACCCTGTATTACTGTGAATTATGTTCAGAGTGCAGTTTGTCAATCTTACTTCCATGTTATGGATTATTATGGATTACGTTTGGTTGGGATTGCAATTTTAATTGATAAATTTGTTGACTTTTCAACATCCGAATTTTAGTCAAATGACTCAAAAATTAGAGCAATTTATTGGTGACTAGTGTGAATTAAACCTCCAGGATTTTTGGGTCAATTACCATTACAATTAACGTACATATTATAAATTTCTCTGAGAACTTTCACCCATGTTCTTTCATACCTCAGGACCCGGACAAATTATTTGTCTATGTAGTATGAAAAGCAATAAAATTAGAATAACTACTGATGGTACTTACCTTTTTATGTCCCCAAAAATATTTTACATGTATCAGAGAATTAAATGCTGCAGTGGCAGCACTGTGGGCCCTTGGATCTCAAATAGGTTGAGATCCAACGATCCACAGTGTTGCCGTGGGTAGAAAGGATCTGCCACCTTTGTGAGAGTAAGAATATTGAAGATGAAAATCACTTCTTCTTAGAGTGCCCTGCGTACACCCACATTAGATCCCAGTTTCATAATCTTTGTTGCAATACCGACTTTCTTAGCCTTTTAGCCTGTCAAAATTATAGTAAGCTTGAGACGCTTCTTTCCAAGCTCTTTGAGCATAGAAATATAACTTTAAAGCAAACTAATTAATTTTCTTCTTTAGGTCCGATAGACCAAAGTTTGGTCTCAGGGGACGTTAACCATCATCATCAATTCTTTACTGCATGTTAAATATTGTTGACCCTTTATATAAGTAATATACCCTCACACATGTATCCATCGAATGCACTATCAATATCGATTTAGGATGTGTCACATCGATCCTATAGTTGTTCAAGCTGCGTAAATCGTATCCCTGCCAAGCATTTAATGCACTTAAAATACAAATTTAATTCCGATTAATATCCTAAGAGAGGAAAGGTCGTTGAATTGACTCAAGAATCCAAATCCAATTAAATAAAGAGAAAATTGAAAAAATAATTTGTCATTTAATGTTACCTTTCCCATAGAAACGAAGTGTAGTCAATCCATAGTTCCGACCATTTAGCTTGAAATATTTAATGAAGAACGGGCCAAGGCTCTGATGGTTCCCGCATCTTAACTCCTCGGTATGGTGACACATAAATGGCATACATGAAGGAGTAGACAAGTGAGACTTATGGCAACTGGGTGTTTTGTTTCCACTATACTCAGCTTGCTGCAGAGCATTCAATGCGACTGCAGGAGGTATCATAACAGTTGGATCTTAAACAGTGTTAATCCAAGGGTTAGCATGCCTGCTGCAGTCGCATTGAATGCTCTGCAACAGGCTGAGTATTGATTGCCCAATCCTCCGCTCTACTAACTGAGCTAAGATCAGATGTTGGTGGTTTGAAAGTATTATAGTAGGGATCCATTTAAAATGGTAATAATGACTGGTGTATTAAAACCAGGGCTTTTCCAGAGCAGATACATAGTGGTAATGTATCTAAGATGTAAGTGGCATTTAATCTCTTGCCATATGATCGATTAGAAATTTAGGCGCATAGAATTTATACTAAATATTGGAATTTGATGGGTATATTCTGGTCATGAGGCATTTTACCCATCAAAACACTCTTAAAATTTTTAACAACCCGTCTGAAAGAACGGGTAAAAAATTTGCCAAGACATATTTTTGGTGGTTAATTATTTTTTCAAAACGTCATTATTTTTTATTAATAATTTTGTTAAGATATGTACCTAGCAAGGTGACATGATTAAATAGGGGCACCCAACCTATATTGAAATGAGAGGAGTTTGGTTCAGTATACAATATGCACAAAAGGGTTGTGGCTATTTGGTAAGGTTACTCCACCCATTGAGTCGAATAGATGTGGTCATCCCTAGTGCAAAACTTCTTGTTTTGACCCTTGAGAAATGCTATGTAATCAATTTTGAGTGCTTCCACCCACTCAATTTTCAAACTAAAATAAGGTGTCAGGAACTTATAGTAATGATGCATGATGGATGGATGGAAAGAAGCGATGCCCTCACTGACATCATTCTTAATAATTTGGATTTTATCATTCACATGAGGGAGTAACCATCCTATTACTTTAGCAAACGAGAAAACCTAAGACTTGGATACTACCTTAAGTAGGCCCAACCTCTTAATATTATGATAAATAGGTATATTTTCTAGGTTTTTTATACAAAGGTTGTGGTACTCTTCCATCTTTAAAAGTTGATATATGTTACCCCAATGATATTATGGTTATGGTTTCATGATTTTCTTGGTATCATCATGTTGCAATGATATTATGGTTATGGTTTCATGATTTTCTTGGTATCATCATGTTGCAATGTGAGGATTGGAGCTCCTTTTTCTTTAGCCATCTCCTCCTTAGATGAAATTTTTTTACTAACTTTGATTTGCAGCTTATGGGTTCTCCACTGATACATAAGATTTTCTCATGAGACATCAAAACCAGTATCATGTTCCATAAAAAAAGAAAATTACAACACTTATAGATAAAGGCAAGAAAAATTATAGATTCAAAGCTTTGTTAGCATCCCTAACCATAACGGTCTTAAACAATAATATGGCTGATAATAGTCTTTTTTAAGGGATGCAGAGGCAAGGAACCCAAGAGTTGTTACAAACTTGAAGAGAAACAATTACAATTTAATTCTTAGATCATTTGTTTACATATAAAATTAACAACTAATATATTATTGAGCTAAGGTAAAGTTTTAAATCACACATTTCCCTTCCGACACAAATCCAACCCATTTTTTCTCTTATTTTTTTAAAACTATTTGTCCAATTTGTTATGCCATAAAGTATAAATACATCATTTCAAATAGTGATGTCCAAATCATGATTTTCCTTATTGTAAGAGTTTAAGTCATTTGAAAATGAACTGTCATCATAATGAAATTCTATTCAAAGACACCAAATATATCTTCTCTTAATGATAAATGAATTAAAACCTTGTGATAGTATTTCAAGTCCCACTAATTCGATTTATATGGCTCAACCTAGTGCTTTGGTGATGCAAGAAAATAATCTATTCTGGAAAGGGTCACAAGGTTTCAACATTTTAGCTTCAAAGGAAAGGTGCATCTTAAACTCGAATGGAATTTCATACGGTTCCCCCCCTCACCCCATAGGTACTTCCTTGATGTTTCTTAGAGAAAATAGAGGAGAAGAATAAATATTCCGAAAGAGGCTCCTGGGATTTCCAAAGTGGCTATCGTCAATCTATTTGCAAATAAATACATCAGAGGTTTAAGTTTGCCATAAAATGACACGATGGATGTGTATGGCTTCAATATTCTGACATAAGATTGGTTGCGAGAGTTCCCTCACCTTTTTCTTAGCTTCGAGAGAGTTAAATAACGACAGGAAGGATTGATAACCTTTTCGTATTCATTGCATAAGCATTGTAGCGTACCCAAAATCCTCAAGTAACTTTCAGGGAGATGGGTTTTTTTTTAACTCCATATAATCAACCAAAACGTTAGTTCATGGTAATCAAGGTAAAACCTTTTTGACTTTATTCTCACATAGGAGAGAAACATGTAAGTTAGCTTGTAACTTAAGTCTTAATCTCTCAATAAATTTATGCCAAATAACTGCAAATTTGAGACCATAGTTCACTTGTCATGTCCCAAATTAAATCATTTCCAAATAAGGCTACTTGCAAATAATGTTCCACCAACCTACTAGTTCCCTAGGTTGATATGGAGACATAAATTTTGTGATAAGGGGATATGGGACCCAAAAGGACTTTAGTTTACCATATTCACATTTAAATGGGTCACATAAATGATAAATGATAAGAAAATAAGGTTGCATGGGTTCATGAAGACACTTGGAATCTTGTGGATCCTTTGGATGACTAGATTCCCCACACACTTGGCATGATCCTCATCCAAATTCAAACACATGGGTAATGTAACGTTATTGGAGGGTTATGTGGTGTCAAATATCATATAATGAGCCAAGGAATTCGATTAGGTAAAGGAGAGTAACTCCCATGGAAGAGGAAGAGACTAGAATACAAGGTGTGCCAATTGGAAGGAGATTCCATGCACTCTATGACAACAAATGATGATAGATTCTATGACAAGTATAACAAATTCAAACCTGATTGCAGACATATGACAAATATGACATGGCAAGGCTAAAAATAGCCACCAAGAGGTCGAATTTGGGAGTTAGAGGTAGCCATTCGAATTGGGGAAAGAATTGGAGCATGAAGAAGAAGATAAGTGTCATGAAAGTTACTAAACCATTAAGATGAGTTGGAGGAATCCCATGGAGGGACATTCGACCTTAGGAGGCCTCAAGAAGTTAATAAAAGGATTTAATGAGGAATTAGAATAGCTTTTTATCATTTGTTAATTGGCCTTTGGAATTTTGGAGAGCTTGTGCTTGTCCATTGCACAGTGAGTGTTCACTCTCCTTGCTTGTGAACCAGTTTCCAGGGAGTTGGATTCTTTTCCAAGTTGGTTTATGGATATGCCATTCAGAACTTTCATTGGAGCTTAATGAATGAGTTTTAGTTTCAGGTTGAAGGTCCATACAGTCGAATTCTCATCTATCTCCCTATTCTCTCATTCCTTCTTCTCCATTCCCCCACACTCGAATGTTGACATCACACTTGTTGGAGTGGTTCTTGCACTTTGTTGAGGATATTTGATGCCTAAGCTTGGGTATATTATGTATGGCTCTATAATCTCATCTCTATATGCTCTATAAGTCGAAATATCAGAAATACATGTATGAAAATCTTTCATTCCCCATGCTCTTGAATAACTAGTTTTCATGGATTTGGCTTCAATCTTGAAGTGGTTTTATATCATATTTGTATGAGGAATTTTATATGCGCTTTATGATGTTGGGGAAGCCATCTATTATGTAAGACTCTGTACTTTCATTCCCATATCCTATTCAGCTCGAAATTTAAGAAAATCCTGTGTGAAAAGCTTGCATTCTCATGCTATTGTATCACTAGTTTTCATGGATTTTGGCTTCAATCTTAAAATAGTTTTATACCAAATTTGTATGAGGGATATTCTATGAGTTGGACAATGTTGTGACAACAATATGTGGTGTTTTACTTTGTAATTTAATGTCCCTATTCTCTGTGGGTCGAAATCCAAGAAATCCATATGTGAAACTCTTGCATTCCCATGCCATCGAATCACTAGTTTCCATGGCTTTGGCTTCAATCTTGAAGGAGTCTTGTATCATATTTGTATGAGGGATGTTCTCTGAGTTTGATGATATTGTTACTGCCATATATGATGTGTTACTCTTTAATTTCATGTCCCTATTCTCCATGGGTCTAAATCCAATAAATTCATATGTGAAACTCTTGCAATTCCATTACTAATTCACTAGTTTTCATGTATTTGACTCCCATACTGAATGAGTTGTATACAAGAATTGCATGAGGGGATTTCTATGGTGTTTAATAATGTTTGGGAATCAATTTTTATGCTTTATATGGTCTCTATATCTCACATCCTAATCTGAGCTAGTTATGCAATTTCCCCATATGTCAACATCGAGCTAGTTATTTATACCTTTCATATGTCAAAATCGAGTTAGTTATGCAATTTCCCCATAAGCAATTTCACTGAAAGTTATCAAACGAATGTGGAACTCTATAACCAGTTTGCAGAACTAATAACCATGTGTAATGAAATTCCATGAGGTAATATATCAACCCCCATATTCTGCTTACAAATTTGGTTGGTTCGTATATGAGTTGGGAAGCTCAGTTGGCCTATACCCTAGGGGGATTTCATCACAATTTCCTAGTAATTTTGGCCTTTTTGTCATCAACCCCAAACAAGGTTGCAGAGGTATAAAGTCAGATAAAAAGTGGACATAAAACACCTTGGTATTTTTTAAGGCTCACCATACCCTCTAGAGTCATGACTAGTTAAGCTCGAATTTTGGCCAATTTGTAATTTTCTCCAAAATTCCAAAAAAAGGACATTACATCACTCTAAATAAAATCAAGATTCAAGTGAGTAAACTTTATTCTAAGATATTTTTAGATACTTAAGAGTACACATTTAACATACCTCTCTAAAGGATTCTGTATGCATAATACAACGTTGTAATAACAACTTGTTCCACTAAGTTATCTCAACAAGAAGTATAATATCCAATAACTTTATTTAACCATTCAAGCATCATAACTATTAATAGTATAGTGGGTGATCATCCTTTCACCCCATAAGTGCTTATCTCATCATTACACCATTTGGAGGTATCCTGACGTATCAACCCGATATACTCATTATACCCTTTACGATGGTTTGTAGAGCATGGAGCTACTTAAACTCTAAAGTATGGAACTACCATCATATTTCACACTTTGTCATTTCAATTATCTATAAAATAAAATAGAGATAAATGTTGAATAAGAGTTCTCTGCCATACTATAATTACCATCAATGCATCATTATGAGTACTTTCCAGCAACTTTTCTTAAGTCTCATTCTCATGAAATGCAGATTGATCATCACTACCTTGATAACCATTATCTTGTATGCAATGAACTATAACAACATTACTTCAGTTATATCAACATTTCCATAAAGGAATAAGAATCCTCGTAAGCTATATCATTCCAATGAACCATCACAAAATATAATTTCTATGAATGTAATATCATACTTAACTTCAGTCGAACGAGTGATTAGTAACAATTCATCTATAACATTATACTTTGAAGTAATCAAAGAATATTATTTACAACCGTACATCTATTCAGCTAGTCAACACATCGGAGTATATCTTATAGAACTCTATATTAAGTTATCAAACAGTTTAACCAAGAAGGATGCCTAACTGAACCCAGATGGATTTGACTCGTTGAGGGTGACTAGGGATTTGGGTCTGTTTGACGTATGTTTTCCCACTGAGAGGCCACACCTGAGCTAGGCATCAAATCCACTTGAATAGAGTTAGCATAATATTTTACTAGAATTCCTTCATATGACTTGAGGTTATGTCCACGTCCTCTTATTAAGCTTTCTATTAAGCCAAGATAATTTTAACAACCACAAAAACTTATATATAATTAACTTGTTCATCATGTATCAAACTAAGTCATAATAACACTATTAATAATAACCTCAATCCTCAAAAGTAAGGTTTTATAATACAATTAACCCCTCCAAACAAGATATAAAGCTCTTGGCTTTTTTATGTCATCCATATGAATCTTTTTAAAGTAACATATTAAAGTTTTTTTTTAAATAAAGTTATGAAGTCCACTCGTCTTAGTTTTTAATAAATTAAGCACCTAGAAACCATTTCCTTATAATTACATGTGTGCACTCATCAATATGCAATCAATCCAATCAAACCTTGCATACGTGGATATCCCATTCTCCAACCCATATCAATATGAGTATGCATAAAAGTAGAATTTTACCAGTAATAATATTTTTCTTAACAATGTTTTAGTGAACATTCTATTCATTTTCTTGTATTTGATGCTAGGTATTGATAGTTTGGTTCTTGTATGAGAATAGTTAAATTATATATTAAATGCTGAAGTACTACTGTTTTGTTAGGTTTATTAGAGACGTTTGACGATGTACCAGATTACCTTTGATTCAATAGAATATTAAAGAACTATTTTTTTTTTGTGAAATAAAAAACATTCTATTCTCTTAGGTACTCTATGCATAAAAATAAATAAAAAATTTCTTGAATAGTTGGCATGATCGAAGATATAGAGGAGCTTCACCACCATACTAACATTTATACGTAAAATCATTGCTAGCTTGCCCTACGTTTAACAATGGCATAGTGTCCTAAAATAAATAGCAATAAAAGGGTAAATGTTCTTCTCCTTGTACAACAAAACACAGTAAGTTCAGTTTCGGGTTAGCTCTCCGGGAAGAGAGAGTTGTTTATTTTTTTATTTTATTTTACATCAAGGTATTGGTATGTAAATCCCTGTTTCAGAAAATGCCTTGGCCTTCCCATGGAGAGCCGCCCACAAGTTTGACCTGCGAGGGTTTTAAAATGTTTAAATATATAAAATAAAATATTACTACAACCAAAAGAGTGGCCTGATCCTCGAGGCATGTATTGACATGTGAAATAAAACAAGGAGAATGTTAACATACTTAATGGATCGGCCCTTACAGCCAAGCCGCCCTCTTGTAAAATAAAAGGGACAAGAGATGGGGAATACACTTCTCCAAGAAGGGCATCTTAAAAATACAAGAGGCTCTTCTCCCACAAGAGTTATTTGAACTCAGACTCGAATGAATAACTTATACCATACGAAAAGCTCATATGTATACTGGTCTAGATTATAAAATCATCTTTCAATTCACCCATTATCATAGTGATAAAAAACTTAGTTCTTTCTAACTAGGAACTTAAAGATATTTACTTGACACTTTCACCAACAGAGATACTAATAATATTTATCAATATCACTTAAATTTATTGAATAGCCTTAAATATTAATTAGTTCCCTACTAAACGATCAGTTATAGGCAGTTGTTAAAGCCTTGCGATAGGCAGTACCTTCCTTGGCAATCACATTCAGGACTTGTCGTTAACGACAGTAATAAGTTAAGTGCACATCAAGTGAACGTCTTAGTTCAGTTTTATGACATGCCCATGGCTCTAGGACGATATCTAACATCAACTCATGGATTTCCAGCCATTTACCTCTCTCTCCCTAGTGGATTCATACCCTATGTTTAGTTGAGTCAAGTCTTCAGTCTCCTAAGTCTACTAAATAGATTACAACTTAGGAAAAATACTTACAGTGCTTTTACCGAGGATGTTACAAGCATAACCAACACTTGGAAAAGAGGGAAACTTACCTCTCAATAGTTGTAGGGGTCAAGCTAGATCCATAGCAATAGGAAGGAAAGGATATCCATCAAAATTTTGCTCTGGAAGCTTCTCGAAAGCCTAAATTTCCTACCCATATAGAGGTCGACAAATCCTGTTAGTAGATCAATGTGCGCCTCAATAGGGAGACATGCTATGTTGTAAAGGAAACTCACATCAAAGGCGTAGGTTGCATTGGAGCAAAGCACGTTTAAAGGAAATCAACGCAGGTTGCTAAGGAAGTAAGGCGCATTGAAGTTGAAAAACTAGACAACTTGCAATGCAAGGGAACCAGGGATCATCCACAATGAAAGTGTCTTCGAGGATTTAGGCAACAGGATGTCATAAGGTTGGTGACACTGACAAAAATACCGTGTAACAGATTGCCCCCCAAAGTACGAAGCTATAGAAAGAGGATATGTGATGTAATCTGATGTGACTGTTGGAAAGAGGAACCATTGGTCAGAGAACTGACAACAACAATCGACGACTTTGCAATACAAATTTTGACACCTCTGAACCAGATATGTCAATAACCCAAAACATGGATGTTGACCAATACACCGTAGATCCATGCGATTACTAGAGATGGATATGGCCATTAAAAATACAAACGTGGATCCATATCATCAATACAAAATGTAAATTGTAGCCACGATACCATATATAGTGGATCTACAAACTGAACATAACATAGCCACCGACCAATACAATGTGGATCTATGTGACAGATTACCCACACGATATCCATATGGGAAATTAATTAAACAATCTCCATTGCAACCTAGGTAAGATATACAACAATGAATACCTTGTTGCACCTAAAATCTGTACCAATGCTTCAATCCCTCAAAATCACTGGCCAATAACTCTTTTGGATACTTTCTGCTCCATTCCTGGTTGGCGCACTTTGTCTTCTCACACAGAGCGCCATCCATCTCTGGCACTTGTTGCACATTGGCAATAAGCGCTGGTGGCGCCCTTTCCTTCACTATAAGGTGCGTCGACGCACTTACCCTTATTACAAGGAGCCCCGACAAGCTTAAGGAGGCAAAAATAGAAGTTTCGAGAAGCTTCCAAGTGAAAGCTCTCGTGGAGGATGATCCTATCTACTTGGAAGGGATGCCACTCGACCTCCTAGACCATGGGGATCATTCCCTGTCCTCTTCCAAAAAGATCTCAACACATTTGGGTTTCCCTTGGCCTATAAAAGAGAGATTCATGGATTATGTGAGGGGAGACCAAGAAAAACGTCCTTATGTTGTTGGATTGAAGTCTGGTGTAGAGGCAAACTTGAGAGAGTGTTGTGGGCAAGAGTTTGTGCTAGCTGAGAGTTGTTTTGAGTGTGTCAAAGATCTTACAAAGGAAAAGCTATTAACATCAAGGCTTTGGTTGTAGCTTTATCTTTTCATCTTTTAATACAAAAGTGTTTCCTTTTCCCATACCTGGTTTATGTCAATAATAATCATTTATTATTAGACTCATTGATCACTAATATAGATTATTGATTTGTCTTGTTACTCTCGTCGCTTGTCTTGTTTCTTGTGTTTCTTCGCAGGTATAGTAGATCACATTAAGATCGGTGAAACAAGGACAAACCTCTGGATCTATGGTAAGAGAGTCGTTTATTCAATTAGATCAGTTATCTAGGGAAATGATAAGTTGTTGTGTCTTTTTGTTCTAGACTTGTACCATGCAGGCTAGAGGAACAAGCAGTGGTTGCATTGGTTGAAGTATTCCTACAAACAAAATTGGCGACCATACTGGGGGAAAAATCCAGTCAGATCTGGGATAGATTCGATTAGATCTGGAGCAGATCTAGTCAGATCTGGGATAGATTCGATTAGATCTAGAGCAAATCCAGATAGATCTGAGATTTTTTATTACATTTTACTTGAGAACTTGTGATTCTTGTTTGCTTAACTCATTTGAGTTGTTAAGGTGAGTGATCCACCTTACCATCATTTCAATTGCCTCTTGTGATGTGTGTTTAACCTCACTATTATTCCAGATTGATACATACTTGGTTTCTTTTGCAAGTTACTGGATTTTTTAAGTCTGGGGATTTGTTGACGCCCTTGGCTAGGCTTGACAAAGCGTCGACCATACTCTGGCGCCTTCTGCATTATGACAAGTAGCGTCGTTGACGCCTATTTGTCGATTGCATTGTGCGCCCCTTGCACCTTTACCCTGTATACAATGTGCATCGACACCCCGCTGACACCCTGGTGCAGTCTCTCCCAATGCGTCGAGGTAGGCCATCCCCTGTCTTAAAGTTCGTTTTTTAAAATGTTTTGTTTCTGAATGATTGTTGATTTGCATTCTTTCTTGTTGTTAAGTTTGATAGTCTGGTTGTCTGATCTCCCTTCTCGAGTTCAGATCTTGAAATTTTCACTGATAGGAAGCTTAGAAATTGAAGAAATGGTATGTGAATTGTAGTTTTGGGTTCATGGTTTGCTTAATCAATTTTCTGAAAGCGGTCTTAGGTCTATAGTAAAGAATATATGTAGTTTCTTTGCAGATAGTTAAGTATAGTCTTTTAGCTCTCTTTCTTTTTCATATCATATAAAAAATAAAAAGTGTTGGCTTGTTTTGTTTTGATTGTTTTTGGATTGTTTGATTAGTTAGAAAAATATTTCTTTATATACCTTTGATTGAGAGAACGGAGGGTTTTAGACATTAAAAGTTGTTCTTTCTTTCTCATTTCAGAGATCTTTTAGGCTTAGTGTCAGAAATGCTTGCGTGTTTGGAAATTTGTTGAAAAATCTTGAAGCTAAATCATTGAAAGTGACATAGTATCTTTGTTTTGGAAAAAGAAAAGTTTATCCCTTACTGTTATCACTTCGGAAAAATCCTCTAGGTTGTAGCTCGAGAATGCCTAGTAACTTTAAATGTTTTTAATGGTTTTTCTAAATGGATCAAGTCAGATGACCTAAAAAGGACCTCACACGCTCAAGACATGCATAAAACTCAATCAAAATATAAGGCTTCTAACTACCAATGTTCATAGGTTTGATAATAGGGTGAACAAATGGAGAACTTACTATGCAGGCAGATTCATATATAAAACAATTACATATAAATGGCTGGACATAACAAGGAAAAGTGCTTGCAATTCAACTCATTAACATACAGATAAGGTGACAACTATCAGATATTAAATAACATGAATAAACCTGAATTAGACATTCAAGCACAAGCACATAGCAGAAAAGATATGGAAGCTAAACATATAATAGTAAAAGAGCTTATATTAGATGATGAATAACATGAAAAGCTTGATGATAATAATGGTCTAAAGGTCCCTGAAGTCGAACCCTTGCTTCAAAATAAGTCTTAAGGTTTATAGCCTTTATAAAAAATATTCAGATCCTGAAAAGTTGGATCTGTTTTACTAAAAATAGATAAAATAAATGTTTTTTGCAAAATTAGGTCAGAAACCCTAATTTAACTATTAGTCTATCTAACTCTAACACGTATTCACTCATTGCAGTGAGTACTGAAGTAGAGCTGTAACCTGTCATCTTGATAGATGAGCCACTGTTGGTAAAAAACAGGTAGGGTTTGTGACCCTTTTCTCCTTGATTGTATCCTCAAAACTGGAACAGACCTCCTCCAATGGTGTTTTTCAGCAACTTTCAGCCTTATATTTCATCCCTGAGATACAGTGTCTTCACCAAAACTGGTTCTGTGTGCCAAAATATATTTCTGCACCCTTTTTTGCTTTCAATGGTTAAGACAACTAAATCCCGGGTTTGTTAGCTGCCGAAAGCTCTGCTTTCGGTGGCTAATGAACCGCTTTTGCATCCACCTAAGCCACCGAAAGCTCTGTTTCTGCAAAATTGTAATCAACCTCCCAATCATTCCTTTTCAGCTTTGTTGTTGATCTTTTGGCACTTCTTCATCCTGCATAAGGTTTGAAAAAACAACAGCATCTTGGGCTGCCTCTGGATTTTGAAGGCTCACTGCTACCTCAGCTAGGGTTTCTAGTGCAAAGTGAGTCTGAGAGCTAGGGTTTGAGTTGGAATTCTTCACCTGTAGCCTCAGAAGTCTGATCATCCTGTAAAGCCTAGTGTTTTCCTTCATAAACCTCGGATTCTTTTTTTACAACAAAAAAATACATACCTTTCATTTCTAGCAAGGAATTATTCAATTGAGTGTTTTTCTTGGTTAACACTGCATTAGTTCTTTTTATCTCTCTCTCTAAAACTTCCAATTCATATACTTGCCTCAACAACCGGTTGACTCTTTGTGACCTAGGCTTGCTGGAGGAAGCCTTTTCCACTGATTTACCCTGGTCTTCTTTTGGTATGGGTGATGGAAACTCTTTATTTTCGGCTGCAACCTGCTCTGTTAGGTCAACTTCTTCCTCCCTTTCTTCTTCTGAGTCTGAGTAAGGTAAGTTCAGAATATTTCCACTTTGTGTTGGGTCCTCCTTCTCCTTTCCACTGAAGTCTTGGTTTATTTTAGCTTGGTTAGTTTTAGAAGTGAGAGAAAGCTAATCCACTGTTACTAGTGAGATATCCCTCATTTTCCTTTTTCCACTCCTGGGGGTGGTGGATTTCTTTGAAGGGGACTTTCCTTTATCTTCGGGTTGTAAGCCTATTTCAAACTCATTCTAGAATAAAAAAATATGTACATGCTATGTTTTTCCTTTGCAGCAATTCTTAGACAATGAGTTGTATTAGGCCATGGTGAGATAACTTTCCTACGATTTTGGTGGGCTAGGCCTTTACCTGGTGTGCCATCTTGGTTAAGCTCTTGTGGAGGTAGAAGGGTATATTTAAATGGCTTCTTCCTGTAAAATGGTTCATCAGCTTGAAGTGATATATCATTGCCCTGTTGTGCCTGCCTTCACAGGTTATATACACCAAAATTGCTTTCAATAATTGCTGCCACCTCTCCTCTAGCCAGGTGGATGGAACACTTTTCTTCCATACTACATTTCTGTGTTCAAGGTTTAAATATGATCTGAACTCCACATTGTTAGTAATGGTGGTCTTAAACCACTTCTCCCCAGTTCTTGAGAGTTCTATCACTTCTGCAATTAGGGTTTCATCCACTAGGAACTCTTCCTTTCCTATCAGTGCCTTGGAGCCATCAAAAGAAAGGGCAAATGCTTCCGCAACCTCCTGGTGTGAACCTCGTATTTTCTCACAAAATCTATAATAGCCTGCATCTTTGAAGAATTGGAAGACTTCTGGATGTGACTCAAGATAACTGATGTCTCCTAGTTCCTGTCTGAGGGCAGGGCCTCTTTTCTTCATCTCTGAGCTGTGCTTCTTAGTACCTGCAAAAAATTAAAATTCAAACTCTGTGAAGGAAATTAGCGGGTTGGTTTCAGGGATGACCTTGAGTAGTAAGGATCCATGCAAAAAATGAGGAGTGTACTGAGGATATGGTGCTGATTTTGAGGGGTTAACCACTTGATTGGTACTTGAGTGAGATGATGGTGGATTCTGGTGATACCCACGAGATAGCCAGCCTAGTAATCATTTTCAATTTGAACTTGGTGCTTCGTGGAGGTTTACTGCAGTCGTGGGACAGATGGAGGGCATGCTAGGGTTTTGATTTCCATCAGTCATTTCAGATGAATAACGACCTCTTAGCCATCAATTTATGATTTAATGCAGTTCCCCGGTCTTTTCGGTGGTTAATCGTGCTAAATTATGACATACCTCATGCTGACGACTTTGATTTTGATGGACAGATAACCATTTTCTCTTTTCGTCCTTTTCGGTGGTTAAGAGAATCTAGGGTTTAATTCGCTAGCTGCAGAAAGCTGAGATTTCAGTGGCTAATGAACCATTGGTCCGTTCGCCTAAGACACCGAAAGTCTCCTTTCCAGAATTTATTTAAAACGAAGTTAATGCGCTTTTGGTGGTTTAATGTCTTCTTGGACCCATTGTTAAGCCGTCGAAACCAAGGCTTTTTGGTGGCTAATGAACTATTGGTAAGTTCGCCTAAGCCACTGAAAGTCCATTTTTCCCAAAATTTTATAAAAAAACATGATCAACAGGCTTTCGATGGTTAACGTGGTCCTTAGTCAAAACTGTTACCTGTCAAAAGCTGGGCTTTTCGGTGGCTAATGAGTTGTTGGAAAGCTCGCCTAAGCCACCGAAAGCTAAAACTTTCAAATTTCTTGAAAAACAGAAGATCAACTATTCCAACTTTGTTAGTCACCCAAATATCTTTCATAATATGACCTGAAATCTTCATCACTTACCAAAAAATAAATTGTCAGAGTGGACTTATCTAAAATTGATTTATTTAGAAGATAACATCTGGCTCCTACTCGGGGATGGAAACCTCCCAGTGAAGTCCCAAGAACCCCAGACCAAAATGCCTTTCCTGAAAGAAAAATAATAATAATTAAACCTATATTCTACTATTCCATTGGGCATGGAGTTTATTTTGTAAGCAAAAACAATCTACTAACTAATACTTTACAATAACAGGGCCTTAAAGCCTCAAATGAAATAGAGTTTCAGAAATCGCCCATTTACTGGGCCATCAAACACCTCCTCTCCTTCCAGATTTTGCAATTTGAAGGTGTTGTTCTGGTGCACTTGAGTTATCACAAAAGGGCTTATCCACAGAGAGCCAAACTTTCCAAGCTTTCCCTTCTCCTGCTTGACAGTGTCCCACTTGAGGACCCAATCTCCAACCTGAAAGTTGTCCACTTTTTCCCTTTTGTCAAAAATAATCTTAATCTTATGTTGATGAGCTTTTGACCTTTCCATTACATGTTCCCTGACTTGCTGCAACTCCACCAAATCAAGCATCCTCCTCACCATGTCATTCGGTTCATCCTGTTCCTCCTGAAAGAATTTTGCAACTGACAGAATTAGTTGAATGGGAAAAATGGCCTCAGTACCATAAACCAATTTGAAAGGAGGAGTCCCTATGGATCTCTTGTCGGACACTCTATCAGCCCATAGAGCAAACTTTAGCTTAGAATCCCATCTTTTCTAATTAGTCTCCAATAGTTTTCTGATGATCCTGACTAGGCTTTTATTGGATGACTCAGCAAGGCCATTGCTTTGAGGGTAATAGGAAGTGGAATGCACCAGCTAAATGCCCATTGACTCACACATGTTAACCAATGCCCCAGCTTTGAAAGCTTGTGCATTATTAGTCACTAGCCTTACTAGGCAGCCAAACCTGATAAAGATGTTCTCATACAAAAACCTCATGATGACTTGGTGAGTGGCATTCCTTGTAGGGATTGCCTCTATCCACTTTGTGAAATATTCTATGGCCATTAGGATCCATTTGTGTTGACCACTTGATGAAGGGTTAATTTCACCTATAAAATCCAGCCCCCACTGCTGGAAAGGACCATTCACTACAACAGGTCTAAGGGGTAAGGATCTGAGCTGCTGCTTCCCTATGAATCTTTGGCACTTGTCACAGGCTCTCACAAAGGTACACACATCAGAGAAAAGAACAGGCCAATAGTACCCAGCCCTCAGAATCTTGTGGGATGTGGTCTTCCAGTAATGGTGGTCTCCACATGTGCTTGAATGAAATTGATGCATGACATGCACTGACTCTTTTTTATCTAAGCATCTCAACAAAATACCAGACAGATCTTTCCAATACAGCAGTTTATCAATTACACAAAATTTAACTGATTTAAGTTTAAGAGCCCATTCTTGAGTTAGAGTGAGTCCAAGAGGAACTTCTAACTTTTGCAAGAAATGAATAATACTTGAGTACCACTCACATGAGGACAAGTTGTCAGCTACCTGTTGACTGTCATTATGATCCTGAACTGCTTCTGTTGCTGTCTCTGTCTGCATGTTTGCTGAAGTTACACAAGTGAAATTCATTCCCAAAAGATCACAATTTTCTTTAGCCATGAGTTTAGCCAGACCTTGGCCTTTCACTAACTTGGTGGGTTTTACTTCTATGTCAAACTCAATAAGCTTGGCTATCCATTTAGCTCTCTTTCCATCAATGTCAGGCTGGGTCAATACATCCTTTACAGTAGTTGAAGGGACATATGCAAGGACCTTGGCATGTAGAATATAAACCCTAAAGGCTTTCAATGACTTGATGGGAGCATAAGCCTTCTTTTCAATGGGATCATACTTTAGTTTGGCATCCCTCAATGTCTTGCTGAAAAAAGCAATAGGGTGATCAAGGCATTCATCAACTTTTTGTAACAGCACAACTGCCACTGTGTCATAGGATGCAAAGGAAAAAATGCAGAAACCCTTGGTGTAGTCTGGACTAATCAGAGTCGGAGCTTCCATGATAGACTTCTTGATGTCCTCAAAAGAGCTTCTTGCTTGCTCTGTCCATTTAATTTCAGCCTCCTTTCTTAACATAGAGGTTATGTGTTTTACCAGCTCATAAAAGTTTGGGATAAACCTCCTGACAAAATTTATCTTACCCAGAAATGACTGAATATCCCTTTTTGACCTAGGTATGGACAACTTTTGGATTGCTTCAACTCAAAAATGATCAATCTTCACACCTTCAACTGAGACTATGTGACCTAGGAGTTTTCCCTCACTAAGTGCAAATTGAGACTTCTTCGGGTTCAGTGATATCCCAAATTTTCTACATTTCAGAAATACCCTCAAGTGCTGCAAATGTTCTTCATCGCTATGGGATTAAACAGTGAGGTCATCAAGGTATATGAGGACAAATTTGTCTTTCAATCCTACAAAAGCTAGGTCCATGGCTCTCTGAAAAGTGGCCCCGGCATTTATCAGCCCAAATGGCATTTTGGCATACATGAAGGTGCCCCAGGGAGTGGTAAACCTAGTTTTTTCTTGGTCATCAGGGTGCACAGCAACTTGGTTGTATCCAGAGAAACCATCCAAGAATGACATGACCCTAGCGCCTGAGACTCTTTGCAATAGATGTTCCATCTTGGGTAGTGGATAGTTGTCTTTCTTGGAGCATTTGTTCAGGTTTCTGAAATCCACACATAACCTAATCTCTCCATTCTTCTTCTTACCACCATTAAATTTGCAATCCATTTGGAATACCTAAGGGGAATTATGATTTTGGCTTTAAGGAGCTTTTGGATTTCTTTTTCAAACACAGGAAGTAGGAGAGGACTAATGGATCTGAGCTTCTGCTTGAAAGGGATGGTGTCCTTCTCCAGGGGAATCCTGTGTTGGATGATACTAGTGTCATAGGTTTTCAAGTCATTGTATTCCCAGGCAAAGATATCAGCAAACTCTTTCATCAGACTACAAAATTTTGACCTCTAATCAGCAGTCAACTCAAAGGACAGATTTATGAGTTTTGGATGACTTTGGCTACCTATGTTTTGCTCTTGGACAGCAGGATCTTGCTCCTTCTTGACAGGTTTAAAAAGGACATCATTGTGATCAAACAGCTCTTCCAGGGGTACCAGACTCCGAGGTATATAATTGCTTGGTAACTGAACAATGTTCTGATCACCTACCTTATCCTTTAACCTGAGCTTTTGGGATTCTTCCATGTTTAGGTTTTCTTGATCAATATGCATATTAGAGAATTCATCTACTACCTAGAGGAATTTACTAAGCTCATCATCATTCTCAAAAACCTTCCAAAATTTTACATTATCAGGTAGGGATGGCATGTACTTGACTTGGATATCATAGCTCAACCTAGGAGGCAAAGGAGGAACAAACAGAGTTGCAGAGACAGCAAGGGAATCATCCAGGTGATTCATAGCCCTAGGTATATATCACAGTATATATGAGAATTCAAAAAACATGAAAGAGTCCCTGAGTTTCCATACCTCATCTCTGTAAGCCTTCAGTCTGACATTCTTTGCTTGAAAGGTGTTGTTGACCTACTGTATGATGAGATCTGCAAATCCAAAGATCTTTATGCACATGATCCCCATTTCCTTGGTAGCCTTCACTCCTAACATCAATGCTTCATATTCTGCTATGTTATTAGTAGTCTTGAAATCCATCTTATCAGACAAATGTATGGTTTCCTTTGAAGGAGAAATCATAACTATTCCTGCACCTGCTGAGGCTTGAGTATTGGCCCCATCAGAAAACATGTTCCAAACTGAGGTGGTTATTTCTTCAGGCTTTTGATAGATGGGCTTTGTACGCTGGATTGGCATTTGCTGGGAGTCATCAATCTGCAGGATGCATGCCCCAAAGTCTGTGTCTATTGCATATATTGAATGGTTTATAGGGTTCTTGGCATTACTGATGATATAGGTGAACTGGTTCTCTCTGTAGAGTCTCTTGGTCTCCCCTCCAAACATTGGAATTGTAACATATCTAAGGTCCATCTAAAGGGTACCACCCAGCCTTTTACTCCATGAGTAAGACAAAAGGAGGCCAAACTTAGGTGGGATATCAGCTACCACTATGTCTATCACTATACTTTTTGGAGGCAACTGGGAGAGGTTTATGACAAAGTCTTTGATAAGACCCAGGCATTTGACCTTCCTGGAGTCAAATGAGAACAAATCATGGTAGGGTTTTGTAATGCTGAGGCCAAGCTCATCCATCACAGCTTTTGGCATTAGGTTATGGGAAGCTCCTGAGTCCAGCAGACAGTTATGAAGGATTTTATCATGGATATTCAGAGATATGTAGAAAGGTGGGCAAGACTCATCCAACTCTTCAATCATAGGGCCTAGGATTACAGTGGGCTTATCATCTTGCAAGTTCACAAAGTCAGCATCTAGGGGTGTTCTTGGCTAAAGGGATTTCGGTATGGATGCCTTGAAGGCCTCATTCTTCATCAGTTCTATCAAGGGAAAAGAGATTTTTAACTTCTGAATTTTTGACTCAAGATTGAAAGCATAGGACAATTTGCCAGCAGTTCTTACCTCTTGTGGTGTGGCTTTGAGTTGAATAGGATCATGAGCTGATGGTTGTAATGGCCTTTGATGTTGTTTTGGAGGAACATTCATCTTCTTTGCAGGAGCAGCAATCTTCATAGCCTGAGGAGCAAGCTACTTTGTAGGGGCAGGAGTCTTCTTCATAGGAGCAACAATCCTAGATCTCAAATTATACCCTTCTTGATCATTTGCCTAATACAAAGATTCTTCCATGATCTGCTCATTCATGAGGGCTTCCTCATAGTCTGCTTGTGTCAGGAAGGAGTAATCAACTTCATCCTCCATGCAGTGGATGTTGTCTTCTGCCTCTCCTTATTCTTGAGTGAGCTCTGATTCTTCTTCTAGTACAGCATTCTGAAAAGGAGCTATGATTCTTTGATCCTCAGCTTGATTCCTATCCCTTTGAAGAATTTCAGCTGGTGGGTTGTTTCTTCTGTAAGGGACAAAATTAGGGTTTATGTTGGCAAAATCATTTGGCCCTTTACCCCTCACAGGTATTTGCCCTCGGTCTTTTAGCCTAGACATTTCAGCTGTTAGACTGCTTAACATTTTGGCCATTTTCTCTATCTTGTTCTCTGATGAAGAAGCCCCTAGAGGATCTGAGGGTTGCTTCTTTCTGTCAATTTTTCCTTTAACCTTCTGAGATGCAACAATATTGGATTCCACTTCAAGGGCAGCATCTTGCATGAGTGACAGAGAAGGTGATCTTCTTTCTCTGAGAAGAAGACAGAATTCTGAATCAAAGGCATTAACATAGGTGATTTTCGCTGAAGTGTCAGTTGCCTTGATCTCAGCAGAGATCTTGCTGAACATCTTGTTAAATCTTTTGGTGAAGTTAGAAACAGACTCACCATTCTCTCTCTTTAGGTTGTTAAACTCGGTGATATAGTAGAGTTGGTCTCTTCTCTCTCCCCAATGCTTCAAAAATATGTCATCTAGGGCTTCAATGCCTGCTATGGATGCAGCAGGCAACTCTTTGAACCATTTCCTAGCCTGACCATCTATACTTTGCACAAAAACCCTAGTCCACACATCCTCTTGTTCGATGTTTATATTCTTGGCATAACTATAGAAGGCCTCTAGGTGTTCTTCAGCTGTGAAGTCTCCCTCCCCGGTAAACTTAGGCATGTATTTGAGATAATCCCCAGTAGGCATAGCAGCAAGAGGGTTAGACATAATTAGAGGGGCATATCTGGCCACAAGGATCCTTTCCATTTTGGTCAAACGGACATTCATATTGGAAGTGGGTATGGAAAGGGCAGAAAGAGATACTGCTGGCGTAAGTGGTGGCTGAGAGAATATTCTGGGTGGATTTATCTCAGTGGAGTTGCCAGCGGTTGGATCTACACAAGCAGTAGTGCTTGAAGATTCCTCAACCCTAAAATTTTCTGATTCAATTATAAATTCCTGAGAATTATATGTTTCAACAGAAGGAGATTGAAATGGAGGTCTATTTGATATAACAGTAGAAATACCTCTTGAAATACCTGATGTGGCTTCCCTTACAGCTCTGGAGGACAGTCTGAGTGAAGCCCTAGCTCTTCTTAGAATCTCTTTTGGATCTGAAACAGGTGTTACTGGGGGCCCTTGAGGGTTTGCTCTGGTACTTAGTCTTCTTGAAGCCACCTTATTCCAATGGAGTCGCCAGATAGATGATTACAACCAGAATAGTGTCCAGACATTGTCTATCATCAAAGTAGGATCTATGTCGTCTCCCATGGAAGCTGAGCTTCAAACTCCTCTCCCCGGCATCGGCGCCATTTTGTTATCACTCCAGGAAACTCCTTAGGTTGCAGCTCGAGGATGCCTGGTAACTTAAATATTTTTAATGGTTTTTCTAAATGGAACAAGTCATATGACCTAAAGGACCTCACACACTCAAGACATGCATAAAACTCAATCAAAAGATAAGGCTTCTAACTACCAATGTTCAGAGGTTTGATAATAGGGTGAACAGATGGAGAACTTACTATGCTGGCAGATTCATATATAAACCAATTACATATAAATGGTTGGACATAACAAGGAAAAATGCTTGCAATTCAACTCATTAACATATGGATAGGGTGACAAGTAAGAGATATTAAATAACATGAATAAACCTGAAATAGACATTCAAGCACAAGCACATAGCAGAAAAGATATGGAAGATGAACATATAATAGCAAAAGAGCTTATATTAGATGATGAATAACATGAGAAGCTTGATGATAATAATAGTCTAAAGGTCTCCGAAGTTGAACCCTTGCTTCAAAATAAGTCTTAGGGTTTATGGCCTTTACAAAAAATATTCAGATCCTGAAAAGTTGGATCTGTTTTACTAAAAATAGATAAAATAAATGTTTTTTGCAAAATTAGGTCAGAAACCCTAATTTAACTACTAGTCTATCTAACTCTAACACTTGTTCACTCATTGAACTCTTTGATGACTGCAGTGAGTACTGAAGTAGAGCTGTAACCTGTCATCTTGATAGGTGAGCCACTGTTGGTAAAAAACAGGTAGGGTTTGTGACCATTTTCTCCTTGATTGTATCCTCAAAACTAGAATAGACCCCCTCCAATGGTGTTTTTCAGCAACTTTCAGCCTTATATTTCATCCCTGAGATAGTTGTATTCACCAAAACTGGTTCTATGTGCCAAAATATCTTTCTGCACCCTTTTTTGCTTTCGGTGGTTAAGGAAACTAAATCCCAGGTCTGTTAGTTGTCGAAAGCTCTGCTTTCGGTGGCTAGTGAACCGCTTCTGCGTCCGCCTAAGCCACTGAAAGCTCTGTTTCTGCAAAATTGTAATCAACCTCCCAATCATCCGTTTTCAGCTTTGTTGTTGATCTTCTGGCACTTTTTCAGCCTCCATAAGGTTCGGAAAAACAGTAGCATCCTGGGCTGCCTCTGGATTCTTAAGGCTTACTGCTGCCTCAGCTAGGGTTTCTAGTGCAAAGTGAGTCTCAGAGCTAGGGTTTGAGTTGGAAATCTTCACCTGTAGCCTCAGAAGTCTGATCATCCTGTAAACCCTAGTGTTGTCCTTCATAAACCTCAGATTCCTTTTTTGCAGAAAAAAAAAATGCCTACCTTTCATTTCTAGCAAGGAATTATTCAATTAAATGTTTTTCTTGGTTAACTCTGCATTAGTTCTTTTTATCTCTCTCTCTAAAACTTCCAGTTCATATACTTGCCTCAACAACTGGTTGACTCTTTGTGACCTAGGCTTGCTGGAGGAAGCCTTTTCCACTGGTTTACCCTGATTTTCTTTTGGTGTGGGTGATGGAAACTCTTCATTTTCGGCTGCAACCTGCTCTGTTAGGTCAACTTCTTCCTCCCTTTCTTCTTCTGAGTCTAACTTCTTCCTCCCTTTCTTCTTCTGAGTCTAAGTAAGGTAAGTTCAGAATATTTCCACTTTGTTTTCGGTCCTCCTTCTCCTTTCCACTGAAGTCTAGGTTTCTTTTAGCTTGGTTGGTTTTAGAAGTGGGAGAAGGCTGATCCACTGTTACTGGTGAGATAGCCCTCCTTTTCCTTTTTCCACTCCTGGGGGTGGTGGATTTCTTTGAAGGGGACTTTCCTTTATCTTCGGGCTGTAAGCCTGTTTCAAACTCATTCTAGAATAAAAAATATGTCCATGCTATGTTTCTACTTTGCAACAATTCTTGGACAATGAGTTGTATTAGGCCATGGTGAGATAACCTTCCTACGATTTTGGTGGGCTGGGCTTTTACCTGGTGTGCCATCTTGGTTAAGCTCTTGTGGAGGTAGAAGGGTAAGTTTAAAGGGCTTCTTCCTATAAAATGGTTCATCAGCTTGAAGTGATATATCATTGCCCTGTTGTACCTGCCTTCACAGGTTATATACACCAAAATTGCTTTCAGTAATTGCTGCCACCTCTCCTCTAGCCAAGTGGTGGATGGATATGGAATGTTTTTCTTCCATACTACATTTATGTGTTCAGGTTTTAAATATGATCTGAACTCCACATTTTTAGTCATGGTGGTCTTAAACCACTTCACCCCAGTTTTTGGGAGTTCTGTCACTTCTGCAATTAGGGTTTCATCCACTAGGAACTCTTCCTTGCCTATCAATGCCTTGGAGCCATCAAAATAAAGGGTAAATGCTTCTGCAACCTGCTGGTGTGAACCTTGGATTTTTCCACAAAATATTTAACAGCCTGCATCTTTGAAGAATTGGCAGACTTCTGGATGTGAGTCATGATAGATGATGTCTCTTAGTTCCTGTCTGAGGGTAGGTCCTCCTTTCTTCATCTCTGAGTTGCGCTTGTTAGTACCTGCAAAAAATCAAAATTTGAACTCTGTGAAGGAAATTAGCGCACTGGTTTCAGGGATGGCCTTGAGCAATAAGGATGCATGCAAAAAATGAGTAGTGTACTGAAGATATGGTGCTGATTTTGAGGGGTTAACCACTTGATTGGTACTTGAGTGAGATGATGGTGGATTCTGGTAATACCCACGAGATAGCCAGCGTAGTAATCATTTTCAATTTGAACTTGGTGCTTCGTGGAGGTTTACAGTAGTTGTGGGACAGATGGAGGGCAGGCTAGGGTTTTGATTTCCATCAGTCATTTCAGATCAATAGCGACCTCTTAGCCATCAATTTATGATTTACTGCAGTTCCCCGGTCTTTTCGGTGGTTAATCGTGCTAAATTATGACATGCCTCATGCTGACGAGTTTGATTTTGATGGACAGATGATCGTTCTCCCTTTTCGTCCTTTTCGGTGGTTAAGAGAATCTAGGGTTTAATTCGTTAGCTGTCGAAAGCTAGGGTTTTGGTGGCTAATGAACCGTTGGTCCATTCGCCAAAGCCACCGAAAGTCTCCTTTCCAGAATTTATTTAAAACGAAGTTAATGCGCTTTTGGTGGTTTAATGTCTTCTTGGACTCATTGCTAAGCTGCCGAAACCAAGGCTTTTCGGTGGCTAATGAACTATTGGTAAGTTCTCCTAAGCCACTGAAAGTCCATTTTTCCCAAAATTTTATAAAAAACGTGATCAACAGGCTTTCGGTGGTTAACGTGGTCCTGAGTCAAAATTGTTAGCTGCCGAAAGCTGGGCTTTTCGATGGCTAATGAGCTGTTGGAAAGCTCGCCTAAGCCACTGAAAGCTAAAACTTCTAAATTTCTTGAAAAACAGAACATCAGCTATTCCAACTGTGTTAGTCACCCAAATATCTTTCATAATATGACCTGAAATCTTCATCATTTATCAAAAAATAAATTGTCTGAGTGGACTTATCTAAAATTGATTTATTTAGGAGATAACACTTACTCTAAGTAGCATTCATCGAAGAGAAGAGTTGCATTGTGTTTAGGTCTTAACATTGCATCTTAATCCACATTCCACAAACATTCACTAGGCATCAAGATAAAATCAATGGTAGCTTAGGTTAAAATTTTCTAGTAATTTGAGTGATAGGATATAGACGTGTTCCGACGTCTTAAAACATAGGAGTTGTCGTTATTTCCCTGCACTGCATCTCGGGGATCATGTGGTTCTTCCACGTATTGCTAGTATATCAAACGACCTTTCACATAGCCTTGAGGTATATCAAAAGGTACTTCATGTACTTAGTGGTATATAAGAAGGCCCCTTTCGAACAATTGTGCAATAGACAACACTAATACGGATTTGAGCTCCCACGTACCTAGTGTATATCGGGAGACCCCTATAGGATACCCAAACCAACTGAGAAAATCATTTTGGCCTTCTTGTTGAATCAATACACCAAAAACAACACTCAGGGAGCTACTATGCACATACCGTCCAGATATTCAGGTATTCAAGAAAGAGTACGGTCTCAATCCTCCTTGTCGTGTTTTAATGTTGGACCCTGTGGTCTAACTGTTGTGACAACTTGACAATCCTAGTGAGGAATTGGCTATCATAAGCCCATCCTATCATTTAAGTTTTCTTATGACCTCAACTTGCGTAGGATTGTTTGTGTGTGATCTCTTCCTTGTATAGATATTTAAAGCGGAAGTCTTTGTCCAACACCCTGGTTGAGCTCCCTGTGAAACGATCTCGCAGGTTGTAGGGTTTACCGCCTAACTCTCCTCCTGTCGTCTAAGGAAGCGAAAGTGAAATCATGGACCACCCAGCTACGACTAATTCATATGTAGAAGGGAGTTCCAGTCATTGAATCCAGGGAAGAAATTTCTCCTTTCAAAGCCCTGTCATAGTCCAACAACCTTCTACAGAAGAAACCCCTTTTTGTTTTCGAACGAAAGGTCATCCTAGTGGGCCATATTGGGTGTTCAATCACCCATCAGATGATACTATGACATCAAAGTTTGGTCCAACTGCTCCTTTTTGGGAAACTTCTCTAGGACAGAACATTTCTGAATATAGGACTACTCAACCATCCTATGTTTCCCCCATTCAAGAATCTTTGTCGAATGAAGAATTTTTCAGACTAGTCCAGGAAACTCTTGATCGTTTATGTAACCAAGGAGAAAATATAAAGAGGATAAGCGTTTCTCCTCTACCTCATCGTTCAAAAATAACCCCACCTGGATACCATGCCCTTTCACCATCACGTGTGGCTCTTAACTTAGTGTCATCAGATCACAACGTGGTTACTCATGATCCGAGACAACCCTCCATTCCTACCTGGCCCACCCAAAATCCCCCATTGGTTTCTAACTCCTTTGTAGCTTCCACACCTAGGGGGAAACCCCCAACCCAAGTTGTTTTACCTACCAAGGGAATCGTTTCTAGAATGGGGCAAAACCTAGTGGTAGGACAACCAACAGTTAGTACTCCTCCTACGAACACCAACATGGTTATTCCCTCTTTTAGCTCGAGACAACCTTCATGGGTTCAACCCGCCATTAGCCAATCTTCTTGGGGTTATACCTACCCAAGAAATCAACCACCTGTGGTCCATCAAACCTATCAACCTGCACTGTCAGGGGTTGTTTATCCTCGGATGCCCTACCCCGGAAACGTTTACATCCCATGGGGGAAACCTAATTAGTCAAATGTCCCTATACCTGGGGGACCATTTATGAATACTGCTGGGAGTTTTGGAGGTCCACCTAGAGGACCACCCTTTGGAGGTCCACCTAGAGGACCACCGCCTAGAGGTCCATCTGGAGGACCACCATTTGGAGGACCACCGCCTGGAGGCCCACTACCTGGAGGTCTACCATCTAGAGGTCCTCCACCTGGAGACCCACCACCTATAAGCCCACCTCCCTCAGGCGTCCCGCCACCTAGCGGACCCTCAAGTGGGTCATTTGAAAACCAATCACCTAAAAAATCAATTATGGGAACATCAGCTATGCTCATTTATCAATCTGCTTAATAATGGCCCTACTAGTCCACAGATGCCTTATCATTATTACCAGTACCCCCACCCTAATAAGCAATTAGCATTTCTGGCTACCTTAGATATGCCAGATCTGTCCAGATTGATCAACGACCCCAAACATCATGATCCCTCGTGGACGGCCATCCCGATTAAGTTACCCTCTAATATACCTAAATTCGATGGCAAACCTGGTGAAGACCCTAAAAACCATGTGATGACATTTCTTTTGTGGTGCTCATTTAATTCTCTGATGGATGGTTCAATCCGTCTACATATGTTTCAAAGAACTCTCACCGGGGTAGCTATGAAATGGTATATTAAGTTATCTCAACATTCTTTTTGAGATTTCAACACCTTAGCAATGGCTTTCTTAACACATTTTTAGTTTTCAATCCGACATGAAATAGGTACAAACCTTTTGACCTCACTTCACCATACCACTCCTACTCATATATATGATCATATACATGAGTGGATATGACGACGTATGTTGATTAAGGCTCCCATTCCCAATCAGTTACGCGTCGATTGGTTTACTAAGTCTTTACTCCCCCCCATTGCTAGGGATGTCACCATGGAAGGTGTTGTCACTGAGGAGCAGGCTATCAGTCATGCTTAGTACCTTGACTTTGTCTATTCCTAGTCAAGCACTTTGTACGACCTAATTCCTCACGCTCCTCGCCCTACCTCAGATCCTTCAAGACCTTCAATGGAGCCACCTGTTGATGGCATTCTTGGTTATGTTCAAACACAATCGACAACCAAACCTTGAAAAAGAAAAACCAACCAGATGCACCTACTAGTCAATCTATTTCAAGCCCCAAAACTGCTTCCCCTCATGTTGTTTCAACCGAAGTGAATGCGGTTCAATCCTCAAAATCTTCGGGAGGAAAGAAAAAAGGAAAGAATAAATCCAAGAAATCTTAGAACCAGTAGGAAGGTAATAAAACACAAAAATCTAATGTTTACTCTATACTCTAAAAACGAGAGAAAGGAAAAATTCCCTGCCTTATATGTGGAGGTGACCACTTCACCAAAAAGTTTCATCGTCGTGAGAACGTCAGTAAACTTCTTAAAAATACCCCCACCCTAGCAGTCCTTACAGATCATTTCCCTACCCAACATCAATTGATTAACCATCAATCTTTAAATGGGCCTTCTTCGTCTTCCATAGATGAGTTAAAATGATGTCAAGTGAAATAGTTAGTTTCAATACTCAATCTCAAAGCTATGACCCTCCATCAGAGAAGAAGACTGATAATGTTCCACCAAAAAAAACTTCAACATCCCCCCTCCTACTAATGGTCTTCAAATTGAAAAACTTGTTCTTGATGCAATTCTCCGGCAACCTAAGAGTACACTTTGTAAATATGTACTTAATCCTAATGCATGCACATTCCAGTACTATAATATAGTTGAATATCTTGCTCAAGCACCGTACACTATGTCGACTCTCAAAGTACTCCAAACATGTCCTACACAGCGGGAGAACTTGCTATCAATTCTTGGAGAACTAGATCCTGAACATAATAACATTATCGCCTTCAAACTGGATGACTTTAAGTCTAGGATCTCCCATCAATTGGCTTTCCAATTGTCCACGAAAGCTATTGGGAAAATAATCCATCCTACCATATTGGACGAGGGAGCCTCCACTTCGGTTATGTATTTATCTTGTTGAAGAGCTATTGACTCTCCCGAAATCAACCGTTCACCCAAGACATTAAAGGCTTTTGATGGTCGCGGCTTTCAACCTTATTGATTACTTATCTCTCTCCAGGTAGAACTTAGGGGGGGGGCGGAATCAATCTCCATTCATGTTGAATTTGTTGACACCATTATCTAAAATCTTCTTCTAGGTTGAAACTGGTTCTACGCCATGCAAGCTATTGCTTCATCCGTCTTTTGGGTAGTCCAGTTCCCATTCCAAGGGAAGATCGTTACCATTGACCAATTAGATTTATGTTCACCTAATGCGACTTCCCATTATGCAAACAATGTTCCACTTTTGGCTTCTTCAGCCCCTCAATATCAGGACATTGGAGTAGGCCTTCTTAAGGATTCCTCACTCATGGGATTCTTTCCAGTATCCAATCCTCCTCCTATTTCGCAGGTAGCATCTGTGAACATGATATCCGCTTCTAGCTTCGACACCCTAGATGAAGGAAAGACAATTGTTGATTTGACATCAATGAGCCCTTTCGAAGAAATGTACCAAGACATTCAGTCCACCAATGATACCACCATAAATTATCATCTTTTGGTGGCTTCAGATACATATCATCAACCATATTGGTTAGAAAAACCCCCTCATATCTAGAATATATTTTTCATACACTCCACTCTGATGCCATCATGGAAGTTATTTCTTTAGATGAGATGCCCTGGAAAGATCATCATCACCGATTTTCTTTCCTTCCCAACTGCCACATGTTAACATACCAGTTTGCAACAACGGTTTCATATGATAGCGTCACTAATCCTCAACCCCTAGTCCTCACCCACGATTTCCAGTCTGAGGGTGTAATCTGAGTAATATTACCAAAACTATTTCCATTGATATATCGATGAAGCCCAGCATCATAGAGAACATCAATGTAGGCTAGAATTCTTCCCCTTCAGAACTAGAGTCTTATACGACCTCATTTAGAATTTAGATATATTTTTGCTTGGAGATACGAAGAAATGCCAAGGATAGATCCTTCCATCATTTTTTATGAGATTAGGACTTACCCTGACGCCGAGCCTATTCATCAGAAACTTCGACAATTACATCCGAGGAAAGCAGCCACCATCAAGGAAGAGATTGAAAAACTTCTTAAAGTTGGTTTTATCTACCCCTTACCTTTGACTAAATGGGTGTCTAACATTGTCCCTATCAACAAAAAATTGGATACCATTAGGGTTTATATCGATTTTCAAGATTTAAATCGGGAGTGTCCTAAGGGCAATTTTTCCACCCCATACATTGATCAAATCATCAAAAACTACGCTGAAAGTAATCAATGTGTCTTCTCATTCATGTATAGCTTTTCTAGCTTCAATCAGTGTGAGATATTCCCATCCGATCAACACAAAACGACTTTTATTTTCCCATGGGGGATCCTCGCCTATAAAAACCTTTTGGTTTGAGGAACGTTGACGCTACCTTTCAACGTGTCATGTCTTATGCTTTCCACGACATAAAACACATTGTGGAACCCTACCTTGACGACCTGCCTGCTCATTCGAAGCAGTGGGATCACCACGTTGATCATTTGAGAGCCATTTTTCTTAGATGTTGCCACTATAACATCCGGCTAAATCCACACAAGTGTGTTTTCTGTGTTGAGACTGGTCGACCACTTGGTTTCATCGTGTCCAAGGATGGCATCTGCATAGACCCTCTAAAGATTGAAGCCATCTTGGCCCTACCTACCCCTACAAATTTTACTGAACTCCAAAGTTTGCAAAGGCAGGCAAACCTTTTACGTCGTTTCGTATGTAATTATGCCGAGAAAACCCACAGTTTCATGCATTTACTAAAGAAGGATACCCCCTTTGTTTGGTATGACCTGGTGTAGCATGCGTTCAATACTTTCAAACATGCCCTCACGCATGCACCTATTTTGCAACCACTCAATTATACTAAGGATTATCCCCTGTATGTGGCTGCATCCATATCTACCATCGATATGGTTTTGGTTCAAACAGATGACCACGATCATGAACATGTGATTTACTATCCGAGTAAGAGCCTTTTGGACTCTGAAACACGATACTCACATGTAGAGAAATTAGTTCTAGCCACGGTGATCGTCAGGTGCTTGGGGGAAAACACTCTCGTTGGATTGTCATTCTCCAGGAGTTTGAATTGGAATTTGCAAAATCCAGTTCTAAGAAGTCTCTTGTTTTCACCAAGCTTATGTGTGACCTTCCCCGTATTACTGAGGCAACAAAGCCCATCGATTCATTTCCCGATGAGTCCGTGTTCCTCATTAGTACATCTGACCCATGGCATGGAGATTTAAATCTCCATCTCTTGACACAACGGTTTCATCCCAATGCAACTCCTGATGAACATTGTCGCATCCGCCATCACGCAAAATACTACCTTATCATTAATGATACCCTATATCATCAAGGTGTTGATACGGTATTACGACGTGAAGTCAAGATTGTTTTGAATGATTGCCACTCTGGAGCTTGTGGAGGTCATCTTTCTGGGATGGCTACTACCCAAAAAATCTTACGCGCTGGGTATTTTTGGCCCTCGGTCTTTAAAGATTACATAGAGGTCGTTAAAAAGTGCCCACCTTGTCAATTGTTTACATCAACAAATCGCACCCATCCTGCTCCATCGCATCCTGTCATAACAGTTGGTCCCTTTGCAAAATGGGGCATCGGCTTCATGCATTATAGACCTACCTCAATCGAGGGGCATGGTTACATTATTGTGGTCATTGCCTATTTCACTAAACGGGTTGAGGCTATGCCTACTTATGTCAAAGATTATACTTTTAAAAAAAAAATCTATTCTTTTTCTATTCAACCATATCATCCCCAGATTCAGGATCCCTAAGGCCATTGTGACCGATCACAGTTCACACTTTCAAAATAAGATGATATCGGAATTAGTTGCTAAGATAAGGTTTCTCCGTGACAAATCTACACCCTACTATCCACAGGACAATGGCCAAGTTGAAGCTATCAATAGAATATTAAAAACCATGCTTCAATGAATGGTAGGACAAGCCAAGTCCAACTAGCATTTGCAACTATTTTCCGCATTATGGCCCTACCAAACCAGTGTCAAGACATCCACTAGTTTTACACTGTTTCAGTTGGTGTACGGACTAGAGGCTACTCTTCTTATAGAATGTGAAATCCCTTCCCTAAAACTTGTTGTGGAACTACTACCCAACACCACCTTGGAAGAAGAACATTTCTTCTATCTAAACAAGCTTGATGAAACTCGTCGCGATGCTACCTTAGCAAATGAGGTGCACAAGCGATGAATAAAAGCTCAATATGACAAATTTGTTCAACCTCGCTCTTTCAACAAAAGTGACCTGGTTTTGACTTACGACCAGAAACACGACAACTTGGGAGCTAGAACGCTGGAATCTATGTGGCATGGGCCTTACATCGTCAATCGTGTCTTAGAGAAAGGGGATTATGAGTTGATAGATTACAACAGGATACCCCTGGGAGAGCCTCGCAATGGGATCTACCTTAAAAAATATTATGCCTAGGACATCTAACATAGGTTTCTTATATATATGGTTTATAGAGTGTTGTGTGTTTCTTGAAGTGTGGATTTAGTGTGTGTAAGATGTGTCATTCACAAACCTACTATGTAGTCCTATGTTTAAAATGAATAGATGACCATTTATATCGGTTTTGCGGATGGTGCTAATCATTACACCTTGAATCTTGCGTCAACAGCCTGGGTACTATACTCTCCTACCAGTGATATGATGAGTTCAAGAGAAACTCGTTTGGTCCCTACAAGAAACAATCTTGCAGAGTATCATGTGGTGATTGGTTTGTTCACTGAAAAACTGGCTAATGATGTAAGTCAATTTAGGGTTTACCTAGAATCAGAGTTAGTAGTACATCAGTTAAACCAAGGCTACACCATTTGAAACCGCCTACTCCTTCGTACGTTCCGAAGAGTTTGGATTTTGGAAAGGTCTTTTGAGCAGGTTTGCTATCATAATATCCCGAGACATTTAAATATTGTGGAAGATTCCTTAGCAAATTTTGTCTTGGATTGGTATCTTACTCATATTTAAATTCATTTTAACATCAATATCATGCATTGAATCACATAAATACATAGGTAGACATTCATTCACATAGCACATTTAACACACATCAGTAATAAAAAGTTTTTAATATATAAAAGTAGTGCTGAGATACAAAAACACTGAAGCCATAAGCTTTCAAGTCACCCAAAGTCTAGAACTATCACAATTTCAAATACATATAAATAGGGAAAAAACTGAAGATTCAAAACTTTCAGTGTAGATATAGTACAAAAAATGAGGGAACCGCTACGGGCTAATCCTCATGCTCATGATAGCACATCACGGCTCAAGTCACTCAACAGATTAACCTCCCAAAACAACATGTAACTCCTATAGTATAGTGTTGGTAGCGCCTAGGAAGATCATCAATGGAAATGTCAAGTATGCCTACAGTCAATCGTTTGAGGTTCTCCTCGATCTCCTGGAGTTACTCATTTGTCTCTGCCTTTTTTACAACCATGTCTCTAATTTCCCCTCAACTCTCTATAGGCGAAGCTCCTGCCGGACGAAAAGGACCTATGTCTGCACAAAACATTTTTGCATATTTCAACATCTCATCATAATGATAAAAAAAAAATGAAATATGGAATTAAAAACAAAAAACATGTATAGTGATATGTTTCTTACATCGATCGTCCCACTGATCTCCCTCTGGTAGTGGAAGATCAAGGTCATCCTTGAAATCTTCACCAACATATGCATAATCCTCCATCATCAGTAGTTGACCCCTCAACTAATGAAAGAAGACCGGTCCATATGTAACCCTAGGGCCTCCACCACCACCATGGTGTGCTATGGCCTCTACCCACTTGGTCATCCGAGGGTCCTCAGCATCTAACCTTCTCAAGGGTACCTGAGGTCTCATCAGTGACACCCGCTCCAAGAAGATATATACCACTATAGCTTCATAGCCGAATTGCTTCAACTCTCCTCTCCGACATTAGGTTAGTTGGTCCTTCAAGCTGACTAGTGACCCTTCGCTCCAGTTAAAGATGGTGGGTTCCATACACTCTACTGCATATAACATGTGAGCCCGCGTAGTCAGATGGGCTAACCTACTACCCGCTACCTTATCAATCGAAAAGGCTACGACTCTCAAGGGTCGATCCACTGTGTGTTTGATGGGGATTTTTCCTCCTAGGGAATGGGTCCCCACCAAGCAATATTCATCAATCAAATCATCCACAGACAACTCATCTCCTCATGGACCTGTCAACACTATTGGACTCCCCCTACGAGACAATCCGGTCAAGAAATAGATGTCTTCCACATCTATAGTCAAAATGTGGGTCCCAACTTCAAAATGTTGTTGATCCGAGTCCCACATGCAAATCAAGTGTTCCATTGTGGCAGCATTGAAGAGACTTTTCACTTTTAGAGGTTGCCTTCATTTTATTTCATGCCTTATTAAAAGGGTGCGTTAGCTTTCTAGGAATTTTGTTAGAGCGATCTTCCATTTGGAGGATCCTTGGCAAACATTTGAGGGCATTCACTTCTTTGGTCTAACGTCCCCCCCTTTAGAGCCTTTTCATTTGATTTGTCTACTTTAGAGTTTACTACATAGACCCATCGTTGCATTTGATGGAGGAGTAAACCCTTAAGGGCCTTTTCATTTGATTTGTCTACTTTAGAGTTTACTACATTGATCCATCGTTGCATTTGATGAAGGTGTAAGGGGTTAAAAGAAACAAACAAAGTTCGTTTACTAAACAAATAACCACTGTAGATAAGACAGCCAACAGAAATCCATACAGGAAAATATATATTAAATATAAAATGCTTGATTGATGGGTTGTAAAGGGAATATATTTGTCATTTCGAAGAATTTGCCTAAAAATATTGTGATGAATCTAGTACAAATGGGAAAACTCCTCTGATAGAATAGAAATGATTTATTACTACGTTAACAATGTCAACAATACCAACAAGGCATGGCATCAATGTTTATGACATACAAACTGAGTTTTTCAACATATGAATCCTTCAGACATCATTGATGATCTTCCTTAAATTGAACTACCCAATGGTGTATGTGTAGGGTGTATTATCAATAACCATTTTCTAAGGACATAGTATGATCAATAACCATTTTCTAAGGACATAGCAAGGCGAGGCAAGGCGAGCCTAGCCTAACCGCTTAAATCAATTCATAATGATAATATAGAGATGACTGGGTTCATCGACTTCACAACAAATTGGTGCAAAAGAAAACGTAAAAAAAGTCATCATACAGATGACTCGATACACCTCATCAATCAAAAGCCTACTCATCTTGTACATACCACCATAAGAAATGGTATAGAAAAATAGTAAATACCCTCAATTTTTTAATGAATCGAGCACATGGGCAATATTCCTAATGAACAGTGAAACAACAAGAACTATGCGTTTAATAAACAAAAACTCTGTTTTAACGTACAGGAGATAGAGGCTTGGTGTATATGCCTTGTTATTGCTGAAAAGAAGACGCCTCACCTGTTCTATCTGTAGCTAAATCGCTGTCATATGGAAGGCTCACAAAATGCCGGTTACTGGACCTGAGAAAATAACTCTCTAGAACAGAATAGGGACAGGACAGTTAACTGAGGATGATTTTAAGCGTTTACATGCTAAAATTTCATTAATGTTGACATCTGATTTATTGAAAAAAAAATTGACATGTTGAAGAGACCAGGGCAAATTTATCAACCAGCAAGAGTTTGCTGGAAATCACATTGCAGGGCATTGCCAAAAGGAGCCCACAGCAACGAACCCACAGTCACCTTTCTTTACACTGTTCCATAATGCCTTCCTTAAAGGGATCTAGACATCTGACACCCTGTGCCTCCATGGATAACGATGAAGAATAGTTGAATTCTGTAAGGATTTTCCAAATACAGTTCGATATTGCAGTCCCATGCAGAATTGATTGAAATTTGGGTATGTTTGATATTCTATAATGAAGTCCTAAAAATCTACAGAGAAGGGTTTATCACAGCTGTTTGATGAAATCACCAGTGAAAAGTGTTCTCTCTATTCGTCCAGACAAGATTGACATGGATCCCCATCTGTTAGGCAATCTATCTTCAGTTCCATCCCTGGATCTGGAAGTAAAAGTGGTGGCAGCCAATATTCAGGTATCCATCATGGATACAGACCCGGGGTCCCTTATTAAGCGTAGTTTCCACTAGATGTTCAGTGCAGTCTCGCAATCCTTGCTTTGAGAGATCTGGTTTTTTTTTTTAGGTGTAGGGGTTGAGGGCAGTGTAGCCAATGCAGGCAGCTTTGACTTTGTTAGAAGCCAAATAGACCTGCAACATATCCAAGGCATAGATTATCCTACGTGTGTGGAGGCGAACAATAAGAAGAGGAGAAGAGTGGTTAAGTCATGGTAGAGGGATAGCACAAGTGGTGGGTGCTGACCTAAGAGTGGAACATCCTTGATCTTATGGTCACACATTGGTCAGAAAATTCTTTGGACAGAGGGTTTCGATGAAAAATTCATATCTCTAGTTACAAAAAAATTGGCTGCTGTTACTTAGATATCTCCCGACATACTTTGTTAAAACTTAAGACTCTGGCTAGCTAGGGTTTCTTTTCCAATTTGAAAAGAAAGCTTTGTCAATTCTGAAGGGAACTTGGTTTATGATAGCTCATTTTTATCCATGGAATCATGGCACCACTTACTTGTTGGTGCCAAAGATGTGAAAACACCCTGTTTGGGTGAAGTTACCAAGCTTGCCAATGGAGTTGTGCACTAAGCAGGTGATCAAAACCACTGGTGGGCCTGCTAGGGCAAGACAATTTTGGTAAGATGGTAGCTTCAAATTTAGTAAGTTTCGCTTTGTGGCAAGATTGTTGGTGGAGGTGGATGATAGTCAAAGATTATACGAGTCAATGGACCTGGTATTTGAAGAGCGTAGATATCCTCAAGTTCTAGTGATGTTAAATCCCAATCTGACGTTCTCGATGCCATCTTTATGGCCATGTCTTCAAAAACTATAACAATCCTATGGCTAAGAAGGCTTGCATAAAGAAGAGCTCTGGAATGGTAGGTTAAATTGAGACTTCAGGAGGATGAATCAAAGGAAAATAAGTTAATGGAGGAAATCAACGAGGATAGGCGACTTCTCTATTTCATTAATTGTTGGGTTGCTTGTGCACAGTGTCCGATGCAGGTGACAGTTTTGTAAAAGATATTAGGAACCAATCAAAATTGCCCATCCTTTGACAGAGAGATTGACTACATGCAGATTTTCCAGATTCAAGGGATCTCTACTTCCATTTAAGTTAAACTCGTATTAGAGGGGCCAAGCCAAAAATAGACCCTAAATCACTTGATTGATCTAGATGGACGTGACATTGTTTTGATTCAAGAAACTATGGAGAAGGGTGTACATCTTAATTCATTTAAAGTCTTTAACTAGCTAGGACTTTCTTGCTATCGATTTTGAAGGTTTTTCAGGTGGGTTGATAATCGTATGTAATCAAAATGTGTTTTTGATCAGCTCTTTATCTTTTCACTTAGGACTGTTGCACATCAGTTTTCAGTAAGCTTGGGGTTACGTCTGATTGGATACACAAATGTTTTGGAACAAGTTACTTCTGAATTTTTTTAAGCCTAAAAATCTCATGGTGAAAAGAGAACTAATCTACATTACGAGAAGAGAGATTCATTGATTACTTCCGTACGAACAGACAGATTCATTGATTATTTCCGTAACTCATTTTGAGTTGGCGACATTTAGCCTTTCTAGATAAGACTACTTCGTTCAATAATAGAGCAAGGGCAAAAGGAGTATCTAAGTATTTGGATAGGTTCCTAGTGCAGAATGTTTTTCTTCAAAAAGTAAAAAGATACAAATCTTGGACAGGCCCTATCGAATGCTCAAGATCATTTCCCAATTGTTTTAGAACTGGATCATAACAATCATAAACCTAAATACCTTGAAGAAAAACATTATGCACTAGGACGTTAAATCCAAGATGGGTGACTAAGGATGATTTTCAATCTTTGGCGAAGGAAAATTGGAGGTGCCATGATCCAGTACCTAGGCGTCAAAGTATGAACAATTAACTAGGGCTTTAAAAGCTGAAGGAAAAGGTGGTTTCCTAGCCAAGTGAAAGGCATAGGACCAGGGATATGGACATAGACAAGTCGTTTAAAAGGATCTAGAATCTTGTTAGCTGCTAACGAGAATTGCCTTCTGGGTTAAAGAGGCTCATGGCTACTTCGAACTTTGAAGCATTTTGAGGCCACAACATTAAGAGTTGTTGTTGGATAAAGAAAGGGAGTTGAGGATTAAGAGTAGACCTACCTGGCTGGCGTTTGAGAGATGAAAAATACAAAAAGAATCACAACTTTGCCAGACTTAAGAGGTATCAATACTATTTAAGAATTTCAATTCAGTACGTGGGTAGAAAGGAAATTCACCAGTTTTCAAGACTTAGCAAGCTTAGGACCCCATTGTCTTGAGAAAACATTTAGAAAGAGCCACACAAAGCAAATATCTCAAAGTGGTCTCGAATTTCCCATGTCTGGTCAATGATGAGAATTACGAAAGAAAATTTAAAGAGATGCCTAAGGAGTAATTGTATGTCTTGAACTCCTTCAAGGAAACATCAGTACAAGGCTACAATCCTTGATGGGTGGACAATAGAGTTTTATCTTGATTTATTCCATTTATTGGACAATGACAGACCAAGGTTGTGAAGAATGTGGACTCTCAAGGTAGTTGCCTTGGAATTTTAATGCAACATCCATTGTTCTAATCCCCAGAGTTAACTACCCAGATACTTTTAACCTCTCTCGATGTAATCATGTATACAAGATTATCTCCAAGGTTATTGTAACGAGGTTGAAAATTACTTCTGGGAGATTTCTGAAAATTACTTTTTTTATGATAAATGTAATATATGTCAGTCCCGTGACCCTTTAAAGGTTTTTTTACTTTCAATTAATGGTTAGTTTGGTAAGTCAATAGGTTCACTTAGCTAATTTTTTATGACAATATTTTGTGGGTTCATTGAGAACAACTATCTAGATCACCGACAAAGCTCTTTTCATTTGATCGTACAATGATTGTAATTTTGGTGTACTCAAATAAAAAATACATATTTCCTTGGGAAAAAATGAATTTAGCATTATATAGCTTTGGTCAGACAGTTATCCAAATCACCAATGATGCTCTTTCCTTTTGATTGCGCCATGAACACCTAATGACCGTAATTTTGGTTCACAACTAATAAAGAGTACATTTCCTTTGAAAAAATGAACTTCACATCCTGTAAACAAAGATTGTTCAACTGTTTTACAAACTATAGTTTAACTGGTTCGCAAACTATAAAATTAAAAAATTAACATATATGATTCAAATTGAACTAGATGATCAAGGCAAATGGAAAATTGGGACATTTCCTTTGACAGTTCCTAAATCAAATAATGTTCCAGCTGAAACATAAAACAGTTGGAGGCTGCACCAGGAAGAATCTGAATAAAAACTTACTGATTCTGACAAGTTTGGCTTAAAAATCTGGCTTAAAAATCACATTAACTTCAAAAAAAACATTTACTCTGGAATATAGAAAAAGAGATTACTAAACTTCACAAGCTTAGAAAAAGAGATTACAGATTCACAAGCTTCTGAATATTTTTTATACAAATACAACACACCCGATAAGATTTGTAACTACTCCTAACAACCATTTATAAACTTGATATCAAATATGTAATAGACATTTTCTGCAATATCACAAAACAAACAACTTCAAGGAATCGAATAAAATCTTATAAAATGTTATCAGAACCCCAGAAATGAAACTTCAGAAAAGAATATTCAAGAGTACAAACAAAGTAATTTACTTCTAGACACACCGTCGTATACAAAAATACTACTGTATTACAAATGCATTTTAGATCTTTCAGGGATATATTAACGTAACGTATATGAAGTTCTGCATTGATAGAGAATTGACTGCTTACATGTACCACTGCAGGACACCCAGTTTTGAATTCACTGACAGCACATCGATAAATTGAAACCACGACAGACCTCATACACTACAGTGACTACACAATAAACATCAACAAATATATACGGAAACATATTTAATTGATACATCACAAATATTCTGCCATGTTAGACTTGAACATCACAATCAAGCTTAAAAACATAATTTAATTACAGTGGGATATATGAACAAAGATCCCTGACCTGACAAGATTGATACAATATTTATATAGTTAGTCGCACAGATTCAGAAGCTTATAAAACACTTGATCACCAATATACCAATACAACACAACACACCAAATAAGAGCTGTAACTACTGCTCCTAACAACCAATTATAAACTTGATATCAAATATGCTAACGACAGAAATGTAAAACTTATCATTAAAGACGACTTCAGTAACTCAGATAAAATGTCAAAAAACATATTCTTAAAACATAGTCATTCAGAGAAATACCACTGCATTACAAATTCATTCTAAATCTTCTTCCAGGAAAATATAAATCCATATAATACAACGGATATTAAGTTTTTTACCCATAGAGAATTGATTACTTACATTGGTAACCATTGCAGGACACCCAGTTTTGGATTCACTGAGCACATCGACAATTTACCACAACAGACTTCACAATAAAAACTAAAATATATATAGAAACAAATTTTATCGATACCCTACGAGGAAAATTACAAAATAGAAGCATACCCTCCAAATCTAAAAGCAACCACCACGAAGTCGGAGTACCAGGTGCAGAGTTGACTCCTTCTGAATGTTATAGTCAGCCAGAGTACGTCCATCTTCTAACTGCTTCCCAGCAAATATCAGTCTCTGTTGGTCAGGTGGAATGCCCTCCTTGTCCTGGATCTTAGCCTTCACATTATCAATGGTGTCCGAACTCTCAACCTCCAAGGTAATGGTCTTACCAGTCAAGGTTTTCACAAAGATCTGCATGCCACCTCTCAGACGAAGAACAAGATGCAGGGTCGATTCCTTTTGAATGTTATAATCGGCCAAGGTCCGGCCATCCTCCAACTGTTTACCAGCAAAAATTAGCCTCTGCTGGTCTGGGGGAATACCCTCTTTATCCTGGATCTTTGCCTTCACATTATCGATGGTGTCCGAGCTCTCCACTTCCAGAGTGATCGTCTTGCCAGTAAGGGTTTTGACAAAAATCTGCATACCACCCCTGAGACGAAGGACGAGGTGCAGTGTGGATTCCTTCTGAATGTTGTAATCGGCCAAAGTCCGGCCATCCTCTAATTGCTTACCAGCGAAGATGAGCCTCTGCTGGTCCGGGGGAATACCTTCCTTGTCCTGAATCTTGGCCTTAACATTATCAATGGTGTCTGAGCTCTCAACTTCCAAAGTGATCGTCTTCCCAGTCAGGGTTTTAACAAAAATTTGCATGCCACCTCTCAGGCGGAGAACTAGGTGCAGGGTTGATTCCTTCTGGATATTGTAGTCGGCAAGTGTTCGACCATCTTCGAGTTGCTTTCCTGCAAAGATAAGACGCTGCTGGTCAGGGGGTATACCTTCCTTGTCCTGGATCTTGGCCTTCACATTGTCAATAGTATCTGAACTCTCAACTTCCAAAGTTATTGTCTTGCCGGTGAGAGTTTTGACAAAGATCTGCATGCCACCTCTCAAACGGAGGACGAGGTGCAAGGTGGATTCCTTCTGGATATTGTAGTCGGCAAGGGTTCGGCCATCTTCAAGCTGCTTTCCGGCAAAAATAAGTCGCTGTTGGTCAGGGGGGATGCCTTCCTTATCCTGGATCTTTGCCTTTACATTGTCAATGGTGTCAGAGCTCTCGACCTCGAGAGTGATCGTCTTGCCGGTGAGGGTCTTTACAAAGATCTGCATCTTGAGATTAAAATTAACCTAATACCTGCCAACGCATAAAAATCAATATAATACTGATCCCCGAACTAGCAGGAATATCATAATGACCATGAAAGCAATAATGGAGGAAAACCCATAAACAGCGTGAGATACATCAAAATTTTGCATATAAAGACGACTATAAAACATTACAGAATCCTAAAATGAATTGAAAAATAGCTGTAAAATATCCATAGATCCCGATAAGTTTAAAATACAAGATCGAAGGCGTCGAAAGAAACTTAATTCTCGAACGGGAATAAATATGAGGCAACAAAAGCCATAAAAAATGAAACCATACAAGGCAGTAAAAACAATTGGAAACACCGTCAAACTTTTGGTAGCATTAAAAATACTTCTTAATATAAAACCACAGCAAATTCAGAGAAACCCTACTTCTTAATATGAAAACAGAAAAGATCGCAGAAGCCCTAAAGGCTCTCAGAGATGTCTAATTCTACACCATCAAAAGCCATAAACTGAAATCTCACCGGGAATAAATATCATTCCCGGCCATACTATAATAGCCAAGAACTATGCAAAAAGTCTTCGCATTAAACCGCAAATGACTGCGGATGGAGGGTCTAAAAACAAAAACTGTGCTTGATCTCCCGCCCTCGCAAAACACTTAAGCCTACAAATACCATAAATTTACGCCCAGAAAAAGAGAAAAGAAATTCTCTAAAGATTATCTCCAGAAAAAAGAGAGCACAGCCCAGATACTATAGTAAACCTTAAAAGACAAAAGCACGACCTGGATATTACAGACAATTGAACCTTGAAACACCTATAAAATTTTATGGACAACCAACAATGTTGCTGTTAATATTTTTACAAAGAAAAAGAGAAGCTCGGGAATCCATACCTGTCGAAGAAAATCAATCTGATCTTATCGAAACGATAGCAGAAAGCAAAAGGCAAGAAAAGATATGAAGGATTGAATAAAGCGGCTAACAAGGGTAGGTTGTATTTATAAGAAGACGTGAGTGGAAAATCTCGGTATACAATAATCTAGACACTGCTATATGAGCATTGAGCTGAGCGGTGCAAGCTTAGTCTTTGTTTTTAATAATATATATATATATATTATTTTTAAATAAAAATAAAAATCAGCCTATATATAATAGTAAAATTGTTATATTCATCTCCACCTTCGGTGTTGTCATGGCTCACTATAGGCCTGGTGGCATGCACATGATTAGGTTATGGGGAGGCTAAAGTAGGTGGCATGTACATGACCCGATTTACAATGGAGGTTTTACTTCAAGACTTTACATGACCAAGTTCGTTAATGACATCCCTAACCAGAGGAACAACATCTCCGAAAGGGGTAATAATAATAATACAAAATATAATATCTTCTGCAGATACATTTATTTAACACTCCCTCTTAACAAGGAAAGTATTCTACAACAATACATCTGTACAACTGACTGGTGAATCTATATGTCATAGGAAGTTTTCACAATTATATCAACATCATCATCATCGCGGACATCTCTGCCATCATTTCGAGCACCATCATCTCTGGCATCATTTGCACTATCATTATTATACAAATACTGAGTTGAATCACCCATGGCATAAACAAATGTTGCATCATCTGCAACTGAATGCATGAACTCGTCCGCAAGTGAATGCAGTACCACTCTCCATATGAGAGTACTATCGTCCACAAGACCATCCTCAACTGGCAAGTGCTAGGACCACTCTTAACAAGAGTATAACAAACATAAATAATAACAATAAATAAATAAATTTAAACAATTAATCAATTAAAAGTCAATTAAGAGACACGTCCCTTTTGTGAATAGTCACCAAGAAGGCCTATTAATACGGCTTTCATTATCAATGTAAATCATCATCTTTTATATATTTATCAATCATTCGACAATTATATTTTTACCATAGAATTATTGTCAATTGGTTGACTAATCCATTGGAGGGTTTCGAATACAACCAACTAGGTTGTTTCAATGCTATCAGAGCCTCGTTCGTTGATCCGGGCCTTTTGGCCATAATTCTCAGACTTTGTATGAATTTTGGCTTGTGGCCTTACTCCACGATTTCCCTGACATCGTGAATTCTTCCACATAACTCAATCGTGTTCTCTCCACCCTTCCACTTCCACATCACTCTTGCACACGCTGACATCCCCCCTCCATCACCGTTGCTCTTCACATGCACTCTTTTTGGGCTCACTTTCCATCGTAGCCCCCTTCCTCAAGCCTCCATCCAACTCGCTTACCTCACACCTATGCTCCTCTCCCTTCACACGCATTCCATCTCCCCTACACAACGCAACTTTCCCTCCCTTCTTCCTTCCCCTCCCCTCCACACCTTCCTTTGTTGCGTCCAATGTCTATTGCATTTGCCCTCCAACGCCTCCTACTCTCTACGCGATCCGCAACTCCCCTCTCTCAGTCTTCCCTTTCCCTCTCCACACAACCGTCAAACTCCTCTCACGCTTCGTTCTCCCTCATAGCTCTTCCTCCTGCTCCTCCTTGCGCTCCCTTCTTCGTCCTCCCAAACACGGCCTCACATCCCACACCTTGCTTCCTATTCCCGCGATGTCAATGCCCTGCCCATGCATCCGCTCCATCCCTTGCTCCGACCACACCCATGCCCTCCACATCTCAGCCTCTAGTTGCTACTCCCTCCACACACGTTCCTCCCAATGCATCACCATTAGCCTAGACCGTAGGCATGCTTCCTCCATTCCTCACGCCACTACTAACCGCGTTGCCATCCACCCACTATTATTCATGCTCCCCTAGTTCATGAGATCAGACAATTCAACCAACACCCATTCAAACCAGCTTCGCTTACCCCCACACTTCCTTCTCCATCGCTATCCTCCACAACAAAAACCCTAATTCCATCTCATTTCAAATTTAAAATAATAATAATAATATTACTATTATTTAAAATAACAATAATTAGTGTTATATCTTTAAAAAAAATAAGCCTACCTTATACAAGTTCAAAGAGAATTAATAATAATAACTTTTTATTATCCCCCCCCCCCCCAAAAAAAAACAATACATTATTATGATAATGAAGAGAAGAATTCCTCTCAAAAGGAAGTGCGTTAAGATTATTCCACTTTTGTATCTACTTACTCTCGAATAAACGATGACAAATTGAAGCAAAGTAGTAATCGCAACTATGGCAAACTCATATTTAGATAGTTACAAGCAGCATTGGACGAGTTGGAGCAATATAAGTTGACTAATAAACGTCTACAAGTTGAGGTTAAGACGAATGATTTGTTAAAATCAATAAGAGACAATGAAAATCGTCTCTTAAAAGATCAAAATCAATAATTGGAACTAATTAGAAGAGATACCGAGAAAATGTTATCTAATAAAGATAAAGAAACCTCTTGTTTAAAAGTTCACAATCAAAACCTAGAATACAAGACCAGAAAGTCAAAAAATGACGACAAATCACCATATGGAAGCTATAACGATTTGGAAGAAGAAATAAGGCATCTAAACAAGCTCATCATGGACAAAGATACTGAATTGGCGCAAGTCTGTAGAACATTAGAAAGTCAAGGAGCAGAGATAGGGCGACTTTAGCAACATATTAATGAAATCCAGTAGAAAGAGAATGACATTAAAAAAATGCACAAATTGGAGATTACAGTTGTTAAAAGCACATTATCAAATAACACTAAAGAAATATATCGATTAAAAAACATAACAAGACATTAATTGGGGAAATTAGAAAGCTAAAAGGTACCAAGAAGACAAAACAATCAAACAAAGATACCGAAGGAAAACTAGAAGAAAACCAACAATTGAGAAGTTTTAATCAAGAATTAGAGCAACAAATCAAGAAGTTAAATGAGGAAAATAAGTCGCAAGATGAAATATTATAGGAGATTTAGAGTGCGCAAATCCAGAAGGAAGCATCTAGACTCTCCGAAAAACAAATTCAAGTTGACAAAGAAGAAGCAAAAACAAATTCAGTCCTCATCACAATTCAAAAAGAAGTCAATCCAACAGAAAAGCGAACAATAAAAACTCCTTATCGACACCCAATTATAAAAGTCATTTTGACTAATGATAGGGTCAAAATGAACATAAACAGGGTAGTTATGATTTCATATGCGAAACACAAAATCTACAACCTAAACAGAAAACATAAATATTTATCCAGCAGGGTGACCAATAGTCAGCTCTAATGAAAGTAAATCTCGGATGGATCACTTCAGAAGAAATGCGACATTTCAGTTCAGGGATTCAAAAATTATATCGCCATGTTTCATCAAGTGTTCGAATTATAGGTTCAAGAGAGACATAAGAAGATGTTATGAACTAGAAAAATTGATAAGTCCTTCAATAAACAAGCTTTGAGGACAAAGCTTCCCTTAAGGGGAAGGCAATGTAACAAACACAAATAATAACAATAATTGAATAAATATAAACAATTAATAAATTAAAATTCAATTAGGAGACACGTCCCTTGGTGAATAGTCACCAAGAAGGCCTATTAATACTGCTTTCATTATCAATGTAAATCATCATCTTTTATATATTCATCAATTATTCGGCAATTATATTTTTACTATGGAAATATCGTCAATTGGTTGACTAATCCATTGGAGGGTTTCGAATACAACTAACCAATTGATGAATATAGATTCAATTGGTTAAGCAGCTAATTCTATTGACTTAGTCAATTCTGTTGATGCACCAGAACCAAAGCGAGCAGTTCCACTACTATCAGCAGTATATATAGAGGCTACGGCAAAGTAAGATACAGACGCGGATCCTACATAGGTATAGGCTAAGGCACCAAGAGCAAAGGCAGGTGCAGGGGTAAAATCCTTCCATTTCAAGATCCAAATGATAGTTTAGAGGGCCGGTGAACCGGGTTATATAGCAGCTTAAGAAGCAAGGGTAGTAAGAACCACAGTGAAAGTAGCGGATTCTCCGTGGTGACATCATATAAGTAACATGTAGGGACCTTGAGAACGGGCTGTATCGGTGACCCAAGTTCGGTAAAGGGTTTGTGTTTGGTTCTACAAGCTTATCCGCTGAACTATATTCATCAATTGGTTGGTTGTTCGAAACCCTCCAATGGATTAGTCAACCAATTGATGATAATTCCATAGTAAAAATATAATTGCTGAATAATTGATGAATATATAAAAGATGATGATTTACATTGATAATGAAAGCAGTATTAATAGGCCTTCTTGGTGACTATTCACCAAGGGACGTGTCTCCTAATTGACTTTTAATTTATTAATTGTTTATATTTATTCAATTATTGTTATTATTTGTGTTTGTTACAAACAGAGTGTTCTTGTCCGCAGGACCATCCTTAAGTAGGATATTGTCATCCGCAAATAAATGCAAGATCTCGTCCGCAAATGAATGCAGGACCACTCTCAATATGAGAGTACTATCATCTGCGGGACCATCCTTAATCGGCAAGTGCTAGGACCACTCTCAACAAGAGAGTGTTCTTGTATGCGGGACCATCCTTAAGTAGGATACTATCGTCTACAAATGAATGTAGATCTCGTCCGCAAGTGAATGCAGGACCACTCTCAATATGACAGTATTATCATTTGCAAGACCATCCTCAGTCGGCAAGTGCTAGGACCACTCTCAATAAGAGAGTGTTCTTTTCCACAGGACCATCCTCAAGTAGGATACTGTCACCCGCAAATGAATGCAGATCTCCTAGGACCACTCTCAATATGAGAGTACTATCGTTTGTAGGACCATCCTTATCCGGCAAGTGCTAGGACCACTCTCAACAAGAGAATGTTCTTGTCTACATGACCATCCTCAACAAATGAATGTTAGGATACACTAGTCCACAAATAAATGTAGAACCTCATCAATATCTGATAAGTATACTCAACTGGCATTTTCTTCTCTGGCATACCATTGCCATCTCATTCTCAATAATAATATTTTCATCACTCCCTCTTTCCAGGTAGGTCCTTTCATACTACACCAAGCTTGTCTCGAAAGTGTTCAAACTTTACATGAGACAGAGGCTTAGTCAACACATCTGCAATTTGTTCCTATGTAGGAACATACTGGAGCTTCACGGCTCCTCTCTGCACCATATCCTGGATGTAGTGATACTTTATCTCTATATACTTTGACTTATCATGAAACATCAGGTTCTCTGTTAGCTTGATGCAAGTTTGGTTGCCACAATAAATATCAATTGCATCTATCTTGGCATCAAACAATCCTGTCAATAGTTTGTGAAGCCATATTTCTTCGCTGCAGGTTGGATATGCTGCAATGTACTCGGCCTCGGTTGTACTAAGGGAAACACTTGTTTGCTTTCTGCTAAGCCATGAGATCACACATGATCCCAAACTGAAACAACATCTTGAGGTGCTCTTTCTGTCTTTAGCACTTATTCCCCAATTTGAATCGGTATAGCTATACAATATGAACTCACTATCGGTTGCATATCTGAGGACACACTCGAATGTACCTTTTAGGTACCTCATCACATGTTTTGCTACAACTAGATGAACATGTTGGGGCTCCATCATATACTGACTTAAGGTGTTCACAGCAAAACATATATATGGTCTTGTATTATTCAAATACATCAGTGAGCCAATAATCTGTTTGTATAATGTGACATCTACTCTTTCTGAAGACTCGTCATTCAGGAGCTTCAGGTTTTTCACCATCGAAGTGTTCATTGCCTTGCAATCCAACATCCCAAATCTCTTTAGGATCTTAACTATATATTTTCCTTGGTTTAGGAAAATCTCATATGGAAACTACCATACTTCAAGACCTAGGAAATAATGCATTGTGCCAAGGTATTTCATCTCAAATTCTGCCACAAGTTTCATCTTGCATTCATTGATGAGCTTCTCATTTCCTGTAAACAATATATATCTACATACAACAATAATATCATGATCCCATCATTTTCAACCTTATAGTAAAGGTTGGAATCAGCTTTAATTTTGGTAAAGCCCAAGTTGATCAGGAATCCATCAATTCTTCCATACCATGCTATGGGTGCTTGTTTTAACCCATATAGAGATTTATTTAATCTGCATACATGTGTCCCCTTGTCGTGAGTCTCAAATCTGGGTGGTTGTTCAATATATATTTCTTCTTCTATGACACCATTTAGGAAGGTTGTTTTTACGCCCATTTGATGTAGCTTCCATTTCATCTTGGCTGCCAAGCCAAGGATAGTTCTGATAGAAGTATATCTTGCTACTCGTGCAAAGGTTTCTTCATAATCAATTCCTTCTTTTTGTGAAAATCCTCGTGCGACAAATCTTGCTTTAAACTTTTCAATACTTCCATCTGTCGAATGCTTTGTCTTGAAAATCCATTTTGAAGAAACTATTGACTTTTCCCTTGGTCTTGGCACCACATCTCAAACATCATTCTTTATTGTAGATTGATATTCTTTGATCATGGCCTTCATCTATTCTTTCTTCTTTGAAGCTTCTTCAAAACATGTGGGTTCTTCATCAACAAGGTTTCCCATTAATGCCACATAGTTTGAGTAGATTCTTTGCCTCTTGCTTCCTTATGGTGCACCATATCTTTTTGCTTCGCTGATTATATCACGAGCCCAAGTTGGTCTTCTTTTTGTTGAGATCATCTCCTAGGGTGTTTCCATGGGTCCTTGGGGTTCTGTTAGGTCATGATCTTCTGGTATAGTATCTTATTCAATGTTTCTAACTGGTGGCCTGGTAGCTTCTGTGGTTCTAGGAGCCTCCTCCTCTTCTTCATTATCTTCATATGCACAGATCTTTCTAGATTTGGTGAAGGTTGTATCTTCATCAAATATAACATCTCTACTGATCTCGATCTTATGGAAACTAGGAATGTAGATTATATAATCTTTTGACTGTTCACTGTATCCAACAAATATTCCCTTCTTTCCTGAAGAGTCCAATTTTGATCTTTTCTCCTTTGGAACATATAAGTATACGGGACAACTGAATATCTTTAGGCGGCTTACTTCGGGTGTTAGCACCATTTCTAGTTAGATGTTGGAAATGGGCATACCTTAGATCAATAAGGTGTGGTGTGAATTTTTTTTTAATATGACCAAAGGAACATCATAAGGTGCTTAAAGAATAATCAAGGAGCTATTTCTAAAGTCTATATCATGATTTAAGATTTAGAAATAAGTTTAAATCATAATCTGCACCTATGTTATCATGTTATATATTTCGATGATGTAGATCTGTAGATGGGAAGATCTATGACTGTCACTAAATCCACTAGCCAAAGATGCACGAAAGAAGAAGTTTAGGCCGCCATGGGAATGAAGTAAAGGGGAGCAAAGATCAATGACCATGCAAAAAGGTATAATATATAGGTGGTTGATATTGATTCCACTGGTGGAACTAGCATGAACGAAGAAACTTTCCAATTCAGCGGAAAAGATTACATGCTGCATAAATCAACAACAAAGATCAAGAAGAGAAAGTGATTGACGGTCCTCAAACATTCCACTAGGTGAACATGCATGATAAAAGAAAAGTTGGAAATAAACAGAAAGTGATATATCCTGCACAGATCCATGGTTGAGATAGAAACTCAAGCCCTTGAGTTTCATAAAACTGAAGAGGTGTTTGAGGACATGGATAATGAAATTTTCGATACCCTGTTATCTTTTACCTCCATTAAATAGTTACAAACTAAGTTGAAAACATTTAAAGATCAGGGTAAAGACATACATGGTGTTTACAGGTCTCATTTTCATTTTTTCTGTCCGGAGCAAACCCTAAGTTTTCATGATTTCATTGGTTGTTGCGCTTCTAATTATTCCTCTTCCAAGAGGGTAATTATGAATGCGACCAAGACTAAGATTTTTGTGTCATGTTAGCCTATTAGTCGACTATGATAATTCCCTCCACATTCACCCAAAACTGTGAATATTTCAGCGAAGAAAACCTGGTCCAGTCATTCCGAGAAGCAACCATTGAACGTAAACAATCTTTTTTTTATTAACTGTTTTAAACCAGATCTGTCCCTACAAAATCAAGCTTTCCCTATAGACACAAATTTGTTTAATGACGAAACCAAGTTGGTCATTTCACAAACGGATCAGTTATTAGGTTTAGATACTGACAAGTATGTCACTGAGTTATTAATGAGTCTCATTTTCAAAGTCAGCTTTAAAGAGTTCTGCAAGAATCAAGGGAGTGTCAATTGGAAGGGAAATTTCCATTATTGGTGCACCAGTCCAGCTGAGCCCCAGTCATCCCAATCAGTTTACCTTAAGTTTGGTGAATTCCTATCTGAGAGCATTCACTCTCAGTTGGTGAATTTCCATAGTACAAAGTATTTCAGATTCTAGTCTCATTTGGTGAGGATGTTCCTGTTTTTCAATGAAGAAAATTTGTAACTACCAGATATGGTTTTGAATGATGATATCAGCATGAGTTTCTTCAGATACATGAACATTTTAATGTTTGAAGTTTACAAGGTCTTTTTCTAGAACAAGTTACCTAGAGTTTTGCTAGCCATGAAGGAATTTCTACAGTTTTCACTAGACAAGAGAATTGGTGATTGGTTTTTATTTGACGAACACACAGTCATAAGGATATATGGATTCACTCATGAGCCATATTTCCTACCTGCATTTCTCACTCCAAGAGTCTTTGCACTAGATTTGATAAGACAAAATCTAATTGTGGAAAATGAACATTTTATAAGTTTCAAAAAAGCTTCAAAGATTAAATTTCCTTGGGTGGTTGGACCATTCATCACTAAAAGTAAAGCTGCATTACCTATAGTAGAAAGCCTACTTAAGGAGATGGGGTTTCAAACAGATTGTTAGCACCATTTATGGGCTATGTAATTGGTAAGGGGTTTGGCAAAAAATGATAAAAAGGGTACGAAAATTTTCACATCATGGAACCTTAAAAGATTGTTGATGAAGGTCTGCAGGCATTTGAAAGGACATTTGGGGTTTTAGACAGATTGTTAGCACCATTTATGGGCTACGTAATTGGTAAGGGGTTTGGCAAAAAATGATAAAAAGGGTATGAAAATTTTCACATCATGGAACCTTAAAAGATTGTTGATGAAGGTCTGCAGGCATTTGAAAGGACATTTTCAGATCCGAAATGACCAAATACATAAGAAATTATGATTTTTGACTTTGAAAATGCTTGTGGATGAAGAGATCCGCCCTTAGCTGAATAATGGACGGTCCGGATGCGCAACAGAGGAGATAGAAGGAAAAAATTCGTTTCTGCCCAAGGAAAGTCGAGAGCGGAAGCACGGAAAAGACTAAAACTTGGCTATAAAAAGTGGAAAACTTGACTTTCACCTTCCGCGATTCGAGTGGAGATCAGAAAGCAGAAACATAAGAATCCTGGTTGCGCAAAGTTAAAATCTGGTTTTCCGCTATCCACACTTCGCACAGATCAATGGTGCAAAAAGGTGCAAAGGTCAGAGATCGAAAGCGGGAAATGCTAAGTTTCGGCCATAAGAAAATCCAAGTCTCGATTTTCACATTCCACAAAGATCCAATGCTTCAGCGAGCTCCTGCACAAATCAACGATGCGTAAAGAAAGAAGAAGGGCGGATACCAGAAAGCGAAAAGACAAAAATTTTGGTCTTGAAAAGTTGAAGTTCCGATTTTCGATATCCATGATCCGCCAGATCGACGGCTCCGAGTTTCTCCACCAGAGATCAATAGCTTGGAAAAGAACAAGGGGTGGAGATTAGAAAGCGGAAAACTTAAAGGATTTGGTCATAAAGAATAGAGTTTCCAGCTTCTGCGATCCGCAATATCGATGACCAGGAGCGCTCATGCTAAAGATTGATGATGGGGAAAGAAAATGGCGGAAGCAGAAAAGATCACAGTCGTGAAAGTTGGAAAATACGCCTTTCATTTTCTGCTTTCCACTAAAGGGCGGAATCGAAAAACTTAAGTTTTTGGTTACAAAAAAGTTAAAGTTCTGATTTTCGCTTTCCAGAAAAGCGCGGAAGCGGAAAGGCAGAAGCAAAAAAGGTGAATTTTCAAAGTGCATAAGTGGGAAACTCAATTCTGATTTCTGTGATCAGGATCTGATGGTTCAGAGAGCTCCCGCATAGATCGATGGTGCAGAATGAAAATGGCGGGAACAAAAAGTCGGAGGCGAAAAATTCATAATGCGCATCCACGAAAGATTGAAGTTATGTTTTCTGCTTTTCGGAAAAGTGAGGAAGTGGAAAGGCGGAAGCGAAAAAAGTCAGAATTCATGTCTTACAACAAGTGCAAAGTCCATCTTTCACTTTTTTCCAGATCGACAGTCCGAAATTTTTCTGCAGATGATCTACGGTGCGGAATGAAAGAAAGGGGAGGAAAGGAAAAGTTAGAAGCTGTTTTTCGTTTCCTGCTAGCTCCAGATCAACGGTTCAAAATGCGTCTTGATGAAAGATCAACTGTCCATAAGTGTTTTCACTAGTAAAGATGTGTGCATGGATGAAGTTGTTGCAGACTGCCCAAAGGATCTCCAAAATGTCATTATCAGTAAGGGAGCTTGAGTCCCCGATGTCAAAACTCTCCAATTGATCCATCATGTTTGTTCCCCCATGCTTGTTTGTTTGATTTATGATCATGGCAGATATGCTTGATCATCATTTTGTTAAAGATTCAACATTATTGTTGTAACTGTTTTTGGCTCTGTTTCGAGGTTAGTCTCAGGAGCCTAGGATACTATAAATATACCCTCAATAGAGGAAGATATGGTTGGAACCTGTGAGAATTTTGTGTTATGCATTGTGTGATCTATCAGTATTAAAATCATCGAATCGGATGCTGGTTTGTTGTTGTAGAGATTCATGAGTAATTCGTAATTACAGTCTGTTATTTCATTTCTCTATGTATGTCTTCTTGTTTAACTTGTCATTATGTTTTCCTTCAGATCTAGAATGAGTGTATAATAGCTCAGAATTCATATTGTTATGCTCTGGATATTGTTCTAGGTTCTCACCAAGCTTTCGCACCAAAATTGATGCACAATTCATTCTTCTAATGCTTTGTGTTGATGGACTGTCATCTTTCTTCTTTTATCACTAGACCAAAATCATTTTGACTGTAACTGAGTGATATCTTGCCTTTGCAATCCTTTCCCTGCAAACTATTCTGTAATTCATTCATATTTGTGACTCCATGGCCCAATTTATGCTTGCCCCATTTCAACCACAAACTCAATTTGAATTTCATTTCATGTCTATATCTAGCCTTATTATATATCAACGAGAGACCCCTCTCTAGAAATGGAGAAGCTAACTCTCTTTCTTAAAGTAGTTCTGTTGTTACCTCAGGGTTCACCTTCCACAACCTTGGGTACGATTCTGAGTGCTAACAAACTGGCGTCGTTGCCAGGGACGCGAAAGTGCAAATCATCCCTGGGAAAAACGACAAAGATTCTAAGAAGAAAGGATTTCTATGGGAAAACAAAGACCTCTACATTTGAAAAGGTTGTATAATTTTCCCTAGCGAATCCACATCATTTTTTAACAAGATTTCAGAAGATATCCCGGATTCTAAGAGGTCACATACGCGAAATTTAATTGTTGATGGTGAACAACATTCAAACATCAAGAAGATTGTACATCTTTCACCTGACGACTCCATCTTTAAGAATCCAATTTCAGTGACTCCACCGGGGAGGTATGATCCAGAGATCCAATTTTCAAGAGAACCGACAGACTCCACTAGGGAAATGAACTCATTATAAAGACATGGAAAGGCATTGCGAAAAGATAAGGTACTCAAGTTTTAGCTTTCTCCAAGAGATCTTATCATTTCTTGTAAATATTTTCTTATCCTTTCCTAAGTTTGGCAAAAGAATCCCTCATTTCTTATTGCACTCCAAACCAAATCATGAATTTAGCCTTGTGTATCCTTCTTTACGAACTGAAAGTACTTATTCATCTTGTACATTTTATTTTGATCAAGACCTTTTATCTGAACCACACAACATCAAATATTAACCATGTGAGCCTCATATCCCACCAACTGTTCAAACCCCTCTAGCCTTTCAAGCTCCTCTTCTTGTTCCAAATCCACCTAGACAAATGGATTCTAGGTTTTCTCCACTGGACCTTACCCGCTGTATTGCATGAATTTCCCCAAGATTATGCGCAGAAAATTCCCTTCTATGATGAGGATGGAAATTTCACAACAAGATATCATGTTGATAGGTTTGAATATTTTGTAGACTTGGAGCCGGTGGATGATGACGATGTCAAGATGAGGCTGTTTGTGCTAAGTCTGTCCGGAGAGGCAAAGAAATGGTTCAAAGACTTTCCTACCAGATCCATTTTAACATTTGAATCTCTGCAAAAGGCATTTTTTGAAAGGTGGGATGATAAGAAAATTCCTCTGTAGGTGCTTTCTCAATATAATAGTCTGAAGAAGGAGGGTTTTGAATCTGTTCATGAATTTTCTAGTATATTTATGAGGGTGTATAACTCTATCCCTGCTGATATCAAACCATTGGTAGGTGCTGCAAAACTCCACTGTGCTGATGCCTTTGATAGTGACTTTGCTATGTTGTCGAGAGAGAGAAAATCAACAAGTCTTCCTATCATGTTTCAAGATGCCCGGGAGGTGGAAGCTAACATGATGGTAAGTGGAAAGATAAAGCAGAAGGTAGAAAAAAGGAGAGCTAAGCAAGAAAATGTGCCTTCTGCTTTTGCTGTTGTTTCTTCTAGTGATGTAAAGTTCGAAAAGATGATTGAAAAAGCAGAGAAGTTGATGGATAGGATGGTTGTGGATAATAGACCAGTGAACAAAGAACAAAATGAACCTTAGACTAGACATCCAAACTTCAGAAGGAAAAATCCTCCCCCACCTCCACAAATTATACAGAGCGATAGGAGGAATCCTAGAAACCCAGATGATCAGCAAATAAGGCCACCTTTTCTTGAGAACTATGTTGCACGTGAAGATGAGGTTGAATCTTTTGAGGATCATATTCACCATTTTGGCGATTTGGATTCTAAAATATACCTCACCAAGGAAGAATTAGAACAATACCAGAGAGGATATTTGCGTGCTATGGGTGATCTCTAGAGAAATATGAAATTGAGAAATTGAGATGTTACTATAAATGAAATAAGGTCCAATCAAAGTCAATCTTCTAGTAACCAACTGAATACAAGAAAGGAAAAAGGAAGACAAACCAATTGCCATGATATGCAAGAAAATCCCCAGCAATTGGTAATGTCCTCCTTAATTGAAGTTGACATAAGCCAAAGCTCTGTCTCAACCAGTTATGTCTCTTTTCCTGAAGCTGATGATACTTTGCGACATTCTTATCATTCTCTATGTGACCAAGAAAGAAATCGGGACTATAAATCAGATCCTCCCTCATATCTTTCAACTCCTAATATTTTGCCACATAAGGAGACTGTCCATGTCCAATTAGAAAATATCCTTTTGTAATAGTTTCTTCAAAGTTATAATGTTTATGTGGATGATTGTATAGAGAACTCTAACTCTAGAAAATGGCAGTTTGATAGTCCCTCCACATGTTCTGGAATTTCAAGTAAATTAGAATTAGACCTTGAATTAGAGTTAGAAGAAAGATACGAAATTTCATACCCTTTTCATGAAGAAAATTCCATTGCAGTCCAAGGTCAAAGGGTTGAAAACAGAGAAGATAGTGAGTGTGTTGGAAGTGACAGTTTGCCTTTGTGTTATTCTTCATTTGAATTGCTGAGACATATGCTTCAAATATCTAAACAAAAACAAAAATTTGAGATAATAGAGAATTTCGTGAACTGTTTAGATTTGGAAGGTGAGCAAGAGGATCATGTTGGGTAAAATATGCACTATCTAATTCAACACTTAATTGTCAACCCTGGAAGGGAGCTTGTGAGATGCAAACACTATATGTGCAAGATTGAAGGCTTGAACTAACCTGAGTTAACTAAAGATGCAAATGCACTAACATGCAATTATATGATTTTAATCTACATGCATGACTTTCATAATTCAAATGCAAGAATTTTAATCTATCTATGAAAACAGGAAATTAACTAAGAACTTGAAAAGTGATTATAATTTCAAATCTAACCTAATGTATTCTATAAAGGTAGGAAACTGATTAATAACTGAGATTCAAACTAGTATAACACTATGCTAATCTATTCTAGAAAACAGTCGCTTGGTCCGAAAGCGATTTAATTAATGAGAGCAAAACTAACTACTTGCAGAAAAATATCTGATCTATATTATAAATTGGAGACTATTCCATGTATGCATAAGTAAATGCTTATCTAAGAATGCAAGTGCAACTAAGTTATGGAAAGAAATGAATTATTTAATTGCAAATTCGTAGAAAACAAAACAAGTAACTGTGGATTCATAGAAAGCAAAGAAAATATTATTCTAAAGACCAAGCGTAAATAAATGCGTTGCAAAATAGTAAACTAATCAAAGCAAACTAAACTTGGAGTTTTATAATCAAATCTAAAACTAAATACAAAACAATAACTAGAAATATATTCAATATGTAAGCAAACCTACAATAGAAAAAACAAAATACTTCTACTCTACCTCTTCAAGAAACTATACCATAAACTAAAGAATGTTAACCAATCATAAAAATATCATGCAACTAATTTACAACTTGAAAAGTAAACTTACACTAAACTAGGTTATGCGAACTTCTATCATCAAACTTTAAAATACTGAAAACCAATGCATCTTTAAAATCTAAATGAACCTATTAAGCTTGAATTTGAAACTAAGTATTAATTGTTTACATCTACTGATATGAAATAACTTGAAGAGATGAAACTAACAAAGCCTAAGACAATGAAATGCTGTGTAACTGAAAATGAAAGACTGATTATGGACACAAATGAAAACTGAAAATGGAATGCTGAACCTATTTCAGAAATGAGACAAACTAATATTCAACAAATTATATGACAATATTTTAAACAAGCTTAAGCTAATCTAGGTTTTAGGCATGAAAACAAATGAAAGTAACTCATAAACTATCTAAGTCATGATAAAAAATAAAACCAAAACTATTTCTCATTTGAATCAGTAAAATATACGTTTAATATAAATGGATTTTATCATTATTAAAACTGAAATAATTAATCTATGTGTTAATATAGAACTAAATATGAATTGTTAGATGTCACGTCCCCATGCCTTAGACCGGTGAAGAGGATGCGACGAACACCACATACAACTGGGCAAACAACCCCATGAACATAATCAAAAGAGATCAATGTTGAAATGGGAAGCTTAAACAGGCATCATAACAGGATTTCCAGACGTACAAGAATGCACAGATGCATAATCCTTTAATTATACAGCGGAAACAAACATACATTCTAGCATTAATCATGTTCATTATAATTCATTTGTCATCAACATAATTTGCAGAGATGAAGTAACCAGCAGTACTTATCTTTTGATGAAGGATCCCGCAACCAGCTACGTCGCTGCAACATTCCACCCAACCGTAGGCCAGCTTGCTCATAAATCTCTCAGCACGCTGCCACCCCCGAGCTGGGCATGATTCCTCCAAGGATAAGGGTCAATGCAAGCTTACACATAGCCAAGGGACACAATAAGCAAACCAAGGCAGCTGGGTTGAACAGGCCTTCAACAGATTGGCCAAGCCAGCACATTCCAAGGGAACAACCAGTGCATACTCGCAGCAAAACAATTTCATTCACAGCTCTGTGATGAAGGCAAAGACCACGAGGGATAGCCCCAAACAAAATATGAGCACAGCTCAAGCCCACAAGACAGCACAGAGTTGTTCTTGGCCCTATCGTGGACAAAACAACTCAGCTGCAACCCAAACCAGGGTATAACAACAACCCAAACTCCCAATAAATGATGACACATTACACAGCCCACAGATCATGGAAAAGGAAACATAACTCCCAGCATAGACATGGGAGACTCAGCCAATGGATTTGGAATTCCACAGCACACAACTCCTCCACACAAACGCTGGAGAATGACTCGGCTCATGCAAACATGGGCAAAACACACGCAGTCCCCAATTGAGGAAGAAATCGGACTCACAGCCACATCCGAAAATCGTGGGAAGAATAGCAACAGCCCGAAACATGGGTGAAGTCAATAGCAAGCCGCACACACGGCCCTGAGTGTGAATGGCTCCTACACCCGAAGATCCTGGGTGACCGCGGCAATTGCATCCGCTCTCTGCATGAGGAAATCAATGCAGAGTTCCTGCGCGTGAGGAGAAACAGCAATGGCTCTGCGTGTGAGGAAGATGAACCGGCCACCATAATGGGGAAAAACGGAGGAGAATGGAGACCAGGCATGAGAAAAAAACCGAAGGTTCTCTGCTGGGCATGCGTACCATTCGAACTGACAGCAACCTGCCAAAACTGACGCTTCCCCATGCCCACGTTTCCCTCCTGCAATAACTACCCCCAACAAACAAAATCAAGACATTGAAGAGGTTGGTGAAACAAGAAAAGGTGGCAAACAAAACAAAGGTGGTAAAACATGGGTTTTCCCCCCCATAGACCAAGGTTTGACATCCCCCACCCCTTATCCTTTGGAACCATGCCCTTTTCATTTCAACGTTGCACTGTCGTAGCTGGTTGTGGTTTTAGTTTACTTGATGTGCGTGTTTACATGATGCCAAATTATAATGTGCCTTATAGCACGACATACCATCGACAACTATCCCTTTTGCCGAAACATACAAAACCAAATCGATGGTGGGGATTTTGCCTTTAGCTCCTCACCACGATTAATTACATTATATACATCATGCAAAAGGGGTCAAAACCGGGGATGTGACATTAGAGGTGGATTCGAATCCCAACTAGCTACATAACACGGTGGAATGCTGGAAAATTAACCTCTACCTTAACTAAATATTTCTGCAAAAACTAAATACTGAAAATTCTAAAAATGAATTAAAATTCTGTCTAAGTGCGAATAAAGTGCTTAACGACAGTCTGCATTAAGGTGCGAATAGAAGGCTGAAAAATAGTCTGCATAGAGGGACGAACAGAAGGCTGAAAAATAGTCTGCACGGAGGAATGAACAGAAGGCTGAAAAACAGTCTACACAGAGGGACGAATGGCTGGTCGTGTGGAAAATTACATAAAAAAGCAGGAAATAAACAAAAAAGTGTCACCTACAAGAAAACAAACTTCTTGCTTGCAGAAATGAAATAACTTACAGGAAAATGTAATAGATATATATAAAAACAAAATGTCTTAGCTACAAACATAAAAAAAAACTGATAAATATACACAAATAGAACCTCTGGTTGTTGAGGGGCCCTTCTCAGTAATTAGGGGTTTCCCTTCTCAGCAATCAGGGGTTGCATTCCTACGCTACTAAGTCACCAATCATCAAACGAGAAACGAGAATGATCACCAACAACTGAAATAGAGACTTTTTATTAAACTGAAGCAAAGTTTTACAAAGAGTTTCCTCTTCCTCCTCTTCAAAACCAAAGAGGTATTTATAAGATTATTATAATGGAGATCAGGTTGACCACCTCTTGCTAAAAATAGAGGTTCATTACTGTTGTAACAACTACCCACGATTTTAGAAAATGATCAACCACAATTTATGGAAAAGTTGGTTTCAAAGAATCACAATTTCCTCCCAAATGGCTATGAATTTGGAGAAAATTCTTCCTTGCAACCGAAATTGGCCTATTCCGCACAAAACTCATGTGCCAGAATTTTCAATTTCTCTTTTGTTTGCCCGAAAATCAATTTGGCTTCGCTTCTGTTGGCCTGCCCCACATGAACCATTTTATTGAATAGACTGCATGTGTTTAAATGAGATATCAATTGCGTATATGCCGATCCAGGATGTGCAGATTCGTGAACCTACATACAAAAAAAGGCATGAGTATATACATTTTGTTAATTTAAAACATTGTTACAAACTAACAAATTGTTTTAAGAATCAAAACAAAAATTATTAAAACGTGGTTTGACTTTATTTTATGTTTATTTGTTTTATGTAATGACTATTTGTTTTTTTTTTTAATTTGTTTTATGTTATGTTTATATTAAAAAGGGATTAGTATATATTTAAATAATAATAATAACTTTTTTATTACTTAATGGTTTATTTGTTAAATTTGAAACAATGTTAAAGACGTATTATTAATTCAAAATTTTAATTTGTATATGCAAATATCATGGAACCAACAAGAATAAAAAAACAAAGTTAAATCCAGGCAGTAAACCAATAAGAAACATGTTATTAAACTTAGTGCAAAACTAAGGACCGGAAGAAAGGGCTGAATGGGGTGCAGAATGCCCATTATTTGTAAAATACTACATTTAATACATAAACATAACATATTTGTCTTTTTTTACATTTACAAGATTTTAATTGATAAAACATAGTAAAAGACAACCTTATTGAACACAGATGTATCAAATTACGGTAAATAGGTCAGAAATTAATGTAAATAAGACCATTATAAAAGACAATTTCGAGGCCCAACAGATCAATCATACAATCAATCTCAACATGCGAAAAACCCATCAGTTTGTGATGAAGAGTTGGCCTACAAATAAAGAGATGAGAACTCTAAATGGAATGCTGCTTTAAACCTTTCAAACTCAGAAATTTTGTCTCAAGATAAAGGATTTTGTTCACTTGATTTTATTGAAGAAAGTAATGATATTTCCTTTTAGATGTTTGGAAGAAATCAAAATTAAATTTCGATATTTTGAATGAAGTGTTTGATGTCTTGTTTGAAAATTCTCATGAGAATTCCTTTCAAGATTCTCTTGGAGATCAGTCTGACAGGGTACTAGATGAGTTATATTTTGAGCAACATGATTATGGCAAGCAAATGGTAAAAAGATCTGAAAGTTGTCATGTTTTTTGTGGTCGTGTAGCTGAATACATGGAAATACTTTTCAGTTGGGATGGTGGGTTATGTGTTAGCAATAATGGAGTGGATCGCCAAGAAGAGAGGAGTCCAAATGGGATATTACTTTATGTTCTTTAAATTCAGAAATTAATTTGCTTGATTCTATTGAAGAACACAATCCTATTCTCTTTGAAACGCTTGCAAGGAATCATGTTTTAAATTCTGAGATTTTGTATGAAAAGGTTAATGTCTCATTTGAAAATAGTCAGGAGCATTCTTTGCATGGTTTTCTTGAAGAACCTTTTAATAGGGTGTTGGAGGAGTTGCAGTTGGAGCAGCCTTGTCATGACAAGCACTTAACAATTTTTTTTGCAGGTTGTCATGATCCAGTGGTAGAATACATGAAGAAGCTTTGCAGTGGTAATGGTTGGTTATGTCTTTACAGTAAAGATCAATTTCTTTATCGTAACCATTTGTCATCTTTGTTTATGATCAAGCCCGATGAGAAAGTTTGTCTGTGGGACCATTTGCTTGATTGGCTTCACTGGAAGTCAGAAGTTACCTGACTGAGCATTAATGCTTAGTAAGCAGTGTAGGTAGGTGTGAATAAGCTTGACATGGTGAGCATTTCTTTCAGTAATTTTTTCAATTTGTTTTAGCATCAGTTATGTTTTTGTTTTTCAGAGCATGTTGGGGATTTCAGGAGATAGTGGGAGCTGCCCAATGGATTTGGCACCTGGTCTACGGGTTCTTTGGTGTCTCGCAGGGAGGATAGCATCCCAAGTTGGAGCCAGTTGTTAGCACCATTTATGGGCTAAGTAATTGGTAAGGGATTTGGCCAAAAATGATAAAAAAGGTATGAAAAATTTCACATCATAGAACCTTAAAAGATTTTTGATGAAGGTCTACAAGCGTTTAAAAAGACATTTTCAGATTCGGAATGACCAAATACATAAGAAATTCTGATTTTCTACTTTGAAAATGCTTATGGATGAAGAGATCCGCCCTTAGTTGAATAATAACAGGAAATGGATAGTCCGGATGCACAGCACAGGAGATCGAAGGCCAAAATTCATTTTCGCCCAAGGAAAGTCAGGAGCGGAAGCACGGAAAAGACTAAAACTTGGTTATAAAAAGTGGAAAACCTGACTTTTGCCTTCCACAATCTAGGCGGAGATTGAAAAGTGGAAACATAAGAAGCTTGGTTGTGCATACTTAAAATCCCATTTTCCGTTATCCGCAGTCCACCAGATCTAACGGTCAGGAAAACTCCCGCACAGATCAACGGTGCAGAAAGGTGCAAAGTTGGAGATCGAAAGCACAAAATGCTAAGTTTCGGCCATCAGAAAATCCAAGTCCTAATTTTTGCATTCCGCGAAGATCTGACGGTTCAACGAGCTCCCACACAGATCAACTATGTGCAAAGAAAGAAGAAGGGCAGATACCAGAAAGCGGAAAGACAAAAGTTTTGGTCTTGAAAAGTTGAAGTTGTGATTTATGATATCCACGATCCGCCATATCAACGGCTCCAAGTTTCTCTGCCAGAGATCAATGGATCAGAAAAGAACAAGGGTCGGAGATCGAAAAACCTAAAACTTAAAGGCATTGGTCATAAAGGATAGAGTTTCTTCCTTCCACAATCCGTAAGATCAACGGCCAGGAGCGCTCCTACTAAAGATCAACGATGGGGAAAGAAAACAACAGAAGCGAAAGTAGAAAAGATCACAGCCTCGAAAGTTGGAAATATGCCTTCCGTTTTCTGCTTTCCGCTAAAGGGCGTAAGTGAAAAGGCAGAATCAGAAAACTTAAGTTTTTGGCTACAAAAAAGTTGAAGTTCCAATTTCCACTTTCCAGAAAAGTGCGGAACCAGAAAGGTGGAATTGAAAAAGGTGAAGTTTCGAAGTGCATAAGTGGGAAACCCAATTTTTTATTTCCACGATCAGGATCTGATGGTTCAGAGAGCCCCTGGGGCATAGATCGATGGTGTGGAATGAAAATGGCAGGAGCAAAAAGCTGGGGGAGAAAAAGTCAGAATGCGCATCCGTGAAAGATTGAAGTTCCATTTTCTGTTTTTCAGAAAAGTGCGGAAGTCCGTCTCCGGCTTTCTGCCAGATCTATGGTTTGAAAATTTTCTGCAGGCGATCTACGGTGCAGAATTAAAGAAAGGGTTGGAAAGAGAGAAAGAGGTAGAAAGGAAAAGTTAGAAGCCATTTTACGTTTCCCGCCAGCTCCAGATCAACGGTTCAGAATGCGTCTTGATGAAATATCAGCGGTCCAGAAGTGTATTCACTCATAAAGATGCAGACATGGATGAAGTTGTTGCAGAATGCCCAAAGGAGCTTCGAAATGTCATTATCAGCAAGCGATCCTGAGTCCTTGCTATCAAATCTCTCCAATTGATCCATCATGCATGTTCCCACATGCTTGTTTGTTTGATTTATGATCATGGCGTATCTGCTTGATCATAATTTTGTTAAAGATTCAACATCATTGTTGTAACTATTTTTTTATCTGTTTCAAGTTTGGTCTCAGATCCTGTATACTATAAATATACCCTCAATCAAGGAAGACAGGGTTGGAACCCATGAGAATTTTGTGTTATGCATTATGTGATCTATCAGTAATAAAATCATATAACCAGATGTTGGTTTGTTGTTGCAGAGATTCATGAGCAATTCATAATTACAATATGTTATTTCCTTTCTTTGTGTATGTCTTCTTGTTTAACGTGTCATTATGTCTTCCTTCAGATCTAGAATGAGGGTATAATAGCTCATAATTCATATTGTTATGCTCTGGCTATTGTTCTATGTTTTCACCAAGATTTCCCACCACAATTGATGCATAATTCATCCTTTTGATGCTCTGTGTTAATGGACTGTTGTCTTTCTTCTTTTAGCACCAGACCAAAAGCATTTTGACTGTAACTGAGTGATATCTTTCCTTTGCAATCCTTTCCTTGCAAACTATTTTGTAATTCATTCATATTTGTGACTCCATAACCCAATTTATGCTTGCCCTGTTTCAACCATAAACTCAATCTGAATTTCATGTAATGTCTATATATGGCCTTGTTATATATATGTGAGAGATCCTTCTCTAGAAACGGAGAAGCCAACTCGCTTTCTTAAAGTGGTTCTGCTGTTACTTCCGGGTTCACCTTCCACAACCTTGGGTGCGATCCTGAGTGCTAACACAGATGTTGCAATAAATTATGACCCCCATCACATCATTTCTGTAACGAAGCAAGTGAATAAGAATAAGACATTTGAACATCAAGAGGTTGAAGGCTTGGTTGAAAGTGAAAATTGGTCAGATTATCCTTTGTTAGTGCAAAATGCGGATGATATGTAGCAGGATTCTACATCACTAGTGCATGCTACTAATTTCACATAGCCAGATCTATTGGCTATTGTCCCAGCACCGTAGGTAATTACTCCTATTTCTAGTCATTCTGAAATGACTAATAAAATATCATTTTATGATGCTATGGAAATAGAGCATGAATATAATTCAGCAACATCAAAGAAACAAAAGGTTGAAGTGGAAGGTGAAATGGTAAATATGACAAAGACTGGAGGGAAGAAAAAACAAATGAAGGTGAAAGGCCCATATTTTGAGATAAAGGAGTATGCTTTTTCGGAGACTCCCGAAGAATTTACAGCTCAATTCAAGACCAGAGTAGAGTTGTTTGACAAATACAGAGATGGAAAAGCAATATCAATGGATGAATATCTGCAATTATATGCCTAGGTAAGAAAAATATCAAATAAGGATGTTTCTTTGGTTATTGTTAGGGATCATACTCAAAACAATTTAAACCTAAAAGTAGGCACTAAGAATAAAGTAGCATAAATGAGGATGAATATGGAAAATATCCCTATGCCAGATATGATCCATTTGCATAAGTAGACTGGAAACATCATATGCAGTGATATCCTCAAAGAAACCCTAAAGGTGTCTAGGTTAAAGTCCACCAAATCTAAAATTGAAAATCAGTTGAGACAAGAGAAGGTGGAAAATAAAGCATACCAACAACAAATAAAAAAACTCCAGGGAGATCTATTGACTACTGACAATGAGGGAAATAAAGGATGAGCAACTCAAAAGTTGCTTATAGAAAAATAAAATACCATTCAATTGTTGAAAAAAGAAACTGAAAATCCCTACTCAGCTTATTCAGGCTTCGGAGCTTACAGAGCTGGAGAAATAGAAAGAAACATTGAATTATGAGCTCAACAATTGTAAAGCAAAACTTCTGAAGTTTGTTGAAGAAAAAAGAGAATGGGAGAAAGAAAGTGTGTTGTTGACAGATAATGAGAAAGCCCTCAAGCAAAAGCAAGTTAAGTTAGAGAAGGAAGTAAATAAAAAAGGAAAGGAACATAAGGTACAAATCATTCCACCTACTGCACAAGTTAATGAGGAATCCATTGTGTAGGTAATGTCCTAGATTAGCCTGAGAGAATTAGAGATTGTTGGATTGAAGAATCAAAATAAAAATTTAGAAAATGCAGCCCTAAAGAAAGAGGAGGAGAGAAAGGCCATGGAGAATAAATGTAAATACCTCCTAGACAAAAATGATAAACTGATGAAGTAGTTGAATGGACAACTGCCTGTTTAAGGAGCTAAACATATCATCTAGGATATGATTATAGATGAAGCAAGAAAACTCAGGCCCTATCTCAATTACATCTTAGATTAAGAAATGGTTATACAAGCTGCTAGACAGAGTTGTATAGTAGTGAAAGAAGTTTTGAATTAAAAACCCATCGACACAACTAATAACACGGTCAGTTTCCTAAATAGCTTGTCAGAAGAAGATTTAAAGACTATAAGGATTAAAGACAAAATTTTAGTCATCACTTGGGCGAGGAAAGTTGTGGGTAAGCATCAACATCTTGACACAGTACATGATAAAATTGATATAATGCAACATCAAGTCAAGATGTTTATTGAATTATTTACACTTATGTTTAAGAAGGGTTTGCCTTTCTTCTGAGAAGAAAGTGGTAAATTGTTTTCTCAAGCAAAATACCATGCACAATTGGTTAGATGCAGACAGGACCATAAGAAGTTTGAAGATATGCAATAGTCTTTTTCTGGGAAGACAATAGTGGATAAACTGTTTGAATTTTTTGAGATATTGCATGCTTTCAGATAAACTTGCACATAATTGCTAGAGATTTCTTATGTGGACCACGTGGAACTAAGTGTGATGGCAAAGGAAATGGCCAGCTTGGAGCTGCCAACTGTCGACCAATGGAAGACAGTTGAAAAATATGGAAAAACCAAACACAGGCTATGTGGATGAAAACTCGTTGAAGAATTATTGGAGACCATTTGAAGATTAATTAGTTAACAATTATAGTTTATTTTTCGAGTAGTTATTAGTTAGGGAACTAAAATGACAAATGTAAAAAGGCAGTTATTTGCCTATTTTTAGCATAGAGTTAGTTATCGTCTCATGGATCATAATTTTGTATTTAAGCAAGTTTTTACATGGTAACAAGGGTTGGAACCCGCGAGAGAGTTTGTATTATAACATAGATTCGAAAATTTAATAAAATTACAGAGCCAAGCATGCCTTTGATAGATATTCTTGTGTTATCATCTTTTCAGTCTGTATTTTCTTTCCTCTTATGTGCATGTGTTTCATGTTTAAACTTCCATTATGTTTCCCTTTCATGCTTAAATGAGTTTACAATGGTTCATAATTCATATTCATATTCTCTATTATATTACTTTTAAGCATTCACAAAAACTTTCATCTAAAGTTAATGATGGATTCATCCTTGATAGATTCCCACACTAATGGATTGTCTCTAAAATCCCTCTATATCACCAGACAATAAGCATTTTGACTGTGAAGTAGTAACTACCCTGCCTCTATTAAATTTCCTTTGCAACAACACTGTAAATGTTTATTTTTCTACATGACTCCATGCCCAATGAACACTTGTTTCAACCATCATCAATATTAAATTTTGTTTCTTGTTTTATATATCTGGCCTGTGATATAAATATTGAGAGATCCCTCTCTGGAGAGAAAGAAGTCGGCTTTCTTTCCTTAATCTTGGTTTTGTGGTTACCTTGGGGTTATCCTTTCACAACCGAGGTTAAATTCTGAGTGATAACATCGAGCTTTTCACCAGTGAACATTTCTTCTATAGTTTTGTTTCCAAGAGCACTATGAGATATTGTATTCTAAACATAGACTGTGGTTCTTGCTGCTTCGACCCATAAATGCATTAGTAGATCTTGGTCATGGATCATTGCTCTGACTACTTTCATGATATATATATTCCTTCTTTCTTCCATTTGATTTTTTTGGGGATTATAGGGTGTTGTAAGCTCCCTATTAATCCCAACTTCATTAAAGAATTCCTTGAATTCATTTGAAGTGAATTATCCTCCATTATCTAATCTTAAAGTCTTGATCTTCTTTTCGGATAGAGTTTCCACAAGAGCCGTAAATTCCTTGAATTTTCCATATACTTCATCTTTTCCTTTCAAGAAATATATCCAAGTTTTACGAGAGTAGTCATCAATAAAAGAGACATAGTAGACATACTTGCTTAAGGAAGTGGCTGACATCGGTCCACACACATCTAAGTGTATAATATTCAAGATCCATTTTGCTTTGTTGTTATTGTTGGGGAATGGGTTATTGATGTTCTTTCCTTGAGAACATCCTTTACATACTCCTTCATAATTGATCTGGATCTTTGGTAGACATGTCACTACCTTGCTCACAATTGCTAATGCTTTGTAGTTCACATGAGCAAGTCTTCTATGCGAAAGTTCACATGGGTTGATGGTAATGGCTGTAAGGACTAGATCTGTGTGTCTTTTCAATTTGTAGAGTCCTCCTTCTTCAACACCAATTACAGTAGCATCATCTATTGTCTTTCCTTTCAGCCACATAAGCACTTCACCATCTATAAAGGAAACTCTAAAAAATTTCTTATCTAGAGCTGAGATAGAAAGAAGATTCTTCTTCAAACCTAGAACATATAAGACTTCTTCCATCTTCATGAACTTTCCATATTTTAATTTGTAAGAGGCTTCTCCTATTCCTTTGATGGGGTATTGATAATCATCTCCAAGTTGTACCTTGTGTGAATATTTCTTTTGTGTAATACAAGAGAGTGAATCTTTGTGACCTGTCATATGTTTGGAAGCACCACTGTCTATTATGCAAGTGTTACTTCCATGAGAGATTGATCCTGTGAGAGCTAAAATTAGGACATACTCTTCACTAGATTTTTTATTTTATCTGGACCTCTCCTTATCTGATTCATTTTCTTCAGCTGCATGGCCATGGTACTTTTGGTTCTTTTTCTTAAATTGATCTTTCTTAAGAGGACAATTTCTAGCAATGTGTCCCATCTTATGACATGAATAGAATTCAAAGGATGAGTAATCCTTTCTAGTTCTCTTACTCCTTTTGAAGTTTGGTGGTCTTTTGGGAGATGATCCTTGATTCTTCCTTTTTTTTATTCCATTCTTGGTATGAGTAGCTAGAGCTTGATATTCATTGTCATTTAGCTTCTCTTCTCTATTGGCTATCCTTCCTTCTTTTTGTACACATTCTTCCCATAGTTTGCTAAACTTGGTTAACATTCTTCTAGAACATATTACTGTAATGAGGAGTCCCAATCTCTCGGGAGACCATTTAGAGTGGTAAACACCACTTCTTATTCTTCCACCATGTTACCAATGGCTTATACCTGTTCTTTGATTTGAGATACTCTTGAGAAGTATAATTGCATAGTTTCTAACTTTTGTACCTTCACACCCTTGAGTTGGTTTCTCAAGGCCATTCTTCTGTTGATGTTATTGCCTTCAAACATATTGGTTAGTGCATCAAACATTTTCTTTGGAGTATTCTTTGAAGACACCTAGGGCGTCAACTGATCCTTGATGAAGACATCAACCTTTTGACTTTGATCATATCCTTCTTGTGCTTTGCCTTTTCCTCCTCTCACTCCAGTTCCTTGACCTCTACTTTGATATAGCCTTCTAGGTCATGTTATTTAAGGATGAGCTTGACTTTGCACTTCCATGCTCCGAAGTTCTCTGCTCCCTCAATATTTTCATCAATCTTTGTGCTATTTGTCATCTTCAATGAATGAGAACTTCAAATGGAACTATAGGGGATAGAACTTACCAATTTGAGGGATGCTTTTGGAATTTGCTTTAGGATGACTTAGGGTTTGACTGTAAAATCCTAATTTTCGAATTGGGATCACTTGTAGAGTTGTTTGGAGGAAAAGATGCACATCCCCAAGGCGAACTAGACTGCATCGTTCTTTTCTGTAATCTATGGATGGAACCTTGAGAATTTTGGTTCCCTAGTTTCTCTCAGCAGTAGTGGTAGGTAAAAAAATGAAAATCCACAATATTGAAAATTGCTTCAACAGAAAGATACACCCTCCTAGGGAGAGTTGAATGGTTTTCTTTTCCAACTTACTTGTGGAAGGAGTTGTCTGTAATAGTGAGCCCTATCTTGTTGAAATACGAGAAAACTATTGCACAATGTCTTCTTTCAGGTCAACTCCGATACCATGTTAAGGTTTTAAAAGTTGTTATATCAAAACAAAAGGATCTTTGAAAGAATAACCAACACAACAGAACAAAAGAGACACAAATATTTATCCTGGGAAACCCTCGTGGGGAAGAAAACCCAACAAAACTTCCTCTACATAGACTTCAACCAAGTAAGTGTAAGACTCAAAGAATAATACTAGATTGCTTCCTCTCCTCCAGATGGTGAGCTCCTTCTCTCTCTAGCACAACTGCTTGAGTGTTCTACTCATCCAAATGAGGCAGGTAGATCCCCTATTTATACTAATCAACTGAGAGGCCTAATAACCCGACATGTTCAACTTCTCCTTGCTAACAGGGTCGAATTTCCTTGGAAGACTCAAAAATACATTTTAATAATACTTTTGTGGGTACTACTGACCCGACTTACATTGGAGGTTTTACCTCAAGACTTTACATGACCAAATTCACCAATGACATCCTTAATTGGAGGAACAACATCTCTAGAATGGGAAATAATAATAATAATAATAATAATAATACAAAATAGAATATCTTCCGCAGTTACATTTCTTTAACATTGGGTCATAAAATGAATCAATGATAATTGAGCTTTGCTTCCAGGCTGCCTCCTTGGTGACTTAACACTTTGCACCCTCAAGGGTTCTGCGATTTGATGACTTCCTAGAGGTACATCCTCCACTGCATCCTCTCATACACGCCCTGATAAGAGACCTTGAGTCTCCCTTGCCATGAAGAAATAAGTTCATAAAGGGCAACTTAAATGTTGTATAAATGGAATTGAAAAGTGTTGAAGGTGAGTATTCACATAACCAGTAGTAAAAGAAAGAGGGGCTTCACAATCACTGCTTACCTACGATATCTCTTACGATCCTACCACGTTCATTCCTCTTACATATTCTTAGGCTCCTACTCTCAATGCTTTCAATTAAGACCCTAACCAATGCAAATACCATATGTTTGTACACCAATGACTTCTCATTTTGTTTCCACCACTTGGGAGCTATGGAACATTATGAAGTAATTGTATAAGAAATTTAATATGTAGAGAATTCTTCAAGTCTTTTAATATTGGCTTCTAGATTTAAGAGATATTGTGTAGTATTCAATGACATTGAGTACAAAAGTCTCTCCCAGAGTTAATATATACCTCAAACTCTCACTAGCATTTCTCTATATAATATGAGAGTCTTTCATAATTCTCACATGAATTTGTAGCTTATATCGATTTAGATTTACTCTCCTCGGCTTGTAGTCATTTTCATCTTCAGATCTAGAATTCACATACGCCACCAATGCTTGCCATCCTACTCCTACCGCCACCCCTGAATTTACACCAACCGAATATATTTCTATTCAATACTTTAATACATGGTTCTACATACAAAAAATCCACACAAATTACTCATGCTTAAATGACACCATTCCAAGAAATGTTATTGAAGAACATAATATTCACACCTATGACTAGATCAAGAAACAATGTATAGTGTTCAAGATTCTTGAGGATTAGATAAGTCTCCATTGTTTTCTTATTCAATAGAAATTTATTATCTCTAATATATTGGCAGAGTTGTGTTAAATAGACAGAGTTTTGGAAACACAATTAGCTTGTGAACATATATCACTCTCTTATTTATTATGTCATGTGCTTGTAGCAAACCTTCTAAGGACAACCAAAGTTTTAGGAGATAACCAATGCTTGTTAATATATTTTATTTGTTGCATCAGTAGTTGCAACCTGCCTTGGTGTTTCATCCATACAAGGAAATTGTAGATTGTCTCTTACCGTTGCAAAATGTAAACTTAAAAAGAAAAGGAAACACGTAACCTATTTTGATTGTTGGGTATCAAAATCACCAGTCCAATCCACATTTTCCCATATTTTTTCCCAATCTGCATTGATGAAATATCATATAACATGAAATGTATTGTGATCATTGGAAGTGCTCCTACTATATAAATACTATAATCAACCATATCTTGCAACCTAACATTGAGGTCCATGAATAACCATACCTTGGCTCACATCGCTTCACTATATATGCAATCTGTAATCTTAAACCAACCATTTCATATATCAAATTTAGGGAATAGGTCACTTAACAATCTCTAATTAACTTCCATAGATGCCCTTACCAGTTGCAATCTTCCATTAGAGTTTTGCCTAAGAATATTATTGAGATATGAGAGTCTTTTAGAATTCTCACATAAATTTGTAGCTTATATCGACTTAGATTTGCTATTCTTAGCCTGTAGTCGTTTTCATGTATAATTGTTTAAGGAATATTTTTTAATTTTTCGGGGAATATCTAGATATCAAAATGGATTCAAGCATTGAGAAAATTAATACAAAAATCCTTTAGAAATAGTTTAAAATATTGAAAATTCAACTCAATGATGTGGGAACTAAAAGATGATCCATGGTAAAGTATTCAATTGAGACATACCCGTGCTCCAAAATAGTTTCAAGTGAATCCTCTCCAACAAATCTACAAACTTGTGGGAAGCGAGTCTTTTTTATGATTTTCATGACATCTAAATTCCTCCAGAGCCCATCACCCTCTTTCTGGCCAGAAGTCGAATGGATATAGTTAAAACAAAAGCTTATCTGGCGTAGAGTCATGCTAACTAATATTGAACCTGCAATCATGGGATTGAATCAATATGTTTAATTGGAGAAATTACTCTAAACCTTTGTTAACTCGAAGACGTCACAAGAATTCAACAATGCCTAGTATAAAATTCAAGCATTTTTACGGATACAAAACATAAAAAAATCATTGCCCAGGTTTGGAACATAAACACAATATCATATGCATGAAAATTACTTATTGACATAAATGTGCCTCGCCTTGTTGCCAAGATAACCCATCATCCCCTTCCCAACACATGACATTTTGAGATTATGTATATGATGTCTCAAATCACTTCTCACCCAAATCAGCAAGAATATACCAACCATTTTCTTGTTGGCAGCCAAATAATAATTCATCTGGACAAAACCATATCTATCATCAACTGAAGGTCTATTTGGCACTAGAGGGAAAGACATAGTAGAAGCAGAAGTTGAATCGAATCCACATGGATATTCATCATTTGAGTGTAAAGATTTGATAGTATTATCAGGATCTGTCCTTCCAATATATCTATCCATTATCATGTGATCAAAAACACTACAATTCCTCTGCATTTTTGGCTCCCTATTGGCAAAATCGTCATCCATTTTGGAACTCTATCCTAGGACCTAAAATTACATCCTATGATAGAAAGGGTCATTCTTTTGTGACCTAGAACACTTGAAATCATAATCCAAAATTATAATTGTGTCTAGCATGTTTGCACAACCTGTTGACAAAGAGCTTCCTAAATTTGTACTGTTGTCTGCACCCTATGACTTATTGAGAGTTTTCCAAATAAGGATAAGCCATTTGGCAACATGACCATTATTCTCTGCCCCAAGCACATTCCCTGCTTTTAAAGGAACAATTTCTTGAAACTTGTATAGAAGCATTCTTCTAGATAGAAATATAATTATATGTCTGTCACAATCAAGAGCATGAACTAAAAAATTCCTAAAGCATAATTTTGTCGTTAAAAAAAATTAAATTCCATAGCCATAGAGACTTTCCACAAGCTCCTTAAAGCGAAATAGTTGTATCATGTGTCCATACCCCAAGACATAGATATCTGCTGGAGGTGAGGTATTCAACCATTCTTCCAGATTCAAGCCATTTGAAGGAGCCTTGCCTCCCACTTTCCATGTTGCCACAAATAACCTATTTTCCCATTAAATTTTAAAGGCATTGGCGATATGAACACAAATCCATTTACAAGTTGAATAAATAGAACATCGGTTTCAAATCAATTTGCATACCTAAAGTCTTGGACATCTGTGATTTGGGAGAATTCAGGGTCCATTCTTTCGCGCTTAATTTTGTTTGCTGTCTTTTTCAACCATCTTTCTGTAAATATAGTTACAAAGCAATGGAAATTAAAATGAATAGAACATCTAGGTTTGATTTTTAGGTGGGTACGCTCAGTGATCAAATTTAAATCCATGCTTGTTAGGCACCCCATGTTTTCCCTATGGCTTAGGAGGTTTGTACATGCCAACCGAGAGGATAACCAACAAGCAGAAGATAACATGCAATCTCAATCTAAGGTGCTAGATTTTAGTACCTTCCCAATTTTTCTTAAACACATAGGAATCCTTATCAGAGCAACTTTTCCTCCTTTCAACAAACATTTCATCATCATCTGCATTGCATGTAGATTAGAAGGAAGGAGCGCTTTTAGATATGACCATCCACTAGAGAAACCTAAAAGAAGACATGTGTTAGAACTGTTTTTGTTAGCAGTTGAATAAGGTAGGCCTGAGAAAAAGTAAGGGTGTGTTATGAAGGATTTTGGCTAAATATGATCGAAAGGTGCTTAAGGAATGCCAAATTAAAGACCAAGACTTTGATGTTCTCATAAAACCATAGGTTAAATCAATAAAGGGCTAAAAATGGAGGAATCACGCCTGTGCTACATCCTGAAATTTTTCGTGGTTCAGATCTCCAGGCAGGAAGATCTACGGTGGGTGATGAATCCGCCAAGGAAAGTTGCACAAAAGTGATAATTTTCATAATCAATGGAAAGGGTTAAAAGACCTACATTAATATATGGTAGAGATTTGAAGATGAAAAGATCCACGGTGCAGGAGGATTCCGTTGTGGAAAGATGCGCAGAGAAAGTCAGATCAAGGATTAGCGGAATGTTTTAAAATTCAATATTAATTGACTGTGTAGATTGATGGATAGTGAGATTGATGACAAAGATCGGCTCTGCTAGGAGAACATCTGCACTAGATGTTTAGTCGGGGTGCGACAGAATTGTTAAAAGGAAAAGTCAATCAACGGTCAGGATTTAAAGTGGATGAGATCAACGGCTGTCAGGTAATCCATTGATAGAAGATACACATTGTTTTACACTCCATGTGATCATTGGGAAGTAAAAAGGGGTTTATGTAGGAAATGGTATCTATGGTGACAAATGAAGATATGGTAGATCTATGGTGGTAAGAAGGTTCACTATGGGAAATTGCAAAGAAGATAAGAAACACGTTGGGCAGCGAAATAAGTAGATGAGAATGGTAACGGGCGATCAAGATCGAAGGTCTAGAAGAAAGGGAGACTAAATCTATAGACATAGAAGAATTCACCTGTGAGATCTACATGAACGTTAACAGACAATTCTACTAGTGGAAAATAAAACTGCTCCTTTACCCTAAAACCACTATGAAGAATATTATAAAGGGTAAAGGCATGTGGTCGAAGATTGTTTGTATTTTATGCATTGTTAGAAGAAAGCATTGTTCTGCATGGACAAATCCAAGTCAGACATATACCCATCAAGCCGTCAATTTTCTAGGTAGGCCGTGTTTTCAACCACCTATTAGTATTTAAACATGGATAGTGGAGGAGAGGTAGAGGCTCATGCCCTGGAATTTTAGAAAATTGATGAAGTTTTAAAAGATAGGGATGGTGGAATATTTGATACCATTTTATCCTTCGACCCCATTCACCAGTTAAAAACAAGTTTGGATGCATTTAAAGACCAGGGTACTGATTTGCATAACATTTTCTAGTCTCATTTATACTTCTTTTATCCAGATGAAACCGTTAATTCTCTTGATTTTATTAACTAGTGCACTTCTAATTATTCTTCTTTCGAAAGAGTAATCATGGATTCAAGCAAGTCCAAGATTATTTGTCTTGTTAATGCACTCGTTGTCTGAGATTCCCTTATAGCCCCTCCTACCTTCACCCAAAACCATGAAGAGTTTAGTGAAGATGACCCAATCTAGTTTTTCAGACATGCTTCTATTGAACAAAAACAACCCTTCTTTTTAAAATGTTTCAGGTGATATGTCTCCCTTGATAACCAACCATTTCCCTTAGATGTAGACCTATTTAATGAAGAAACCAAGATGATTGTTTCAATGACGAGTCAATTATTAGGATTGGACATAGACATGCATATTCCTAAGTTTTTGATGAGTCTATTGTTCATAGTTAGTATGTGTCAGTTTGAGTCCCAATATATTCCACCACCATGCCTTAATGTTGATGAGTTCCTAGCTGAAAGTATTCACTCTCAACTGGTGAATTTCCACAATACCATACATTTTAGATTTCAGCCTTATCTGATTAGGATGTTCCTATTCTTTAATGAGGAAAATTTACAGTTACCTGAAATGGTTCTTACAGAAGAAATTAGTAGCACCTTTTTCAAGTATATGAATTTGTTGATGGCAGAGGTCTACAGAGTGTTCTTTCAAAATAAACTACCCAGAGTATTGCCCCAGATGAAAGAAGGTTTACAATTTTCCCCAGACAGGAGAATAGGAGACTGATTCCTATTGGAAGAGCACACCTTTATTAAAGTGTATGGCTTTACTCATGATCCATACATTCTTCCATCTTTCCTCACTCCTAGGGTATTTTCTTTGGAGTTGATAAGAGAAAAATTGATAGTGGAAAATGAGCATTTCATCAGCTTCAAGAAAGCTATAGAAACAAAATTCCCATGGGTAGTTTGTCCTTTAATTCTAAAGAACAAATATTCACTTCCTGTAGTGGAGAGTTTTCTAAAAGAGATGGATTTCAAAATAGATTTTGCAGTGAACTATGATCCTCTCCATGTGATCTCAACAAGAAGACAAGTGAATAAGAATAAAACTTTTGAACACCAAGAGGTTGAAGAGTTGGCTGAAAAAAAACAAATTGGTTAGATTATCCAACACCAATGAAGAATGTTGAAGTTCCACAAGAAAATCCATTGGCAGTGGTGAAATCCACATAGGTGATTGCTCCCATTGCAAGCAGCACAGAAGCAACAACTAAAAGGACTTTTCCTAAATCTATGGAAATAGAAGAAGAAGAAGCAAGTTCAGAGACAAATAAGGCAAAAAGTTTAAGCTGAAGGAGAATTAGTTGAAGTTGTCAACACTGAAAGTAAGAAGAAAAAAGTGAAGATTAAGTGGCTAGCTTTTGAGATACGACAGTATGAATTTTCAGAGGTTCCTCAAACATCCACTAACAAGTTTAAATCCGGAGAATAATTATATGATAGATACAAGAATGACAGGGAAACATCCTTAGATGAATCTCTAAAATTGTATGGAGACACCAGGAAAATTTCTAGTAGAGAGGTCTCTTTAGTGACTGTTAAAGACCATGCTAAGAACACTTTGAACTTGGCAGTTGCTACCAAGAACATAATAGTAGAAATGAGGTTAAATTTAAAGGATATTCCAGTCCCTAACATGATACATTTACATAAACAGACCGGAGAGGTAATTTGTAGTGATTTGTTGAAGGCTACCTTAAAGGTTTCTAAATTACAGTATACACACACCGAGATTGAAATCAACTAAGGAAAGAGAAGATAGAGAAAAAAGTGCACCAACAACATATAAAGAAGCTTCAAGGGGATATGTTGGCCATTGATAATGAAGCCAATATAGGAGAAGTCACACAAAAAATACTTGAAGAAAAGGAAAATAGAATTCAATTGTTGAAAAAGAAATTGAAGATACCCGCTACTCAATTTATTCAAGCTTCATAATTGACTGAATTGGAGAGGGAAAAAGAGCTACTATCTAATGAACTAAATGACAACAAAGAAAAGTTCTTTAAGTTTGTTGATGAGAAGAAAGAGTGGGAAAAATAGAAAGCTCTTTTGGTTCAAAATGTTAATGTTTTAAAAGAGAAACAATCTATTTTGGAAAAAGAGATTGAGGATAACAGAAAAGAAGACGAGGTACAGGTAATTCAACCTATTGCAAAGACAAGTACAAAATCTATTGTGCAAGCCATGTCCCAGATAAGTTTAAAAGATTTGTAAATTGTTGGCTTGAAAATCCAAAATAGAAATTTGGTTGATGCAGCCTTAAAGAAGGAAGAAGAAAGAAAGACACTTGAAGATAAATGCAAAGAGATGCCGAATAAAAATAATAAATTAGTGAAGCAGTTGACTGGACAATTACCAATACAGGGAGCAAGACACTTCAAATGGGATATAATTATTGTCGAGGCAGTTAAATTCATACCATACTTAAATTACATTCTAGACAAAGAAATGGTCATAAACACTGCCATGCAACGTTGCATTGCTGTAAAAGAAGCCTTAAATAAGAAGCCTATGGATACAACTAAAAACGCAATCAATTTCCTCAATACTTTATCAGAGGAATATTTAAGAACCATGGGGATAAAGGACAAGATCATAGTGATCACTTGGGCCAGGAAAGTCGTAGGAAAGCATCAACATATAGACATCATGTAGGACAAAATTGACATAATGAATCATCAAGAAAATATTTTTAAAGGTTCATTTATATCACTTTTTCAAAAGGGTTTGCGTTCCTTTTGGGAGGAAAATGGTAGACTTCTATCTCAGGTTGAATATCATGCTTTGTTGGTAAAATGTCGATTGGACCACAACACATTTGAAGATGTGATCCAATCTCTATCAGGAAAAATAGTGATTGATAAACCAGTAGTAGACTTTGAAATAATCAACACTTCCAGGGTTGTTTGTTCTCAATTGCCAGCAATTTCATATGTGGATCATGTAGAATTACGATTATTGGCTAAAGAAATGGCCAATCTGGAGCTGCCGACTCTGGACCAGTGGAAGATAGTTAAGAAGTTCGGAAAAACAAAATACAAGATACATCAATAGAGAAATTCAAAGGATATTGAAGACATATTTATTTTGAAAATGTAATAAATTTCTGAGTAGTTAGTTTGTTAGGAAGCAAATGGCAAATGTAATAAGGCAGTTATTTTGCCTATTTTTAGCATAGAAGTAGTTATCACCTCATGGATATTTTGATGTATTTAAGCATAATTTTGAAATGTATTGAGGGTTGGAACCCGTGAGAAGAATGAATATTGCAAGAGAGTTTCAAAGATTAATAAAGATTTCAAATCCCAATAGGATTTTTGCAGAGATTCTTGTGTTATTTTTTTTTACTTTATAGTCTGTACTTTCTTTGCTCGTGTGAATGTGTTTCCTGTTTACCTTTCCACTTTGTCTTCTTTCATGATTGAATGTGTATATATTGATTTGGAATTCATAATCATATGCCCAAATCCTTTACTTTCAAGCATTCACAAATTTTTTCCTCTAAAGTTAGCATTCATAAATTCATCCTTATTAGATGCCCATGTTAATGGACTGTTTCTTTTATCCTCTTTATCACCATAAAACTAACTTTTTGACTGTAAAGAATTAGATACCCCGCCTCTGTTTAAAATTCCATTGCAAAGCACTATTATTACTCGTTTTTCATACATGACTCAGTTCCCAATGAGCACTAGTTTCAGCCATTGTTACTATTAAATTTTATTTATTTTCAAATATTTATGGCCTATGAGTTTATCTATTGAGAGATTCATCTTTTGAAGGAAAGAAGCCAAATTTCCTCCTAAAGATGGGTTTTGTGGTTACCTTTGGATTATCCTTTCACAACCGAGGGTAAATTATGAGTGCTAACATCTTGGCATCGTTTCCAGGGAATGATAGTTCAAATATGCCTTGGGAAGAATGCCATTGTTATTCAAGAAGACATAATTTCTTGGGGGAAAACAAAGGTTATTGCATCCAAAGTCGGTTGTGTTTTTTCCTTGGCGACTCCATATTGATTTTCAAGAGGGTATTCTAAAGACAACATTCTGGCTTTCAATAGAGTGCACACAAGAGGTAACCCTAATTCTGAAACTTTACATAGTGCAGAAGATTCAGAAAGTATAATTAGAAAAAGAAGAGGAAAATAAAAAGTAGGAACTTCTCAAATTGAATGATCTTTCTCTCAAACTCAAGAAGAATTTATCATTTTTAAATATTTTGAGTTGGAAACAAAGTTTGAACAGTCTTTCTTAAGGTCTAAGTCTTAATCAAATTTGAAGCAAGTTGAAATTAGTCCAAATAGACTACAGCCTTATTTATCAGATTCCCTTTGGAAAAATATCCAAGATACTGTAAAGACAAAATAAAGAAATCCTCTAATCCAAACTTATCAACTTCATATTCCTAGTGTTGTTCAAAATCCACATGTTATCCATAGCCTTCCCAGAGCTATGGCTGTTAGGTTTTCTCCCTTAGCTTTGCTTGTTGTACTACACGACCTGCCCCATAACTACTCACAAAGAATTTATTTATTTGATGGGAGGGAAATTTCACAGCAAGACAACATGTGGATAGGTTTGCTGATTTCATTGATTTAGAAGAAGTTGATTATGATGATGCTAAAATGAGACTGTTTGCACAAAGTTTATCTGGGGAAGCTAAAAGGTGGTTTAAATATCTTCCTCCAAGGTCTATTGCCACTTTCCAAGCCTTCAAACTCTTTTTCTGGACAGATGGGAAGATAAAAAGAGTCCTCTGCAAGTTATGACTCAATATAATAATTTAAAGAAAGGTAATTTTGATTCAGTGCATGATTTTTGAAGCATATTTATGAGGGTTTACAATTCCATACCAACTGATATAAAAACCCGAGTAGGAGCTGCAAAACTACATTATGCTGATGCATTTGATAGTGATTTTTCTTTGTTATTAAGAGAAAGAAACTATGTTGATTTTCCAATTATGTTTAAAGATGATTTGAAAGTAGAGGCTAACTTAATGGCTTCTGGAAAGATGAAACAAAGAATTGAGGTAGATAAGAGAAGAATTAGGGAAGATAATCAAGCTTCTACATCTTCATCTGTTACACATAAATCTCATCATCATCATGTGATGAGGTCTCAAGCATCAATATGTGCCCTAAATCCCAAGTTGTGAAGTGAAAACACTTGCCCAGACATCAATCCTACATATAAAAATCCAGCACCGCTCCTGCCTTTAAGTCAATAAGCATTACCTTATTCAACAATAGCTTTAATATTTTGACTTTAGGCGGTGCCACCGCCTTTGTCTCCTGTTTAAGGCAAGGGTCTTCCCTGTCATCTCTCTGTCATAGTGAGGAAGAAGAGGTGCTCTTGGTAAAAAATGAAAAAGAGAGGTTTCCACGAAGCTTCTCAAAGGAAGACTTCGTGGCACCCTTATCCCTCCACCTGAGGACCACTTGGACTCGAGATACATTCTTTTGGGATCTCCTATCCACCTCACCCACCATTTACTCAACCATCCCTATCCTCCCAAGGCCTATAAAACCAGGCTCATACCCCATGGTTGAGAGAGAGAAAAGTTATGTTTTTGCATTGACATTCTGGCCTAAATCAGTAGGGTGAGCATAGAGGGAGTAAGTTGGAGCTTTTGGGGACAAGATATTGGCATTATGAAGGAGCACATCAACACTAAGGCAAAGGTTGTAAACTTATTTTTCATCCTTTAATGCAAAATTGGTTCCTTTCCCATAAAATATTGTTATGTTATAATCATGTATATTATTGTCGGATTCCTTAGTCACTGACATAGAATAATGGATCATATTCTAGTGCTTTTTGATCTTGTTTTCTTATTTCATGTGATCATGTAGGTACATATGTGATGAGTTATCATTACAGGAAAAAATTGCACTATTCCATAAAAGAGACTCATTCCAGATCTCCACCCATTCTAGGGAATGTCTTCCAATTTTGTTGTGAACCATTTGTTCTAGATCTGAACCATTCAGACTAGAGGAACAACTCTTGTCCGCAAGAGGTGCATTTTTCCTAGCTACATCATCCAATGATGCAAAATTTGATATAATGATGAAAACAATGGAGAGGTTGATGGACAAATTGGCATTGGATAATAGACCTCCAAACATAGAGAAAACTAAGCCACAAATCAGGAATCCTAATTTTAGAAGGCCTCCTCCTCCCCCTCAAATTAGGCAGAGAGATCAAAGAAATCCCAGGAATGTTGAATACCAACAAATAAGACCCCCATTTCTAGAGAATTTTGTTGATAATGAACAAGAGAATGATCTAATGTATAATCAAATACACCATTTGATGACCTAGACTCTGAAATTTATCTGATAGAAGAGGAACACAATATGTTTGCTTAGGAAGATGATTATAATACCCTTGAGTTAGAAACTGAATAGTATCAGAGAGGCTATCAGGATGTTATAGATGATTTCCAGAGAAAGTTAAATTTGATAAATAGAGATATAATCATAAATAAAGGAAGGCCATCTCCTATTCAGCCTTCTAGTAGTCAACATAATGTAGAAAAACAAAAAGAAAAACATAAAGAAAAAGTTATACAAAATATTCTTGAAAATAAAAAAGAAACAATGAAAGACAATAAAAAAGAAAAGTCAAAGGAGAATAAACAACAAATTCCAATTGAAACTCACTGAACAATTTCCTCTTTCAGTTTACAGAGTGAGTCATCCAAGATAAAGATTTCCATCCCTTTTAGTCTGTAATTGAGAAACAATGAATATATAGAAAATCTAACCATAATGGTTAAAACTGATGGTGAATGCCAACCAAACACACTGGAATTGACAGATGATGCTCCAACAATAGTTATTGGCCCTAGAATTGAAGACACTGATGAAGAAGACGTTCCACCATTTTATGTTAGCCTGAATGTCCATGACATGATTTTACATAATGCTATGCTAGATTCTGGAGCATCACACAATTTAATGCCAAGAGTGGTGGTTGAGAATCTAGGATTAGAGATTACAAGGCCTTGCAAAGACTTGTTTTCCTTTGATTCTAGAAAAGTAAAATGTTTGGGGCTAATTAAAGACATGGTAGTCACTCTTGCACATATTCTTTCCAAGAGCATCATCATGGATGTTGTAGTGGCTGATATTCCTCCAAAATTTGGTATGTTGTTATCAAGGTCATGGGCTTCAAAACTCAAAGGAACATTGCAGATGGACATGTCCTATGCAACTATTCCTTTGTTTGGACAACATAGAAGATTGTACAGAGAAAAGAGATTAGCATATGTGGTTAGCAGTGAAGATAAACCAAACAATCATCCCATATATGTTATAGATACTGATATGGGATCTTCCATCTTGTTCAAGACCTGCCAGAAGTAACTGAATTGAAAGAAGATAAAGAATTTTCTAAGAGGCAGGAAGCATTTGAGTATAAACAAAATGATGAAGGGGTATGAACAATGTACTTTGATGGATCAATCAACAAGGAGGGAGTTGGTGCAGGTATTTGGTTCATCTCTCCAAGTAAAGATTTTAAGGTGTACTCTTTTAAAATGACATTTGAATGTACTAATAATGTAGCAGAGTATGAGGCTTTGTTACTAGGATTGAATGTTTTAAAGGATTTAAAACCAAAAAGAATATATGTCTTTGGAGATTCAGAATTAGTGGTGAATCAAGTGAATAATATATATCAAACAAAACATCCTAGAATGAGAGCCTATAGAAATGAAGTCTGGGACATGCTGTGAAACTTCTTTACTGAACACAGAGTCATGGTAATTCCTAGAATGCAAAATCAGGTAGTTGATTCTCTAGCCACTACTATTGGAAATTTTAAAGTGCCTATCTATTCTAAGAAAAAGTATAAATTTGAGATTGTAAATAGACCTTCTATTCCTGACAACTCCAAGTACTGACAAGTGTTTGAGGATTACTTACAGATAAAGATATTTTTGGAGTTTTCAGATGAGTTTGTAAATACACATATTGACATAGAAAATCAAAATTTAGAAAATTTCCAATATGATGAAAAATTCGCAGATGAAGATGTTGTGTAAAAAGAATTGAAGAACATGATTGGGGGTAAGGACATTATTCATTTGAAAGGCAATTACATTCCAAATGGACTTATTCCTATAGGAAAAGTATTTGACCAAAAATATGTAGCTAAAGATCCAAAATTTCAACCTAATGTAAATGATATACATGATCAAAATATTGGGATTGGAGATTCTCCTAAAATAGTAAAACTGTAAAAAAACTTGCCTCCAGAAGAGAAGAATAAATATATTGACCTGATGAAAAACTACACTGATGTTTTTTCTTGGAGCTACGACGATCTGAAAGAATATGATACCTCCATCATACAACATACTATTCCTATCAGACCTGGAGAGAAACCTTTCAGACATAAGCTAAGAAGAATAAATCCAATGCTCTTGCCTTTAATTAAAAAAGAAGTGAGGACATTATTCAATGCGAAAAATCATTGTAACTCTCATATTTTCAAGGTGGATGTTTGTGCTAGAAATTGTTCCTAGACTACCACATGAACAAGCTAACACAATCTCAAAAATAAAACATAATGAAATTGGTTTTTGAATGGTTTTGATTTAAAACTTTATCAATAAGGAGGTAAAACATAATCAAGCTAACACAGAACTAAATCATGAACAAGTTTAATAAATTGGGGATCAAACACATCTAAATAAACCATAAACATTACACATGAAATACTGATTCCACCCACAAGATACACGCATTTGCATGAATAAAAACCTTAAACAAGAAATGGAGTTGTATGTTGAGCAATCAACCAGATCATAAATGAAACCAACATAACAGATAAAAAGGATTATCAGTTTATATATAATCAATAACAGTCATCAACTTACATAAGAGTTCTTAATCTTAGCTTGAGATACCAGAGCTTAAAAGCCTCTCATTGAGTCAAAATTCGAACCCCCAAACTGTATGTTTTTCTTCCTTTTATCATCACAAAGGTAAAGTAGTTCCATAACTACCTTCTTGGTCGAAATTTGAAACATTTACATCAATTAGTTACATGCTAACTCAAAATATTTAAAGACAATTAACCCAAAAATAGCAAATCAGATTTAGGGAAACTTGGCGAATTTCAGAAAATTTGGGTCTTAAAGACACCTCCATATATCTTGATCTGGGACACTTGTGAAAAAACTGAGAGAGGTTTTTTTAAATGAGTCCATGAAGAACAAAAAAATCACTTGGTTTTTAAAAATACCTCTCAAATTGATCGGAACCCATGCTGGAAATTTGTGACTGAAACAGTAAATTATTAAAATTTTCAAATCCTAAAAAATAGGCCACAAAGATGAATTTGAATCTCTCAAACGATAATAGCTGTTGCAAAACTGAGAGAGGTTTTTGTGAATGAGTCTATTATGGAAATAAACCTCTTTCTATTTTCCAGAATTCATTTCCATCACCTTGTAATATGCTCCCAATGATAATGACAAAAACAGGAAAAACAGAGCTGCTACCAGAATCATTTTTTGAATATTTTTTAACCAAGGCTTAAAAATGAAGGTTAGTCATAAAGTTAAAACTTGAAATAAACTTTATTATAATTTTTTAATACCTTAAAGATATATATATTAACTAATAATCCCAAAGAAAAAACCTTAAAACTAATAAAATGAAATAACCAAATCATTAAAAGGATTAACTCAAACAAAAAGTACTAATTACCAAAAATCCTCAAAACCAACTTAAAATGTAAAGTCATAGTAAATCAATGTTTGAAAAATAAGAGAAATAAACTAAGAATAACATCTAGCTATAACAATGGGTATCTAACCTAGTACCCGTAAAAAAAGAAAAATGGGGACATTAGACCGTGTGTAGACTTTAGAAATCTTAATAAAGTCTCATTAAAAGATAATTATCCATTGCCTAAAATGGATCATATACTAGATAAAGTTGTTGGTGCTGAAAGGATTTATACGATGGATGGTTTTTCTGGATACAACCAAATAAAGGTTCTTCTTGAAGATTAGGGAAATACAACTTTCACTACACCATAGGGGACTTTCATGTATGCCAAAATGCCTTTTGGGATGATGAATGAAGGAGCTACTTTTCAGAGGGAAATGGACATAGCTTTTGCTGAGGAGAAGGATAATTTTGTGGTAATTTATATGGATGATATTATAGTTTATTCCAAATCTGACAGGGATCACATAAAGCACTTGGATAAGGTATTCTTGAAATGCAGGAGGCATGGTAGCTCTCTCAATCCCAAAAATTCTAATTTTGCTATGAAAGAGGGGAAGTTGTTGGGTCATATTATTTCAAAAGATGAGATTAGATTTGATCCGGGCCGAGTAAAGTATATTATGAATGTAGAGGAACCTAGAAATAAGAGGGAGATACAGTCATTCATTGGTCAAGTGAATTTTGTAAGGAGGTTTATCCCAAGTTTTGCAGAATTTTTAAGGAATGTAACAAATATGCTCAGGAAGGATTGTGAAATCAAATGGACTATAGAAGACAAGAAATATTTTAATGACATCAAGAAAGCAATAACAAAAGCCCCTGTTTTAGTTTCTCCAGATTTCTAAAGATTTTATGGTTTTCTCTTTTGGTTCTGAACATACAATAGCTGGTGTATTGCTACAAAAGAATTCACAGAATGCGGAGAAACCAATTTATTTCTTTAGCAAGGTATTGAGGGTTGGAGAATTGAAATATGACATCATGGAAAAGTAGGCCTATGCATTGGTAAAATCTTTGAAGGATTTTAGGGTGTATATTTTACATTCTCATACCATTGCTTATGTACCCAACAATGTGGTAAAAATACTCTTACCCAACCTGATCTAGAAGGTAAAAGAGCAAAATGGATAGCAGTATTATTGGAATATGATATACAGATCAAACCTACAAAGTTGGGGAAAGGACAGGGACTAGAAAAGTTGAAGACTGATGCAAACTGTGAATCTTTGCAATTGAATTTCTTGTCTAATCATTCAAATCAATTGGATTCAGGATTACACGTGATTACAAAATTCACTCTATCTCCTTAGTATAGTGAGATTGAATATGTTTTGCAGAATTTACAGGAACCTCTAGGATTAAGTAAAACCAGAGCTAGATCAATAAAGCTAAAGGCATCAAAATTTTGTATAATGAACCAATATTTATATTGGAAAGACCTAGGAGGTATTTTTCTAAACTGTTTTATAGAGAATGAATCCCAACAGACTATGAAGGAGTTTCACCAAAGAGTGTGTGGAGGGTATCATTCTTGGAAAGTCACTGCAAACAAAATTTTAAGGGTTGGTTTCTATTGGTCTTCCATGTTTTCTGCTGTTTACAAAGAGATCAAAACCTATCATCAATGTCAAATCTTTGGTGGAAAGAGAAAGTTAGTGCCATTACCACTTAATCCTATTTCAGTAGAAGCACCTTTTCAGCAGTGGGGGTTAGATTTCATTGGGGAAATTCACCCAAATTATTCTGGCCATCATAGTTGGATCTTGAATGCAACTGATTACTTTACAAAGTGGATCAAAGCTATACCTACCAGGAGGGCTACTGATGTTGTTATTATGGATTTCTTGGAAAATATAATTATGTCAAGTTTTGGATGTCCTAAAAGAATTGTGACTGATAATGAACCGGCTTTTAAGTCTAAAAAAATGATAAGTTTTTGTCATAAATATCATATCAGTTTGAATCATGCTACTGCATATTATCCTCAAGGAAATGGGCTTGGAGAATCTTCTAATAAAATTTTAGTAAGGATAATCAAAAAGTTGTTGGAAGAGCAAAAGAGATCTTGACACACCAAACTGAAGTATGATTTATCATGGAAAGATAGGATAAGTATTAAAAGAGCTATTGGACTGCCACCCTTTCAATTGGTATATGGAGCAGAGGTGGTATTTCCAGTATCCTTAGGTTTTCCTGTCATGAAGCTACTGGAAGAATAGGAGGAAGAACCAAATCATATGCAAAGGAGGATAAATCAAATCATTGAACTGAATGAGGTAAGGGAATAGGCTTATGATAAGGTGCAGGTACATTAGGAAAAAATGAAGAAGACCTTTGATAGGAGGGTTAAGGAAGAACAATTTCAGGTTGATGATCTAGTTTTAAAATGGGATGCACAGAAGGAAGATAAACATGAAAAACTTGATAATTTGTGGAAAGGGCCATACATCATTGCTACTTTTAGAGGAGGAAATTGTTTCATTCTGTAAAATCAAAATGGGGTTCAACTCAAAGGGGCCCTGTTAATGGAATATTTGACAAGGATTACTTGTCCTGAGGTGGAAGGTAATTTTGTACAATAGTTGTATATATTTATTTAATTGAAAGAATAAGTACAGATGGAAAACTTAAGGATTTGAAGCCCAGAGAGAAGGCCTTGAGATCTTGAAGATTTGTCATTTTATTTTATTTTATTTACAGAAAAAAGGAAAAAAGATATTTGAAGTTGTTAAGTTTTAAAAAAATCTTTGTACAGAGAATAAAACTGGCACTGCTTTGCGGGTTCTTTGCTACCTCGTAGGGAGGATAACATCCCTAGTTGAATCCAGTTGTTACCACTGTTTTTGTTCGCAGTTGAATAAGGTAGGCATGAGAAAAAATAAGGGTGTGGTATGAAGGATTTTGGATCAATATGATCGAAAGGTGCTTAAGAAATTCCAAATTAAAGACCAAGACTTTGATGTTCTCATAAAACCATAGGTTAAATCAATAAAGGGCAATAAATGGAGGAATCACGCCTGTGGTACATCTTGAAATTTTCAATGGTTTAGATATCCAGGAAGGAAGATGTACGGTGGGTGATGAATCCTCCAAGGAAAGTTGCGTGTAAGTGATAATTTTGAGTTGTAGCCATTAATTGAGATTGATGGCATAAATCTAACTGCAATATGTTCTTTTACTATGGTAGTATCAAATGTACGCACTTGTTGCATTTGATGAGCAACAAAGTGGGGTGCTAGTAGCATGGGTTGTGGCATCTCGAAATACAATACAAGGCATTGCACCATGGTTGGATCAACTCATGTAGAGGTGTTACCAAGCACATCCAGATTGGAAAGTCAATGCGTTCATGGTTGATAATGCATTGGATGAAATAACAGCTTTAAGTTAATTTCAATCTTGTTATTTTGCAATGTACCTTGTATTTATTCTATGCATGCCACATTTAAACATATTACATACGATATAAAGATCACACGTTCCAAAGTTATCTTATGTGTTTGGCATGTACGAAGGGTATGGACAAAAAACATGAACCGGTTGGCCACCAGTCCAAATAGAGCGAAAACAATCTTTAAAGACTTGGTTGAGATAATGAAATATTGTTCCAATGATGACGTCACTGATGCAATTGAAGGATTTTTCAGCAAGTATGCAGATGAGGAAAAGTTTTGGATTGTTTCCACAAAAAATGGGTCTCAGGTGATAAAATTTATAAGTGTACATACTCTTGTTTGTATTTTTTGTTTTTCTTTCTCATAAAGATGTGATATACGCACTATCTTATTTTTATACATGTGGGGATGTGGATAAAAGGTTGCCGAGATTCTTTGCACGCAAATCAAGAGACAAATAATGCAGTCTATTCATACCACTACTACTACCTAAAGACAAAGTTTCTTTCTAATAGAAGGAAGAAATGCTCCCATAGAATGGACTGGTTGATATATTTACTTTTACTAAATGTTGATCCAGTTTTCGATTCAAAGAGATTTCGAAAAAGGAAGGATATTTGAACAATTATAGGAAAGAGAAGCTACTCGAATCATCATCAGAAAGAGTTAAAATGATCCCAGATAGTGACTGTTTCCCATATGAGAGCATATCTCATGCTTATTGAGTTAGAAGTCAAACCACTCCTGATAGGTGGTACCTTGTCACTTGGTATCGTACAAACTTTATGGCATGTGATTGTCCATGGTTTATTCGTGGAAACATTTGCAAGCACGCTATAAAGGTTGGTTGGTTGTATTTCTCCTCAAGGGATTCATATATGTTATTGGATAATTATGCGAGGCCTTCTTCATTGAATGATCCTTCTGAGATAAGTATAAATGAACCAAGCCATGATGTAGATGTTGAGAATAATATTATGGCTAATGACAATGTTGATCATGATGTTGATGCACTCCAGTTATCTAGAGAGGAGTTGTTTGGTTATCTTGAGTTGATTCAAAATAGTCCTCTTGTCACATTGAGTAAAAATGAACAAATAAATGGTCTTGTTAAAAAAATGTTGGATGAGTCCAAGAATCTTTAGATATTGAACTATGACTTCACCCTTGGATTGGGTGCATATGAGTCATCTTTGAAGAGGAAAAAGAGTTTTATTAGCCCTAAAAAGAAAAATAAATGAAGAAAACAAAATAATGGCTTGGATATCGATTTGAATGTTCATCTATCCGAATATGAACCATATCGGTTTCAATACCTCAATAAGTGGGGGCATCCTCAATCCAACAATGCAGCCTCCATTTCCCTAGGTGAGTTTCATAGAATAAAATGGTGAATGTGCTTAGAATAGTATATTTGAATGACCTCTATTTTTTTAACTTGTGGTGTTTGAATGGTCTCAGAGGTACAACAATCCACTCATATGGATCATTCAATCCAAGGACTTTGATGGATGCAAAATGATTATAGTTTGCCTATATTTTCAGGTACCCTTGCTAATACTCCTTGACATAATCTCTATTTATGTTTCCTAGTTTCCATATCAAATTTTTTATTACTTTATTGGATGTTGATAACATGGTGTTGTTGTGTTGACTATCTATATGGCAACTGATTGCAAGACAAGGGGAGAAGCATCGTATTCTACTATTTATGGAAAGGGAGCACCATAACAATGGTCCAAGAGATGAAAAAGGTAATAGCTCAAAACATCGATCCATGCTACTATTTTTTATACCCAACTTTCCCATAAATGATCATAACGTTGCCCATTTTTAAAAAATGAAGCCTCTCACTGACTTAGGGATGCATTGGGTTTACTCTAAGTATATCATTCTTTTGGTCTACCATGTTCATTTAAAGGGGTCATTTCCAAGGATAGGGGGATCATTAGAGAGAATTTGAGGTCAAAAATGGGCCTCAAAAGGACCAAAATGTACTATAAAAATCAACCAATTACATTCTAGTAGATGACATCATCNATATCTTGTATTTTTGTAGTACATCTCTTAGGAGGCCCATTTTTTACCTCAAATTCTCTCTAATGGATCAAACAAAATTGTGAAGGAATTTGGAATGCTAAAATTGTTGACATGAATCTCCTTTTTAATTGTTGATAGTATTTGTAGGCAATTTTTGGAGGTTGAATGACATCTTAGTTGCCTACAGCGAATCTAGGCACACCACAATCCCTCTAAGTGTCACTCCTTGGATGGATCGAATGATAATTACCTTTAGTGACTAACCTGGTGTCCCTTTGCAAAAGGGCTTAATTCCTCTTTCGTTGGCCACCTTAAGACATGTGGTGAACCCCCTAAATTTAGCTTCAGTGTTGGTGACCTTACTTATCTTTCTTTATTTTTTCTTGTGTAAGAAAAACAAACTTATATTGTTTCCTACTAGGGCTCATTTTATGAACCATATAATATTTTGAGACACATTTTTTGGGCTATGTTACTTCCTGTGCAAAGTGCAGTTGTGTTACTGCCTGCACAAAGTGGGTTTTGTTACTGCCTCATTTGTGTTTGCTTTGATTTCGAGTTTCTTTAATATTTTGGTTTATTTCTCAAGATTGTGTTACTTCTCAAGATGAATATGATTGATTGACATGCTAAATTTCAAGTTTTGTATGTTGCAGAGACATGCTAGGATTCTTATTAAAGATGCTCTCCAAGACGCAAATAGTTTTCTCAACAAATTCTCAAGTCATGGACCTACAATATCTATAAGAGCCGGAGGGTTTACTGCAGCCTTAAACTAACATTTAGTGCTACCAAATTCAGAGCATAATGCCTGATGCCTTGACTCGGGAATGAGTCAAAGGTGGTTTAGTTATAGCACATGTTTGGTCCCATGGTATCTGGTGGCCAATGGTATTTTTCCATGGTATTTGGTGGCCCATGGTATTCTGCCATGGTATTGCATGTAAGGAAGTATTTATAAGGCTTGAGGAAGATCCATTGTAAAGTGGCCTGGTGGTGAGTGGTGGCTAGCTCACTTGGCCCAGCTTGGTCGGTTTAGTTCAAGGTAGTGGTTTTTCCCGGTTTTGGGGTTTCCACGTAAATATGGTGTGTTTACCTTAAATGTGTTGCTATGTGGATTTGTGTTTTCTCATTATTAATTATATGTATGCTCGTTTAATTCCTAATAACTGGTATCAGAGCCATGGTTTGGAATATAGTTGTGTTCATTATGTTGTACCTAGTTTTTTGAATTAATTATGGGGTGCATGTTTGATGGTACCCGACACCCTAGCAGTAATTTTGGGTTCCTGGTTAGAATGTAATTTCCTTGGGTTCTAGAAGCATAAGGTATCCCTATTATGCATAGAGAAGGGATGTTGAATTGAGTATGGAATGAACTACTAGGTAGGTACGAGGGTGACATGTGTACTCGTAGGCTAACTTGATGTGGATCGAAGAGGTTGAGTCTTCGATTACGGGAGGAATGTGAGATGGTTTAATCTTAGTTATGGAACCAAGATTGATGAACCATGTATGTGAAGAGAATTCATAGAGAACTGGTGGTTACAATGGCCGAGGACCCATGCAATTCGGTAGATGGATTCTTCTTTATATGGACATCAATGACAAGGTTGGATACAATTATAAAAGGAGCATGACAAAAAGCGAGCATGGAAAAGCAAGAGGATGAAGCAACAAATGGTGATGGTGTAGCCACCATAAAGGCATATGAAAAAAACTTAATGGAGTAGTTTGCATGTAAAAGGTAATATGGTTGTAATACCTAGTAAGGCATGCATACCCCTGGTAACTCACCGGTAAAGTCAGGAGATAGAACTAGGTGATAGGGGGTGTATGTGAAATTCCTCGATAAAACTTTGAGGGGGATTGATGATTACCTAGAGTCGCATTTAAATGGGGTATTGTTAGGGTTAACCTTGACTCGGGAATGATTCAAAGGTGGTTTAAGTATAGAACATGTTTGGTCCCATGGTATTTGGTGGCCAATAGTATTTTCCATGGTATTTGGTGGTCCATAGTATTTGGTGGCCCATGGTATTGTCCCATGGTATTGCATGTAAGGAAGTCTTTAAAAGGCTTGAGGAAACTCCATTGCAAAGTGTCTTGGTGGTGATTGGTGGCTATCTCACTTGGCCCGACTTAGTCGGTTTAGGTCAAGGGAAATAATAGATCTATTATTGTGGATTTTCCTGGTTTTGGGTTTTCCATGTAAATATGGTGTGTCTATCTTAAATGTGTTGCTATGTGGATTTGTGTTTTCTCATTATTAATTATGTGTATGCTCATTTAATTCTTAAGAATATTTACTAACTATGAGAATGTACACTTCTCTTAGTGTTGTAACCTTTTGTGACGTTGTGCTAGTATTAGTAAATTGTCCTCATGGGGAATGTATACCTCAAATTGTGAAAATTTGGTGAATGTTTTTATTTTTATTTTTAATATCTTGGAATATGATTTGAACACCATTTTATGGGGATAATGCATATGGTGTTTACTGCAAATGAGTGTGAATTTTCTTGATTGAAATCTTATAGGCACACGTTTACAGAGAACAACCCATAATGTGTTACTTTTGTGTCAAACATGGATTCTAGATATGAACATGAAAATGAATACAAGCTGGGGAGAACATATCTAAATCAATATAAGCTACAAATTCATGTGAGAATTCTAAAAGACTCTCATATATAGAGAATGTTGGTGACAGGTTACTCCTATATTAAATCTAGGAGAGACATTTGTATTGAATGTCATTGGGTACCACACAATATCTCTTAAAGATGGAAGCCAATATTAAAAGACCTAGAATTTTCTCTACATATTAAATTGCTTATACAGTTACTTCATAATGTTCCATATCTCCCAAGCAGTGGAAACAAAATGAGAAGTTGTTGGTGTACAAACATATGATATTTGCATTGGTTAGGGTCTTAATTGAAAGCATTGAGAGTATGTAAGAGTTCTAAGATTGAAATGAGATTCTTCACTATTTATTAGATCTTTTTTTATCACTTCAACCTCCCTTATTGTAACTATATTAAACTCAATTTCAAATTTCAAAAGATAAAGTAAATGGTAATTCCATTGAATGATAAGGTAGTGTTAGCAAACTGAACTGTATAATCACACATGTTAAATATTGGTCAAATTGAAAGAATGATGCAGGAGCCCTTCCTCAGTGGTCATATGGGTGTCATGTCATGTAGGCTGTCATTTCTTTTGGGCACAGTGGGCATCGTATACAAAATATCTTTTCCTATTTTTCCATGGAATACTGAGATTTCTGCGTCTTTGTGGCAACAACCTCTCCAAACTCTATCAGTGCCTTCATACCACTTCCTAAGACCAATTTCTAAAGGAAGTATGTCCATAGTTCCTTATCAAATGTCTAAAAGATCATGATGCAGAGCTTCCTCTTAGAAGAAACCAAGACCTTCATTGTCTTTGTCAACACCAGCAAACAACCTGGAACATGGTCTTCTAGAGCAGTCCATTCAAGCTTATCAATATACGATGATTAATCATATCTCAACGAATAAAATTCCATGTTATTGAATCTCTTTCTCATGCTCCCAATCCTAATCACTCCATAAATATTCAAGCATTTTTGAGCTCTGCCAAAGCTCTCCAACATCTCTGCAATCACTTGCAACAAACCCATATCCTCCATGTCTACAAACAGGAACAAGCCCCCCTGCATTTCTGCATAATTTTCACCATGAATATCTGTTTGACTAGTGTTTTTCACTATAATTGACATGAATATTGCTTCAATATTTTCCAATGCCGAATTGTTGGCCCATGTAAAATTTGAGCATATAGATCTAGATACTAAAACATATGGAAATATTGTGAAATAAATCAGCAATCTAACAAAATCATGCAATAATTGTGCTAAACATTAATCATTACACAAAAGAGAGAAGTCAATAACATGAGATAATTTTACATTACATCAAGCTTCAATGAAGAAGTGAAAGGAAATAAATAGCACGGCAATTCAAATTAGGTTAGGAGGTAGGTCAAATTTATCATGTAATGCAAGAGAATATAGTTAGACTTAACTAGAGCCAAAGACCCTTATTTATCCATGCACACTCTCGAAGATGAGTTTAAGTTACTCATGAATTCCCTAAGTGGACTTATCTCCCTACATGCTAGGAGCAATTGACTGCAACTAACTGAAGGCACATGCATGAGGTACACATCCCTAAAAACACTCAAGGATGGTGAAACTGTCTCATAATAGCTAAACAAATATGTGCATGGAGTCCCTAAATAGTGGATTAAACCCCCCATATTCACTCCATAACTCAAGCTTTCAATGTGGGACCCTAAAATCAAGGAAAACAAGTCCTGATTGAAGGATTTCTCCCTTATATGTCAAAATTGAGTTCATGAGCACTAAAAAAAGGCATATAAGGTAGTTTAGGACCCTTAGAGTTTAGAAGTAAGTTCTATGGTGACTCAGGTGGTCGAATCGAATGAGATTTGGCCCACTAGAATCATGAAATCCAAACTAAGTGCCTATGTAGGAGAATGAAGATGGAGAGGGTTATTATGCTCTAACAAATTCAAGATCCCTAGTTTCCTTGTATGGGTCCATAATTTGTTCCTTTGTATTTAGTTTATTGAAAGTGTTCACTATGGTACCAATTATGATCTATAAAGCATTCAAACCAAATTTTCTAAAAAATACTAGGAGCTAAAGAGGGGTCTTTGGAGATGTACCACCAAATTCTCTATTGCAAGGACCAGAAAATAAGGTTGTTTATAGATGTATGCCAACATAATCAACATGATGCAATGATTCTTTTGAGATATGCCACTCACAATGGTGTCGGTGGATCCCAATAGAATACTACTACACTGACAAAATTTCCAAACTCCTTCTACATGCAAAGATGTAGTAATTTTGTTGGCTAGTCATAGAGGATAAGGTTTGCAAGGTCTTGAGGACAAGGGGTTGGAATATGTTATAGTTATCTCATATACTTATAGGTTCCAATAGTGGTAATCATACCAATCTATTAAAGTGCTAACTAAGGAGACTAAATTGTTCCCTTTGTAGTACTACCCAACTACCCAGGTACTAGAGAGTAATCTTCTCGAGTGATGTGCTTGGTTCCATATAGCAACAATATAGTTGATCAAATGATCTACAACTAATTTCAGGTTGCGTACATAACTCTAATATAACCTAGGGTTCGTGGATGTGAGATTCTATTTATAAGTGTTTTCTAATGTGTTATTACTCAAACTTGTTACAACAATGTTTACAATAATTTCCAACAAGGTGAAACCTCTTTTTTTTCTACATGTATTCTTCCCTGCCCATAGTTTTACCCACCAAATGATAGATCTTTGTGTTTTTTAAACATGCTAGAACATATTTCTAGCCTAAATAAATTTATGCATAAATTATGGAGGCATGTATGCTTAGGAAAGTGATCTAATACCTCTTGTAGTATTCTTAACCCTTAAATTTAGAAAAACCACATGATATGTACATATTTATGAGAATCCAATAAAAATCAATGTTCACTTAGCTCTTAAGGTTTGGAAACCTTTAACTTTAGCTAAGTTCCAATACAACAATACTTGACAAAAAAATAGATAGCCTCCTATCTCTTTAAATAGGATTACCATTGCCAAAACCATAACTAATTTCAGTCTAATAGCTAGTGTATAACAACTACTTAGTGGGATTTAATTAATAAGATACAATATTTAAATTAATAAATTATTCACTACTATCTAGTTGACCTTATTCAAAGGAGATGGATGCATACATTGATTGCCTAACTCCTATGTATCCTAAAGTAGGGGTGTTAGGGTATGCCTTAATAGGTGATAACTCAGGGGGGGTCATGTTGTGTTCTCAAATACCCATTTAAAGGCTTTGATGGCGTTAGGTGTTTAACCTTATTCAAGTTTAAATTAAGGAATATTGGGTTAATATTGCCTTGGTAAAATAGTAATTAGTTTAATGTGCATTGATTATTAATGGATTTTCCATTGATGGTTTAATGGTACTAGGTAACCCATGGTATTAGTATGTAATATATGTTATTTACAGGATTGAAGAACTCCATTGTAAAATTCCTCAAGAGGTTGGTGTTGGTTGAGTCCAAGGGTAATCAAATATATCTTTTGAAGGTTGGTTTTTCCAGTAAAGGGATTTTAATATAATCATGGTGCTTGTAAATATAATTATGGTGTCATAGCAATGTTTGGGTCGGTAAATACCTTCCATGAGATAAGCCATGGATCATTGACTTTGATGAAAATGCATTGATGTGAATCATTGGCAAAAAAAGAATATTGACGATTGTAGATTAAGAAGTGCTCAGTTAAGGAGTGATTTCTTCAACTCATTGTATTTGGAGCATAAAGGATTGTGGCAATTAAATAGTTTATGTTCCATAGCATCAAATTCTTGAAGAAAACGTTTTATGCGTTTTCATGGACTTGGATTTAATCACATATGTAAATGGGTATATGGATGTAAGTCATATTTAGGCATTCATACCCCTAGTTTATTGGACCACCGGTGCAAATTTTATATGCATACCTAGATGATTAAATGGGGGGCATGTTGTATTTATGGATACTTGGTTATAAACTTTGAGCGAGGTAAGTTTTTACTCCAAGTGAAATTTAAAGGGGGGAATGTTGGGTTACCGGTCAAATAATAATTAGATTAACTTGTATTTATTTGTTAATGAATTTACCTTTGATGGTTGACGAGACCATGGAATTGGGTGACCCATGGTATTAGTGTAATGAAGCTTATGGAGTACTTGCTTTAAGTCACTATATTTGGAGCATAAGGTATCGTGGCAATGAATAGTTTATGTTTCATAGTATCAAATGCTTGAAAAAAAAGTGGTATGCATTTTCATGGAGTTGGATTTAATCACATATGTAGATGGGTATATGGTTGTAAGACATATTTAGGCATGCATACCCCTAGTTTATTGTATCATTTGTTTAAAGTTTAGACGTATACCTAGATGATTAGAGGGGGGGCATGTTGTATTCCTCGATACCTTGTTATAAACTTTGGGTAGGGTAAGTGTTTACTCCAAGTCAAATTTAAAAGGGAGAATGTTGGGTTATTCACCAAATAATAGTTATATTCACTTGTATTTCATCATTACTAGATTTACCTTGATGGCTCGCGAGACCAAAGAATCGGGTAACACATGGTATCCGTATGTGATGAAGCCTATGGAGGGCTTGATTCAACTCATTGTATTTGGAGGATAAGGGATGGTGGAAATGAAATAGTTTATGTTTCATAGTATCAAATGATCAAAAAAAAAGTTTCATGCATTTTCATGGAGTTGGATTTAATCACGTATGTAAATGGGTAATATGGTTGTAAGACATATTTAGGCATGTGTACCCCTAGTTTATTGGATCACTAGTGTAAAGTCTAGACATATAGCTAGATGATTAAAGGGGGGGCATGTTGTATTCTTGGATACCAGGTTATAAACTTTGATTGGGGTAATTGTTTACTCCAAGTCAAATATAAAGGGGGGAACGTGGGGTTATTGGTCAAATAATAATTAGATCAACTTCTATCTAGTCATTAATGGATTTACCTTTTATGGTTCACGATACCACAGAGTCTGGTAACCCATGGTATTAGTATGTGATGAAAGCTATTTAAAAGGAATGAAGAACTCCATTGTAAAATGCCTTAAGTGGATAGTGTTGGCCAAATTGGACAAGGATAATAATTGATATCTATTGGGTGTTGATTCCCCCAGTAAGGGGCTTCCAAAGTAAAAACAATGTCCATCAAGTCACTTATTGTGTGTTTTTATTTCTCCAAAATGTTCAATTAATTTTTAATATGTTATATCACCTTGGATTCTAGTGTTAGGGTTTCATCTCTTGGACGATAGTAAAGATTAGAGTTTAAAAAACCTTATATGTATTTAGAGAAGAAGAGGAGGAAGATTTCATTTCTTGGAGATAGTGTTTGAGGTATTCTTGCACTTGGAGAGCCCTAGGGGAATCTTGGGTAGTTTCATTTTGTATTACACTTGGGAGGAGATTATGACGTGTATGTATTGCATTCATTGGGAATATATATATATATATATATATATATATATATATATATATATATATCAGATTTACAATTGTCCACATTTTGTGTATATTGCAGATTTGATTTTAGCATTTTATCTTCTTGGGATGGTTATTTATAGCTCTTAATTGTCTTGTTGATTTGACATAGTCCCCATCAAAGATAATAGTACAACCATCATTTGATATTGTTTTTTTGTTATATATGTTGTATAACAATATTTATTGAAATTTGGTTTATGCATGTTAAGTTGTCCAAGAGGGCTGGAAACTCATTTGAATGATTAGTATCTTTTTCCCATGAATTGCCATTAATTTTAGGGTTAATAGAAGTGAATTATTGTGATTTTTCTAGTGTTGTTTTACACATTAATTTACAGCAATCTTAAAGGTGAAAATTCTAGGGTTGATATTTGATGAACCTTCTAGGGAGAAGGTGAATTTTCAGATTTGAATTAAATGCCTAGTGCAAATGAAAATTCAACATGGTATCAAAGTAGTTGTAGTTGAGATCACTATTGAGTAAGAAGGAGTTGCATTTCAGCTAATGATTACATAGGATACGTACTTGGCCTAGTTAATACCATTGTGTGTAAAACCCTAGGTTGCTTGAGATAAGAACCTCCACCCTTGGAAGAATTATTTTGTCCACTTTATATACTACTGATTTTGTGCACTTAAGACTTGTTTTTTTTTTTTTCCCTTGGAAAAAATTTGTAATTTTATTTCAAAGTAGAACAAAATTACATCTGCACATGTAAGAGGATCACTAGGATCCCTACATTGTCACATATTTACTATCTCATATTAAACATAAACAAAAAGTTACAAAAACTGTCTCAGACTGCTGTCCCATAATGTAGAATACAAGTAGCTAAACTGTGCTATCTCATATAAAACTAAACCAAAAATACTGTCACAGACTGTAAATACAAGCATATCAGCTAATGGATATCACCACCCAAATAAAGACAAGATACAAAAACTGAGCCAAAACTCAATGCTGAGCCAAAAATGCAACATGAAACTGTAATTAGACAAGCAGCAAATGTGTTGTCTCATATAAACATAACCATGTCCCAGACTGTAATATAAATCAGCTAGATACAATAGATATCACCACCAAAAAATGACAAGTCACACAAAAACTGGGCCAATGCTCAATGCTGCTCCAAAACTGCATCATGAAACGATCGATGATAATAGCTTAATGATTCCTCGCGAGAGTGAACAGTTATCTTCCAAATGCCAATGTCTAAATGCCAGTGTGTCGCTTCCTTGGAAAGCTGATCAGCCACCCCATTCCGTTCCCTATAAACATGTGTAAAAGAAATGTGATTAAACTGTTGTTTAATGCGGAAAACCTCCTCTAGAATAGGTAAAAGTATCATCACATGACACTGAACAGTCTCTTTTGCCCATTCAATCACTAGCATAGAGTCACCAAAGACCTGTAACGACAATCAACCCTGTTCCAAAGCAAATAATAGCAGCAGCCTGAGTGACATTAATTCAACATAGTTGTTTGATCCCCTCCCTAACCCAACCGATAAATGAAAATAATGATCCTTAGATTTGAAAAGAACTCCACCCCCACCATATCTCAATTGTCGAGCTTGTGAAGCTCCATCAAAGAATCCCCAAGGGATATCTTTGTCAATCAATTCCACCCGCACAGGCCGAAGCTTGAGAATCTTCTCAGGTACCCTGAAATGATGTATAATTGCAATAATTTGAGCCACAACGGCCTCCATTGGAATTCGACAGTCTTGAAAAATAATCTTGTTGCGTGTGATCCAAATCCCCCAAGCAAAGATACAAGGAACAGCTCGGAGAGTGTGATGGCCCATCCACCAACTTTGAAAAGCTTGGAGAGCAGTATCTCCCTGCCACCCCCTAATGAAACCCATCTGTTTACCCACTTCAGTCCATATAGTTTGAGAATAACTACAATGAACAAAAAGATGTTGAATTGTTTCATCAGCCTTCTGTTGAGGCCTGGAAATTCGCAGGCGGCAACAGTAAGGGATTCTCCCCAATCAACGTTCCCAACTAGCCCGTTGACTGTTTGGAATAGGGAATCCGTCCGGTTTACGGTCCGGCTACCGTAGGTCAAGTAACAAACAAAGGATTTACCGGTTGCGGCCCGGCCCACCGAGTTTTTGTATTTTGACTTAAAAGAATGATATGCACGTGCCTAACTAAATGCAGGCTGGTCAAAAACAGGGAGCGGTCACAAAGTGATGCGCAGGTTCTTACCTTTCGTCTTGCTCACAAGCATTCAACCGGATATAAAAGAAATAAGCTAACTATCTACACTATCCCTAGGGAGCATGGTTATCATTTTGGCTGAGCAATACATTATCATATACAGTAAGAAAAATCACAGATAGCTGATACTTCTCCTAAAGCACATGAACGCTTACAAATATTCAAATAACCAGATAGCCGATCATTCTACAACAGCATTTATTGCTCTTAGTGAAAATATATCCCAGAAAAACCACTGAAGAACATTTAACAAGAACGTAGGTTCAAAAACATCAAATATTCTTATAGCAAATGAAATACAGCTGAAAACTAAATAGTTCCTCTTCAACATTATTCATCGAATTGCATTGGTACATTCCACTTCTTTACTCTTTCCAGCAGACAAAATTGCAGTTCACTTAGCAAAACGAAGTAGTTCCTCTTACAAGCCAACAATTACAAAATTTTCTAAGGGAAAAAGCCCCTTTTCAGTCTTCATTCCCCCTATTTAAATTACAGCTGCTGTCCCTTGGGTTGCCCTCAGCGTGTGACCTTTCAGCACCCTTAACGATTCCTTTTCTTCTCTGGTCGTTGCGTTTTCCTTAATCATTTCCATAGGCGTTTTACCTCCTGACAGTAACTGCTGAAACGCCGCGTCGATGCCTCTATCATCCACTTGGGTTGTCCTTTTCCTCGCCGTAGGCCGCTCTAGCGATCTATGGGATTCTCCCTGCATATAACTTTAGTGCATTATCCACTAACATGAGACATTAAGCATCGAAAACTTTTAACTATGATGAAAAATCCATAAAAAGCTGGCCTGGTTCATTCGGGCGAGAACTCACGGTAAAATGAATCGGTGGTCGGGCGATACTTGGATCGGACGGGCTAAGAATACTGCATCGGATGGGTAAGGTTTCAGGAGCCGCAACGGCGGAGGAGCATAAGAAGCGGGTGAGTGACAACGCAGGTGACCAAGGAAATCGGATGCCGAGAAGGAACGTATCGAAAGCTAGATTGCTCTGCCACCCGTAACGGCGGAGGGGACAAATGCTGAAGACAGGCGACGGAGGCTAAAAAAGACAAAGCTCGGGCGTCGGATGAAACTCGCGTCGGCAGCTGACTTCATCCCCCCGGCCGCAACGGCGGGTAAGTAGAAACTCAGGAGCAAGCGGTTTGAACCAATGAATCGGGCGTCGGATGAAACTTCAATCGGGAGGGCAGTTTGATCTGGGAGCCGCAACGGCGGGTGAGTGAGGACTCAACATATTCCGAAAGAGACCCGATCCAAAGAGAAAACCAACATCGCTAAGGCCCAATTGTGGCCGAAAATCAATTTCCTTGGTTAAGGCAAAATTTTCATGCTCTACGGGTACTAAAACAGACCACGCGACTCAAGCTAAACTGAATGAAGCAAGCAAAAGGGTGGTCAATCAACTTCAAACGCAAAGATATGCTCAAAGGCGCCAAGCTTTCAACAATCGATCCCAACAAATAATGGTGAGGAGGGGTCCCAGAGTTTAAGTGAAAAACTAAAATCGGGGAGAAAGGTTGCGGCAGCAACACCTTCCTACACAGTGCACAAAAGCCTGGGCCTTCAAGAAATCTCTTTTTCAAGATGTCCCATGTTGGAGTCTTATTTTCCAAAATAGCCCAGAATAGTAATTTGGCCTTACCCGAAAATTTTAGCTTCCACAGCTGTTTCCACCACCACACCAATTCACGGTTATGAACCATCACATTGAGCTGAATATAACCATGTTTAGGAGTATAACACCCTGAAGGGTGAGAGTCCCAAACCAAAACATTAGCCCTATTAGTCAACCTGACATTTGAAACCCTTAACTGCCTAATGTATCCCCTCCAGTCCGCCTGCAAATCATCATGAATCTCAAGTCTCTGAGTAATGATCCAGCCTTGATGCCATAACGAAGAATTTTCCTGATCCTCAAGATTAGAAATATAAAGACACCCTCTTGCTGCCAAGTGTAACCTTAGTGCCTCAGGAAGGACACGTTCCCCCCCACAGCCTACCCAAGGATCAATCCCAATACGAACCATCCTCCCATTACCAATTCTCCACACCAGACCAAAGCCAACCAGATCAAAATGCTTTATCACTGCTTTCCAGACCACTGAGCAATTTGACCGAGATTTGTCTGCCTTCCGAATCCACTCAATGAGAGTCAATGGAGCAATATATTTATGATATACCACCCGAGTCCAGAGACTCTGTGTATGAATAAGCCTCCATGAGACTTTTGCTCCTAATGCCTTTTCAAAAAGGAAAATATTTTTTAACCCCCATCCTCCCAAAGCTTTTGGAACAACAATTTTCTCCCACCTTACCCACACCAGAGCCCTATGTTCATTCTGACCTCTCCACAGAAAAGTAAAACACAGCCTGCGAATCTGTTCAAGAATCCCCTTAGGAAGCCATGCAAGAGACATCCAATAGATGGGTATTGCTTCCAAAACAGATTTTACCAGAACCAGTCTTCCAGCCTGAGAGAGCCATTTTTGACTCCAGCTTTGAAGTCTTTTTTCCAATTTTGTCAATAACCAGTGCCAATCTACCTTCAAATAAGAGTTTGGTTTTAAGAAAAATCCCAGATACTTTACCCCAACATCCAAATCCATAATTCTAAAAGGCAAACGAAGAGCAATTCTGTGTGTCTCATGTTCAGATAAGTTCGAGCATGATATGGTGGATTTTTCAATATTGACCACCATGCCCGCAGCAGTTTGTAAAAGGGACAGTCCTTTAGACACCTTATCAATATCCTGTCTCGACCCATTAGTGAAAATCATAATATCATCAACAAAAAGGAGGTGTGTAATATACAATACCTGGGAAATGGCAGTGCCACTAAAAGTCCCTTCCACTTTTGAAGCCAAAATAAAGTGGCTGAGACCTTCAGCTACTAGAAGAAACAAAAGGGGAGAAAGAGGACACCCTTGTCGAAGACCCCGACCTGCTTGGAAGAAAGGACTAGTAGCTCCATTAATGAGTACTGCAAAACTCACCATACTGATGCATGCCATAATCCATCTGACAAATTCATAACAGAAGCCTAGGTGTGTAAGCAGCATCCTAAGGTAAAGCCAACTGACCCTATCATAAGCCTTTGAGAGATCAATCTTGATCACAGCTCCTTTCTGTTTCTGAACTTTCAAAGTATGAAGACCTTCCTGAGCAACTCCAATGGCCTCATGTATTTGACGTCCCTCCAGGAACCCAAATTGTTCACTAGAAATATGATGGGACAATAGAGATTTGAGTCTTTTTGCAATTACCTTAGAGATGATCTTATATATGCAATTGCAAAGTGAGATGGGCCTGAAGTCCTCAAAACTTGTAGGTTTATCCTTTTTTGGAATAAGAGCAATAAAAGTAGAATTGAGCGGTCCATGAATAAACCTAGCCTTACGAGATTCCTTGACAACTGACAAGAGCTCCTCACTGAAGAAATCAAAGAATCCCATGAAGAATTCAACAGGCCATCCATCAGGCCCTGGGCTTTTATCTTTTTGAAATGAGTGAAGCACCCGAGACAGCTCCTCCATCGAAACTTCCCCCATCAACATCCTGTTTTCCTCCTCATCCACAAAGCTGAGAAAGAGTTGTGCCACCCGAATGACCTCAGCAATAGAAGCTCCAGGTTGAGCAGCTTAAGACTTGTTTTCAAGATGTGTATGCTGACTTTTAATCCTAAAGAGTGTGGCAAGTTGGAAGGGGATTACAATTTTGTTCAATGGAAGATTGTGCTTCATATTTTGATAGAGGAACCCGATCTTTGGGGATGTACTAATAAATATTCCAAAACCTATTGATGTAGATCAAAAGAAGCAATCCAAAGTGAATATAATCATTGTTTATTTTGTAAGGGATCATTTCATCTAACACATTGATGCTAAGTATATTAGTAAGAAGATGTTTGATGCTTTGGTTAAGCTATTTCAAAACTATTATGCCTCTCAATATATGCTCTTGTGAAACCAATTTTAGTCATTCACATGAGAAAGACAAACACTACGACAAAGTATTTGACTAGGATCAATGAATTGAAGGATTAGTTGGCCACTATTGGAACCGAGGTAGAGGATCAAGAGATAGTATATATCTCCCTTAAAGGGTTTTGAGCCTTCTTATACACTTTATGTTCATGTTATTTGTACTTGAGTGAAACTATCAGATTTCCCAAAGCTTTCAATTTCTCTTGTGGAAAAATACATCAAATTGAAATCATGTTCAAAACAACATGGGGAAGTTGATGCCATCAATCTCATGGAAATATGAAGAAGGAAGGTCAGAAAGGCTTCAAAAATAATGATGGAACATATATAGGGAATAATGACATCCGTAAGGTGATGCGATTTTGATGTCACAATATGGGACATTCTAGAGGAAAGTGTCCACTTTCGAAGAAAAAAGAAAAGGGCATACAATATATTGCGATTGGAACTGTCGTAGGAGTAGAGGAGATGACCATTGAGTTTGATACTACCTGTTCCATGGCTTATTCTTAATCTACTAAAATTGTGTCTAGCGTTAGTTGGTATGTGTATAGTGGAGCTTAAAGATGTATGACATTTGATAGGTCAATATTCAATAGGATTCAAGAGCAAGAGGTGGATATGACCATGGAGATTGAGAATGATGTCATGTACCATGTGAAAGGAATTGGCTCCATTTATTTCCGAATTTCCTCAAGCGATATTCTTAAGCCGAGTTGTAGTTTTTTCATTTTGTGTTTGAGGAAAAATGTCCTTTCAATTTCTTGTATGGCATATACAGATTGGAGATTTACTTTTCAGGGATAACAATGCTGATTGTAGTCTGGTAAATATAAGGACATTAGCTAGAGGGGTGAGAGTAGACGGACTTTACAAGTTACTTGTTGATCTAGTAGTACTCACACATTCTAACAAGAGGTTGGTATGGCCTTATATTTCTAAGAAGGGACATGCAAAACCAATTTCTAGTCCTTGCATTCTAATTGTGATATATTTTATTGTAGAGAGTTATCCTCCTGTGATCAAGGAGAACGTGGAGAATTTTTATCTAGTGGATCAGGATCATGTACCGATTATTATACAATCAAGGATATATATAGAATTGGTTTCTTCCATCCATGATACTTGCAGTTGTACAGAGGTGAGGTATGCCACTGAGATTGAATACATCCACGATCCTTTTAGTTATTCATTGGAGAGGTTTTATGCCTTTATGGGGGATGCTATCAAGGTTAATTTCAAAGTTAGAGTTGATTGTAATATTATAGAATACAAAGCCAAGGATTTTTGGATTCTCTCGAAAAAAGGAAGATTCATTTGATGATACTCTCACTTCAGGATTCTCTCGAGATGAGGGAGTTGGCCTAGTTTAAGATATTTTAGTTGCCAAATGATTTGAGGCGAATAAAAGGGAATCACATGATGACAATTTGATGATGGGCTTTCATAGTTCGATGACTATACCATGGTATTTTAATCCCAACATCAATTTGATCATGCTTGGAGATATTATTACCTTTGTGGGTTGTCTTGTTCAACTCATTGTGTTGTACCCATTGATGTTAACTCATGACATAGAGAATGATAAAGGTTGGTAGTTCATTGTTTTTCCAAGGAGAAATTCTTATATATTGATAGGTGTTTCTTATTAATGAGATTATCAAAATTCTACAATGGCATGGTTGACATCTTTGTTGTAGATGACAGTGGCTAATTCCAGGACCATGCCCACAATTGATTTGGTGCAGTTGCAGAGGGAGTCGATAGTTTTTGGTGTAAATATTTGTATTGTAAAGAGAAAGTGTTAGAATCTCATATGTACTCCCTTGAAATGTTTACACCGTGTTTGGGTTGCTTCATGAGATTTGGGGTACATGGTGTATGTTCTTCCTATGGATGGTTCAATATGGATTTTATCATGAGAGATGGCCTGTGATGGACATCTGATGGATATGCACAATTGTAATAGATTTCTTAGTGGATGTTAGACCTAAATGATCATTGCATCCGTGTTCTTCCATAGGGTTTTAGAAACATCTTGCATGGATGGTGGGCGTCATCCATGATTTACACATGGATGATTCCCCTAGTGGGAGAAACCCTTGTGAGATATGAGGATCATTATGGATTGTCGAGAAGGTATACATGCCTTAGATGGCATGTGGCAATGTGAGTTCTTGTTCAAAGGAATGATTATGGCTCACAGATTCCTAACTAGGCTTTAACAATTTTATTATAGGGGGTATCTACTCCAATGGAGTACTCAACTTTATAGGATGTATAGAGTCGATGGAGGCTCAAGATGGAGTATTATGGACTTGTCATGCATAGTTACATCACCTTGGGTCACTATTGTGCATGATATCAACATTGAAGCTTAAAACATGTACTATAGAAGTGGAGTACTTCACTTATGTGTGGATTAATTATGTTTAGTAGGATTGCTTGTAATGCTTAGTTCAACCCATGTTATATTTTTGACCTCCTTTACCTCTCATATAAATAAAAGAAGGAGATATTTTTTCCATACATCACATAAAATCACACATTCATTTGTATCTCTTATTTGGATTGTTCTCTTAGTAATGTGTTAGGGTTCATGAGGAAACCCTAATGAAGCATATGAGGAGGTGGTGGATGATTTCTCTCTCTTGAGATTCTTCTTTGTCCATTTGATCTCTCTCTATTTTTGGCATGGGGGTTTCTTGGTCTCTTGGATCATTTCAAATTCCAAGGTTAAGGTTTCATCCCTTGGAGGATAGAGATTAGTCAGAAATCATTACTTGTATGTCAGGAAGAAGAGAAGGAGGATGCATTTCCTTAGAGATAGTATTGGAAGGATTCATGCAATTTGAGGAGCTAGTGTTTGTTGACTAACCCTCGCTAAGGAATATTGGGTGGTTTGATTTTATCCTAGTTTGAGAAGAGGATATAGTATGTATTCATTTAATTCTTTAAGAGTATATATATTAGATTTCCAACTATCCACAGGTTGCATATATTGCATAATTGATTTCAACATTTAATTTTCTTAGGATGGTTATTTATATCTCTTATTTGTCTGGTTGATTAGACACACTTGTTAAAGCACTTAACACTAAGATTAAAGATAATAGTGCATCCATCTATTGTCACTTTTGTTTGTTGTTATATATGTTGCATAAGAAGAGTATTTAGATATGATTTATTCATGTGAAGGTTCCCTAGAAGGTTGGAAACTCATCCAAATGTGGTATCTTTTCTGCTTGAATTGTTAGCAACTTATTTTGATTGTCTCACTACTATTTAAACATTAATTTACAACAGTTATAAAAGTGAAAATTCTAGGGTTAATATATGATGAGCCTTCTTGAAAGAAGATGAATTCTCATATTTATATTAATTTCCCAATGCAAATGAAATTTCAATATGGTATCGAAGCAAAAGTAGTTGAAATCAAAGTAAGAAGGAGTTGTATTTCAAGTAGTGATTTCTTGGGACATGTACTTGATCTAGTTAATAAGGTCATTTGGTTTGAAACCTTGGGTTCTTGAAATAAGCACAACCCTCCTAAAAGGATTTTTTCCTATTTCATATACTACTGAGTTTTGTGCACTTTAGACTACTTTGAGGATGTGTCTCGTGACTCTTAGTCTTAGAGAGTATGACGAGTTGAAAGGGATTACACTTTTGTTCCATGGAATCTCAAGATTCAAATTCTTATGGAGGAAACCAATCTTTGAGTAGGTGTACTGAAAGAGATTCTAGGCCCCAATGATTTAGTACAGTTGGTTTCTCATTGAAAGAAGGAATCCAAAGTGAAGAGAATCATTGTTGATTAAATAAATAATCATTTCATCCCATGCATTGATGATAATAAGACTAGTAAGAATATGTTTGATGTTTAAGTTGAGTTATTTCAAATTTCTTGTGACTATTAATATATGCTATTATGAAACAAGGATTCAACTATTTGCATGAGAAATACATGTTATGGTGAACTACATGACTAGATCAATGAATTGAAGGATAACTTGGATTCTATTGGAACTAAGTTACAAGATTAGGAGATAGTATATATTTCCCTTAACTGGATTTCTCCTTCATGGACACCTTTTGTTCAAGGTATTTGTGCTTCAATTAAGCTACCAAAATTCCAAAAGCTTCGTGTTTATGTTGGGGAGGAATAAATCATATTGTAGTCATGTTCAGAACAACACGAGGGAGTAGATGCCAACAATTTTGTAGGAAAGACAAGAAAAAGTGGAAAGAAAGGATTCAAGAAGAAATATGGGATAGATACAAAGAAGGAACTTCGTAAGGGCATGAAATATATTGCAACCAGAACTACACAACTATTAGAGGGTATTACCTCTCAATTTGAGACTCTCTTTTCCATGGGTTCTTATTTATCTACTAACATTGTGTCTAGTGGTTGTTGGTATGTTGACAATGGAACTTCGAGACATATGATATTTAACAAGTCAATTTTCAATAAGGTTCAAGAACAAGAGGGAGAAATGACCATGAAGATTAGGGATGATGCCACATACCTTGTAATAGGACTTGGTTCCATTTCATTTCAAATGCCCTCATGTGATGTTTTTGAGCCGAGTAATATTTTATTTGTTCTAAATTTGATGCAAAACCTCCTTTGAGTTTCTTGTATGATATATATATATACATCAGATAGTTTATTTTGAGGGACAATAGTGCAACATCAATGATTGTAGTCTAGCAAGCCTAAGGGATTTGTCTAGAGGGGTGAGAGAAAGTGTCATTTACATGTTACTTGTTGATCTAATAGTACCCACACATTCTATTGAAAGGCTGGGAGGGCCTTTTATTTCTTATAAGACACACACACATATCCATTTTTGATCCACGCACTCTACTTGTGGGATATAATTGTGAGGTGTCTCCTCCCATGATTAGGGATAATGTAGAGATTGCTAATCCAATGGTTCAAGAGCATGTATGGGCGAGTTTACCACCTATGATATATATAGCAATGGTTTATTCCATCCATGTAACTTCAAATTGTACAGAGGAGGATAGGTGTGATGATGAGATTGACTTAATCCATGAGCCTTCTAATTATTCATTGGAGAAGTGTAATTCCTTAATGGAGGATGTTAATATTTATTCGAAACTTACATAGGATTGGAGTATTATGGAGTATAGAGCCAAGTATTCTGGATTCTCTCAAATAGAGGGATTTTTCGTTGATATTACTCCTACTTCGGGCTTCTCTTAATATGAGGTGGTTTTCCAAGTTGAATGTAGTTAAAATGCCAACTCATTTGCGGTTAATGAGAGGGATACTCATGAACACATATGTATGATGACCTTAAATAGTTCGGTGATTATATTATGAGATTTGCATCCCAGGATCAACTTGACTTTGCTTAGTGAAATGATTATCTTTTCATGTTGTCCTATCCAACTTATGATGTGGTACTCATTGATGTTTAGGATGATGGATGGTGGAAATTGACTATTTATCTAGGGGGGAATTCCTATATATTCATATTAGGAGGTCATTATTCATTAGATAATTGAAATGTTACAATGGAATGGTTATTGTAATACCCCCAGTTTTGACTTGAAAATTATTAAATCAAATGATGTAAATATGTTGGTATGGATTGCTAGTGTGGAGCTCAAGGTCAAGATCTAGATAGTGAATGGATAGGCATGTATAATGCAAATATTTCTATATGGATCATGTGGTTGTATTATAATTCTAACTCAGAATCTATGTAATATTATGTTAAAAAATATTAAAATGGTCCAAGATGGTTGTGTAAAGAGAACTAGAGTGGTTATGATTCCACTAAAGGGGAAGAGGAAAGGTGTATTATGGGAGATTAAATCCTCTAATGCTATGTGTAAACCTTAGAACTCATCCATTAGTTTCTATGTTCCTTAAAGGAGCCAAATAATTCCTTTTGACTATTAAATCCAACCATTGAATGAATGTGTGAGGTTGGTGGGGGGGCTCCTCTTATGTAGTTATAGAAGCATGGAGTGAATATACTTGTATGATTGTTGTAAGAGTCCTCTCTTATATGGTCATAAGTTATGTTAGTTGTTTTTTCCCCATCCTCTCATCTATTTTGGAGTCTATCATCCATTTTTCTCAAGCATATTTTACACTAAACATATTTCTTGCTTGTGTTGTTCATTCCATTTCAATTACCATGATAAAACTATGCAATAACCAGAAATTCAAAATTGTGAAGGAAAATTGTAGATTTGAGAGAAAATAGACGATTGTAGGTGAAAATAGAGGTTGGGAACGATGTAACCTTTACCCATTGATTTTTATGCTGGTATGGATTCCTAGTGTGGAGATCAAGGTAAAGATCTAGATAGTGAATGGCTAGGCATGTATAATGTAAATATTTCTATATGGATCATGTGGTTGTATTATAATGCTAACTCAAAAGCTATGTAATATTATGTTGAAAAAATATTAAAATGGTCCAAGATGGTTGTGTAAAGAGAACTAGAGTGGCTATGATTCCACTAAAGGGGAAGGGGAAAGGTGTATTATGGGAGATTGAATTCTCTAATGCTAAGTGTAAACCTTAAAACTCATCCATTAGTTTCCATGTTCCTAAAAGGAGCCAATTACTTCCTTTTGACTATTAAATCCAACCATTGAATGCACGTGTGAGGTTGGTGGGGGGGAGTCTTCTTATGTAGTTATAGAAGCATGGGGTGAATATACTTTATGATTGTTGTAAGAGTCCTCTATTATATGGTCATAAGTTATGTTAGTTGTTTTTTCCCCATCCTCTCATCTATTTTGGAGTCTATCATCCATTTTTATCAAGCATACTTTACACTACACATATTTATTGCTTGTGTTGTTCATTCCATTTCAATTACCATTATCAAACTGTGAAATAACTAGAAATTTAAAATTGTGAAGGAAAATTGTAGATTTGAGAGAAAATAGATGGTTGTAGGTGAAAATAGAGGTTGGGAACGATGTAACCTTTACCCATTGAGTTTTATTGCTCCTATATGCTTGAGAATCCATGAATCAATGCTACAAGAGGTTCTCCAACATCATACAACAAATTGGAATATTTTTGCATGTTGAGATAAGCACTGCAAGGGTTGGATTTCATGAGGGAAAAGTGGAGCAATGAAGGGAAATGTCTTTCTTGTGTTGTGTGGAGTAGTAGAAAAGGGTGTCATGGCTGGGATGATTGAGTGAGATCCCTCTAAACTCTTAGAGGTGGACAGTTTGTCTAAGCATTATAGAAAATGGGTTGTGAGATGAGAGAGATAAGCCTGTAGGTGTTTCTTATGCCTTGGTGGCCTCATAACCCAGCTTGGAGATGGTATCTGCAGTTGATACCTACGGTTGGGTGAAAAAATTCACTTAAACATTCAATTGCTTGGATCTTCTTTGCTAAAGATAAGCATTATCTTTGTATTTGGATGTGGAATTATTTTAGCTTCTTTAAGTGATGAATATTTTTATTTTTGTTGTGTCTTACAAACATGAAATTCCAACTTCATGTGGTTTGACTTGTTTGGTAGAGAATAAATTATTCTTGAAACCAATTGAAGCTCGAGAAAGTATGTATTTTTCCATCTTCCATTTTAAATTTTATTGATAAGTTGTTAAAAATGGTTTAATAAATAAGGTATTTGTTAGTTGATTATACATTTTATATGCCCTCATGCAAATGATCCCATTTTATTTTCTAAGAGTGTTGTACACCTTATGTTAATCACTATCTCTATGATATTTTGTATGATTAATATATTGAAAATTTGTACTAGATATTTTCTCTAAGTGTTGCATCGATTTAGTTCTTCCATTTGCAAGCTTAAATATAGTGGAACATTCTATGTGATAGATATGGCAAGGATTTTTTCTAACTCATTTGGGATTTGAAGTACTGTAGGTGATGTTTAACAAAGTAGTTCTTTCATCATATAACTTTATGTGTGCTAATGTACTTGGCACATTCCTTCAAGTTGATGTTCCTTTTTCAATACAATAGATATCCTTTCTACACTAATTTGCAATGAAAATTATTTTTTATGGGATGTCTTTAAGTAATTAAGGGAATACCACATATTGTTAAATTAATTTGTATTGAATTATATATGTATCTCGTCATGTTTTATGACATGAAGTAAAGGTTGCCAATGGGTATAAAGCTAATTTTTTATTAATTCAATTTGAAGTCTAACTCTAATGGAAAATATAGAGTTAACCCTTATGAATAGATATAGTGACCTTACAACTCACCACTTACCAATACCATATAAAATTAGAATAATTTTCCCATTCTTCTTACTTTATGGCCACAAGATTGGATAGAATGGATTCCTTAACTAAATCTAATCCAAACATATAAAGAAAATATTCAACAAACTTATTAAAATAGGTAATAGAAGCTCGAGGAAGGTTATTGAACCATTATAATACTTAACTAAATAGAGTATGAAAAGAGCTTAGCCATAATTTCTAGCTAAGATTGGATGCCCTCATAGATCGAAACATAGTTGGCTAAGTAAGCTTTGACATCTCTCTTCTCATTAAAATAGAGGAAATTATAACCTTTTGAGGGACAATGGAGTTGACAATTTTGGGTTCAAGGGAGTCCTAACAAACTCTCTAGTGACTAAATATAATGGTTTAGACTAGGTAATTAGAAAGAGAATAGGTACAAATGGTATTTATAAATGTATGGAACTAGATAAATGCCTCGAGAGGAAAAGATGTATATGTGGTATGCATAAGATAGGGATACACACATGCCATGAAATAAATGTAGAGTGAACTAAGTACCTAAACATAATTTCATTATCTAAGTTACCAAAACCATGAGGTATCTATCCAAAAGAAACATGTAAAGAGTGTAAGTATAAGAAGTATATGTAGTAGTAGAATCCCCACCATATGCAATAGTGTCAATATAAAAAAATATGAATACTAACAAAAGCATGATGGATAGGGGAATGAGTTGTAAATGGAACAAGTTGAATGATAAAAAGAGGAGGGCATATATGTACTTAGCTTGGATCGAGTATAGTATCTACTTGGTTGTTCAAGTTCTCGGGAGATGATACAATGTCCATAATAACTAGAAAAGTATTCTATAAAGAGGGATGCATAGGAATATTTTCTTATGTGCTAAGGTTAGGAATATAAAACATGTTAGCATTATTTTATAAATAAACCTGGTGTGAAGGGGATGATCTAGTTACATTGGGTAGTGGTTTCTCTATATAAATGGATTTGTACGTCATTTCTTGAAGAATAGAGTTCAACATGACATCGCATGACATATTGCAGTAAGGTCAACATTATGGTCTCTATCTCAATTTTTTTTAAATACATTGGGTTGATGTTTCAAGGATAGGGATATAAGACTATAACTAACTAGGTCCTCTTAAATTAGGATTATCTTTTAACATAGTAGTCAAAGAAGATTGCCTAGATATCTAAGTGGAGTAAAAGGCATCAATGGTATCTTCTAAGAGATAATCCATAGCATCAAAGAATAAATTCATGGGTGTAGGAGCCAACATAATATGAGTAATTCCTACTATAACATATCATATAATAATAAGGGTAGAAGTGGTAGAATTGTAAGGTGGGTTCCTATGAGGAGGTTTAACAAAAATGTGATAGGATTTAATCAAGTAGTAATATAAGGGATATCTAACTAGGTAAGTATAAAGGTAATCCACTCTATTCCTAATAAATAGTGAATCTATATAGTTAGGAAGGAGGAGGACCATGAAAAAGAATACAACTAAGATATTGAAGGGAAACAGATGAAGGTATACACGTGATATAAGAAAAGAAGCTAGACACATGATATAATAATACACTAACATCCTTGTAAGCTACATTTAGGTGAAACTATTTTCCTTTAAATTAAAAATTATTAATGGAATCTTGATTGCATAAGGTAATAGGTAGGTTTACTTGCTATATGTTGTATGCACACTGTTGTCACCTTTCACACACATGGGGGTTAACGCAACAAAAATCTTCAAGTTTCTAGGTGTGTCATTGCGACAAAGTCTTGATTCAAGTACTGCCACTTGATCTTGACTCCTCCATTTACGAAAAATGCTGAACAAATACAAGGGGGGTGGCCCTAAGAAGGAGTTAACTAAGTCTCTCGTGTTTTAGTCGTTAATGATGGAAGTGAGTTTTTTAGGAGTTTTTCAAAGTAAAATATTGAGACAAGATTGTTGGAAGAATGATAAATATTTCACTAGCATATATATAATAACATAACACTTAAGGATTGAACAACAATTAAACGCTGATAATAAGCAAAAGTAGAATGTTGCAAATTTAGATCAGTGCCAATGGAGTTAGAGTAAAAGAAATATTGTTGTTGAAAGATGAAATATTTTGCAATGTATTCTTGGTTAGTTTTAATTATTAAAATATGAATTGAGTTATGGGAAGAGGATTCTCGATATACTGGAAAGTACTGAGAATATGTATGGAATATGATGAAGGTGGTTCTTCACTCATAAATGTGGGATGGATCAAAGTCTCCGAGAAATGTCCAACACTACCCCAACTAGGGTGTATCCCGATGATATCCCGAGGTCACTATTTAATGGTTCCCGCTTCTTTTGAAGAATTTGCCCACGATGTCAAATATCGCTATGTCGGATCTTCGTAATGTTTTTTGGATTTAATTTTATTAATGGATTGTTAAGTTAATGTGTGGAATATAAAAAGCGTTGCAAATCACTTTTGATTTCCCAAAAACCAAGCAAATCCCGCAGAGGGAAAGAGCATACACAAGCTTTGCGATGAAGTGTATGTTCCAATTAAAGAAAGAAAAAATGTTGTAAATGCAAATAAAATAATGACAAAATGGAACCACAAACTGTGTGTCTCTTTCTGGTCATCCACCCATAATTGGCAAGCCCTTTGGTTTGTGGCGAGAGCATACTTTGTGGCAACGAGTCGGGTTTGAAATTATTATTTTATGCTAAGATGAAATCAAAAAATATAATTGAAAACTGATTACACTATACAACCTTTATAGAAGGTGGATTGTGTGCATGTGTGTTAGAAAAAAGAAAACCACAAAGAACACTGCGAATTCCCCCAGGGGGGATGGAGTGTGGGCGTTGTGTATCCCACTTGCTTCCTTTATTATTAAACTTTAAAAAGTGATAAAATGTTGAAATAAAATGCACTTTGACCCTTGAAAATGGATTGAAAGGCTTACAACCTTACTAGAATAGAAGAAGAATGAAGAAAGGGGATGAAAGAAGGATTTTTTGGTGTCCTGGGTGACCCAAAAATTGGTTTTTAAGCAAGATGCCCTTCTCCTTTTCTTAAAACCTGATAAAAACCAGGGATACAAATTTGTAGAATTTCATGAATCAGTCAAATCAAAGTACATAATTTTACACTACTCAAAATGCTTAAAAATTGTGAAATTTTACTTGAAAAAAGCACTTTGAGAAACTACTTTGGATCTAGTTCGAGATGAAAATTTTTAAAGAGTTATATATATGATACATATGAATAAGTAAAATCATTTTTTAAATTTCATATTTATGCGACTAACTTTTCTTAAGCATGATGAATCGGTAACCGAGAAAAAAATTGAAGTTTTAAGATGGGAGAAAGAAGTCCTCAAGCCCGAGCTTGAATGGTATGAAGGAGGAGAAGGATCTACAAATAAAACATGTTAGATAAAAAAAATTGATGTCATAAAAAGTAAATGTATGAAACCGAGCTCCAAGATCCCTTCTACCTAAAGTGATCCTATAAAATCTTAGTACACAATTCTTCACACAAGCAATGTTAATCTAGTCGATTTCATAAAAAAAAACAAAGAGAATATAAGTATAATTGACTACGATCTATTAATATTACAATATTATAATGTTGAAATACAAATGGAACTTCTCTGTCCGAGTGTCGACATTCCTTATGTTGGTACACAAAAGGACATATTAGGATTGAAGTTTGCCAAAACACTATAGATGGGCATGACTTGGGATGCATTTACCTTTAAACCAACTTGCCACATAATTTTTCTAAGTGTTGAGTTGCATACACGACTATTTCCATTGCAACCTGCGTACTATATGTGACTATATCCATTGCAACTCACATATTGTACGTGACTATCTTCATTGCAACCCGCGTACATCAGCGTACGCGGGTTTCTTTTAAGCAACTCATGTGTCATACGTGGGTTGCCTATATTAATAGTCATGTACACCTCATTTCGACCTTAAAAAATATGAAACATGATTAATGGATATTAGTTGGGCCCTAATCATTAACTATCCCCACTGTTTCAACCACCCCAACCTTCGAAATCACTCTATTTCCCAAAGTATAAATAGAGGCCTTGGGGAGGGCATTAATCAAGGAAGATTGGAGAGCAAATTTATGCTGGTGGTATATCTTCAGAAGTCTTGGAGCAGCAGAACTCAGAGTCCCTTGGTTGCAGAGAAGTCCTTGTCTCAGAAGCTAGGTTGTATTCTTATCTCATTCACTGGTTGCTAATAAAGAGAATTCTTCTTCCAACATTGTGTTGAGTCTCTTTCATGTATCATGCTTAATGAATATATTTGATTATATATTTGACATATTGTTTATCTAACCTCTTATATATACATGCATGAGATATTACTTAGAGAATTTTCTCTTTACAGGTGAAAGAGGTGCATCCCTAGAAGCTTTGGAGAGAAGAGGAGCAGGAGAAGATCAAGCTTGGATCAACCATCGATAATCGGGTAATTCAAGACTTTTTTCCTATTCCCTTTCTATTCTTTGGTAAAGAAGATTGTCTGTAAGGTTAGTAGTAAGTTGGTAACCCCAAACCCTAGGTTACAAGGGTGCTTAATCCTGAACAACAAGAAGGATCTACAAATAAAACATGTTCGATAAAAAAATTTGATGTCATAAAAAGTAAATGGATGCAACCGAGCTCCAAGGTCCCTTCCACCTAAAGTGATCCTACAAAATCTTAGCACACAATTCTTCACACAAGCAATGTTAATCCAGTCGATTTCATCAAAAGAAAACAAAGAGAATATAAGTATAATTGACTACGATCTATTAATATTACAATATTATAATGTTGAAATACAAATGATTAATTTAATAGATGCAAATACTCATCCAAAGGAAAGTAGATCTATGCAACAATACTTGACAGAAAGAAAGCTTAAATCCAGACGATTTCACCTCAACATTCACCAAATTACAAGCTCACAAGACAATGCTGCATATTAGCCTCCAAAACCTTCAATTTCATTAATCAACAATGCAAAATCAATATTACAATGGGCATACGTTATTTTCATCCTCCCAAATGAGGAGTAAGACCTTGCATTTATAGGAAAATTTGCTCTCAAACCCTAGGGGGAACAATCCCAAGAGAGGAGGTGGTTTTAGGGGTTGAGGAATCCAAGGAGGGAGGTTTAAATTCATGGAAGAAGAGGCTTCCACATCCCATGAGGTGTCCCTGCTATTTTTGGGAGGCCTCCACCTCTCTAACTCCTTCCAAGTGGAGGATTGCACCCTCAATGGAGAGAATGCGCCCCCTTTGAGAGTGACTGGTGGATCCTCTTCCTTTGTTGAGAAAATATGCTACTATATGATGATAAATTCCCCATACATGATCTTAAAACTCCATGCCACCTCAAAGACATGTCCCAAACCTTCTTCCATTGATTTAGGAATTGGATTTTCTCCATTTTTCCCAATTATTTGACCCTTTATGTCATTTTGGAGAGCAAATCAAAATTAATAATTGAAAATTAATAATTTGACTATCAAAATTGGGTTTACGGGTCCAAAAACGAGCATCCCCATGACAAAATTAGCTTCCTAGGCCCACTTTTATGGCCTTTTGAGATTTTACAATTAAAATACACCTTATCGGTCATTTTATTAAAAAAATAAAAAATAAAAAATCGCAGGAGGGACTTAGAGCATGCTCAAAAGAATATGGTATTATGATTAGAATGGTATAATACATATACTCTAGGATTTAATAACCCTCTTAAGGCATAATCACCAACTTCACCACCCCAGCTTTGGAGGATTTTGAGTGAAAAACTTGAAAATTATATGTCGCTTAAAAAAGCATAATATAATTAACGAGGGAAAAACACTCAAGGGTGATGAATTTGATGACTAAGTGCCAATTTTTTCCAAGCCTTTTATATAAGACACAACCGTGCTATATCATTTATTACAATTCCCCCAAGGGGGTGTGAACATGAGAAAAAAATGGATCACAACTGGTCTTGATGAAGCCATAGAACTTTTGAGCACTGAGTGCGAACAATTGACTTGTTTTGATCCTTGGTGGATCATTAAAAAATATTCTAAGTGAAACCTATTGGATAACACACACAATAAAGTACATGGGTAGAAAAAAGTCCAATGACAAAAAGTAGCGCTAAGATGAATATTTTCTTTAATTAATGTAGGTAATAAAAAATAGTGAGGTAATATGAGATAGACATGATTAAGGGACAAAGCCTCTCTATATTAAGGAAGGTTTGCTTCTATTGAACAAATACACAAGAGTACATGGGTAATCATATAACCAGTGGTGATGAAATCTGTAGGTTGGAGATAGGTACAGTTTAGGGAATAAAGCATGAGATAAATGGACAATTCAAAGATATAAGGTAATTTAACCTATATATAGTTTTTATTCTACACTCCTATAATAAAACACCATATAATATATATGTAGTACAAATAGTGTGTAAGGAAATTGAGAACCTAATCCATGAGCAAAACCAATATATGGCTATGAAAAAAGCATGTAGTAAAATAAATAGATTCTTAAAAACAAATAGAGAAAGTAGAATTCACATTCTATACAAGGAAAGAATATTAGTATAGGAATGCTTACCCAGGCTTTCTTTACATGTAATATTTGTTTGATCTTATCATATATTTTAATATATAAAACTTAAAGAAAATATATGCCATCAAGTAAAATAAATAAACACCCATATAAGGCAGCCTGTATTTATTGTAATAAAGGATTAGTATGCAGTATGCAAGCTTATAGCATACATAAATAATGAAAAAGAGAACACGATAAATAAATATCTAATGTCTCAATACCATAGTTTATTTGTGTCATTATATTATGAAAAAGAAAGGGAAACTTGGTGAAATAGCCGAGAATGACATAACTAGGCTTGGAAGGGGTCACTTTCACAATGGTGGAGCCTACCATTTCTTAGTAATTATAGGAGTAAGTTAAAATTCTAATCCATATGTACTCTGAACATCAATTTTAACCAATCAAAATGAATCAACATCAGAAATCAAAGTCACATTTCCCTATGGTCAGCACCCCCTTGGTTGTTCTGATACCACCTCTATGTTCCTTTTATAGTTTTGAGTTGTCAATACATTGTATTTCTTCAAATTACAAATCATTAATTTCTTACTTAGTTCTTCTTTTGTACTTTCTTGTTACATTATTTTGGCAGTTAATGTTTGACCTTTGGTGACTACACTTCGTAAACATCATTGTTGGGTTTGTTGTTAACAAGTTGTGGCACTACATATCATAGTTGGTAATGTAGGTTTTGCATTTAAGAATTTCAAAAGGTGTTGCACTTTAAACAACGGAAACAAAGTATGTTGTTCTTATAGAGGCTAGTAAAGATATTAATTGGTTATAGAGGTTCATGGAGTAATTGGGTAAGAAGAAGGAGAACAACAAGTTGTATGACGATAGCCATAGTTCCATTCATCTTGCAAAGAACTCAATCATCCTAATACTAAACATGTACATCTGATCAAGTACCATTTCATATGATGAGTTTTGGAAAATGGACAATTGAAGTTGGAAAAGATACATACTGGTCAAAATATTTCATACATGTTAACAAAGGTAGTAACTAGAAATAAATTGAGTTCCTACTTAGTTACAGTTGGCCTTCAAGAATGAAGGTGAAGATGAGAAACTTGTTAGGTCCAAGATGGATCATAATCTAGTAGGTACAATAGAGGTCGAGTTGTTGTGACCAGTATTTGAGTGGGCGATTGTTGATTATGGAGTTTGATTATCTTCCTAAGTCATAGGTGGTGGACCACCCCCCCACCCTGAAAATTTCATGGGGTTTCGGGGTGGGATCCCTCGAGGAAAATTTTGCGGTCTATTTTCAGCCATTGAAATGTGGAAAAAAGGAAATTTAAAATAAAGTAATTTCATAGTCAATTTGGACTATTTATTATTAGGTTACAGAACTGGCGGTAAATATTATGTTTATGTATTTTTTCAATAGAATGAAACCCTCTTTTAAAGGGAGCATTGTATTATGATTGTGAAGTAGTGTGTGTGACAAGTATTATGAGGGATTGAAGAGGAGGTTGCGGCAGATGTATTATGGGTTGTATCCCTTGATTTTATCAGACGGAATAAAATAAAGCATTGGTTGTTTCCCATTGGATGTATCCCATATTGAGTGAATCATGTATTTAGTGTCTCTCTTGTATTTTGTTCTTATGTGTTGTATTTCTGCATGTATTTTGTTTTATTGCCCTAAGATCCAATTTTTGTAAGAGGATTTGTCTTTGGAGGCACCATCGAAGTTTAAAAGTTGTAGAAACCCTGAGGTGGAGGGGACCATGAATTTAGACTAGATATTATAGGAACTTTATTGTAGGGGAGTGAAGGTGTAGGGTGGATTTTGATGTCTCGGTCATTGAACTAGACATATTGTTCATTCCATGGGATTAAGAACATGGTTTCTGCAATGTTAAACAATATTTTCATATATGAGGTTGGGATTCATGTTGGAGTACTAGAAGATGTGTCAATGTATCTCTTTGCATGTCTCCCATATCGAGAAGCCATGAAATAACCACTATGCCCGATTGTGGATGGGATTTGAAAAAGGGTTGCTCGTCAATTGTTCCAAAGTTGAAACCATGTTACCTTGTGTGTAATCTGATCAACAAAATATCATGCCCCCATATCCTATAGCAAATTTTTATACTAACGTTCATATATAGTTTGTTCAATGGTTTATGAGTTGTTTTGATAGAGCACACAAAGTGAAGGTACTTCAAGGACTCATTTAAGCAGGTTATTGCAAGATAGAATTCACTTTCTAGAAACCATCCAAGAGAATATGGTGACCTTGGGCCACATTTTGGAATTCTAAATTTATGCGAAATTTTCTCTTAGGGGGGGTCCTGGTGACTAGCAATTAGGAAGTAGGATTCTTTGAGGGAGAAGCTTCCATTACATCTATACCCTAAATGAAGTTAACCATTCCCATTTTTTTATTTTGATTTGACATTGTTAAATCTCCTCCCATATGCTATGTTAGTATTCCCTACTTCTGTTTGACCATTGTCATGGGTTGATCTAGTCATGACAATCTTGTTGATTCCTTAGTGTTTGCTATAAATGCTCGACTTTTATCATATTTTTGTCTTTGAGACTTTGTTGAAGTGTGGGCATAGGGTGTGTGTATTTGATTTTGGGGAGTTGTCACCATGAATCCTCCCTTAAGAAAGAAGTGTTTCCATCATTTCCCTCCTAAAAAAATGGTTTTGGATCAATTTCCTATTAGCCCGTGCCAAGTTCATATCAAATATCCTTGTATATTTCCATCCATTCTTATGAGATTTTGTTGATCCATCCCATGGGAATACTTTTCCTACCACAACAAATCCCATGCTTCTCACTAGAATAGGATGCAACACCACCAGGGCTTAGTCCCCATAATGGGGTTGTAATTTTATGACCTTGTAGTCCTAAGCCCCTTACGGATTTAGACAGATAGATAGTGTCCTCATTGACAAATGCCCATTTTTTTATGGTTAACCGAGTTGTTCTGTAAAACAAATCCTGTGCAAATTTCTAAGAGCTTTGAGAATATATTTTGGTGTCATCATGACAAGAAAAAGGTAGATGGGAATGGCTTAAAGGAAAAATTTGATAAGGACAAGCTACCTAGCTAGATTGATGGTTCAGAAAGTTCAACAAGATATCTTTCTTTCCAACCTAGAAAGCAAGTCTTTCCCAGATGAGTTCTTGAGGGAGAATTCAATGAGAGGAGCATCAAGGTATTTGGATGAAAGGGAGATTCCTTGGTAGCCAAGGATTCTAGTAATGTTTCTTTGGATTAGTGAAGGGGTATTGAAAAAGAAAAATTAATATTTGGCCTCATTTATGGAGTTACCAAAGGAAACCATGAAATATTTTAGAGCTTGTTTGAAAGCTTTGGCTTCCTTGTCCAAAGGATGACCCATCGCAAGAGTACCATCCAAAAATTCTTGGTGAGTGTACTTAATCTCATGGTTTTGAAAACAAAGATAAATTTTTTTGTTAGAGTGAGATGTTGCCTGAATGAGACAACTAAATCCATCTATCATAAAAATGAAAATGAAAGGGGAGAGGGGATGCCCTTGCTGAATGCCACGGGAAGGTTTAAAGGTGGGTGACAGGACTCCGTTAATAAGGATATAAAAAAAGGGGCATGAGGTGAGAGTCATTATCTAGAGTCTACCTACAACCAAATCCAAAGGAAAGTATAATCTACTTTATGTATTTCCAATTTAATTGTCAAAGTCTTTCGCCATATCAAACTTAATGAGCACACCCAATTTCTGGAAATATTTTAGAGAATGAATGTCTTCATGGGATAAGATAATTCCATTAAGAAGTTGTCTCCCTTCCACATATCCATGTTGTTCCATGGATATTAGGCTAAGGATAATGGGTTTCAAGTGGTTTTGTGTTTATTTTATAAATGACATTGCAGAGTGAAATGTGTCAATACTTGGATCAGAAGCTTGGTCTTCTTTTGGAATAAGCGCCAAAAATGTCGAATTGGGAGCAGGAAGAATTGTCATCGCTCTCTAATAGTCCTCCACATCCTCTAAGACTTCCTCTTTAAAACATGATTTTACACTTGATTGTAGTTGTTTTATTTTCTTACAACACTTGCCTCACTGCTATGCTATTCTTGTAGGAGATGTTCTTTTTATTGATGAGTAGTTGTGAACCCCAACTTAATGGGTTAAAGCTCACCTTAATGTTGATATTTCATATGCTTAGATAGGTATCATTAGTGTTTCATCCAAATTCACAACAGTAGCATATGCAGAATCACTGAAAGAAACACAATCACAAGATAGACACATATTTATCCCAGGAAACCCTTAAGGGGAAGAAAACCTAGAAAAAATTCCTATGTATAAGATGTATAAGATAAAACCCCAAAACAGGTATTCGTCCTCCTTGCTGGTATGGCTCTCTCTCTCTCCTATGCACTATACACAAGTGTGAGTATGTGTTCAAATCATAAGCACAACTACTCCATTTATACTATTTTTTCCAACTGACTTTTAATGTAATCAAGTCAGCCCCACTAAACTGTATGGGCTGAATTCACCTAGGAAATCACAAAACAATATTTTATTATATTTATTAGGGTAATATAGACCCAACTTACAATGGAGGATTTACCTCATGACTCTATGATGACCAATTACAATAATAACATCTCAACGGAGGAATAATAACATCTCCCTTGGGGTACATCAGTAAAATACATTTAGAATATCCTTTGAAGTTATAATATTTCAACACTCCCCTAAACGAGGAGGGTATTCTACTGAAAACATCATCATCAACTATAGGAGTAAAGAGAGAGAGCATATTTAGTAGTATCAAGGTAATACATCTATATGTCATAGGAAGTTTTCACAATCAGTAACTGGAACAATTACTCTTCAATGTATTCAGGACTGGAACATTGTCTTCTACAATACTGAGTCTTTATCTTCTGCAACACTCAATCACTTAATCTTTTGTAGCAACACTTCGATCTTATCCTTTGTAGTAGCACTTTGATCTTCTTGATCCTTTGTAGTAGCACTTCGATCTTCTCGATCCTTTGCAGCAGCACTTCGATATTCTTGATACTTTGTAGCGGCACTTTGATCTTCTCGATCCTTTTGTAGCAGTACTTCGATCTTCTTGATCCTTTACAGTAGTACTTTGATCTTCTCGATCCTTTACAACAACACTTCAATATTCTTGATCCTTTTTTGCAACACTACCTGTAGTACACATGATCTCTTTGTAGGATAACCAATCCCTATCACTTTAGGACATAGGTCCAAGGATTATGCAATCCTCATCATCCTACTCCCCCATAATGAGGAGGGTCCATAGTATCAACCAGATGGATAGTCTACAACTGAATGTAGATCTCGTCCACATGTGAATGAAAGACTTGTCATTCGTAAGGACTCAACATAGGGCATCCTTAGCGTTAAAGCTAGGACCACTCACAAGCGAGTGTTATAATACGACATCCACATATAAATGTAGATACACTCTCCATGCGAGAGTAACATTTGTTACTGCAAATCTCGTTTGCATGTGAATGTAGGACCTGGCATTCGTAAGGACTCATCATAGGGAATCCTTAGAGTTAAATCTAGGAAAACTCGCAAGCGAGTGTTATACTACAAAATCCACATATAATGTAGGTACACTCTCCATGCGAGAGTAACATCTGCAAGACCATCCTCAACTAGTAAGGACCACTCTCAAGAGCAGATTGTTGTTTTCCCACAAGACCATCCTCAAGAGAGGATACTATCGTCCAAAAGTGAATTTTGGACCTTGTCAACATCTTCAGGTGCACTTGGCCTCTTTCATATTGGAGCTTCACTGTCATCCCATCATCAATAACAGTCTCATCATCACTCCCCCTTTCCAGGGAGGATCCACATAATGAACCTGCTCCCCCTTTTTCCGAGAAGGGTTCATATATTCAACTTGTTCTTCCTTTTCGAGGAGAGTCCATAGCTTTGACTTGTTCCTCCTTTCCGAAGGAGTCCATATCCTTGACCTATTCTTCCTTTCCAAAGAGAGTTTATATCTTCGACCTATTTCTCCTTTCCTAGGAGAGTCCATATCTTCAACTTGTTCCTCCTTCTGATAAGGGTCCATATCATCATTGTTCCTCCTTGCGATGAAATATTTTTTGGACTACACCAATATTATCATAGAAGTATTCAAACTTCACTTGAGATAGAGGATTGGTCAACACATCAACAACTTGCTCATCAGTACTCACATACTGGAGTTTTATAGCTCCCTTATGTACCATATCCCTTATATAAAAATATCAGATTTCTATGTGCTTTGATTTATCATGGAACATCAGATTCTATGCCATATTTATACAACTATGGTTGTCAAATAGAATCATTATGGTGTCCAAATCCATGTCAAACAGGCCTGACATCAATTTCCTCAGCCATATCCCTTCACAACTAGCAGAGAAAATTGCTATGTATTTTGCTTCAGTCGTGCTGAGATCAATACTGGAATGTTTCTTACTAAACCATGGGATCATGGTGGATCCTAGATAGTAGCAACCACCTAAGGTGCTCTTTCTGTCTACGAAACTTCCTGCCTAATCTGAACCTGTATATCCATACAATCTGTAGTCATGGTCTATGTCATAATATAGTCCAAATTCTATCATACCCTTTAGATACCTCATCACATGCTTTGAAGCTATCAGGTGAAGCCATCTAGGTTAAACAAGAAACTAACTTAAGGTGTTCACAGAAAATCATATATCCGGCCTTGTATTCGTTAGATACATCAGTGACCCAATAATCTGTCTGTACTGAGTCATGTCCACTAACTCTGATGATTCATCAAATAACAACTTCAGGTTGGTGTCCATGGGTGTAGCCATGGATTTACAATCCAACATATCAAATATTTTCAAGATTTCCACTGCATACTTTCCCTGGTTTATAAATATTCCTTTCGGGCTCTGCCACACTTCCATCTTGAGGAAATAATGCAGCAATCCAAGATCTTTCATCTCGAATTCTTTAGCTAGATTCTTCTTGCAATCTGCAATCTATTTCTCATTTCCTGTCTGAAATAGATCATCCACATACAGTAATAGTATGACAGGTTTATCATCCATAACCTTCATGTAAAGGTTAGGGTCGAATTTACTCTTGGTAAAACCCAAGCTTGTCAAGAAACTATCACTTCTTCCATAACAATCTCTAGGAGCTTGCTTCGGTACATACAGAGCCTTTTTCAACTTACATGCACAAGTCACTCTATCTTCGACTTCAAATCCTTGTGGTTTTTTTATGTATACCTCTTCCTTAATCACACCATTCAGGAAGGTTGTCTTTACATCCATCTGGTGTAGATCTCACTTCATCATGGAAGAAAGTTCCATGATGGTTTTGATGGAAGTGTACCTTGCCACTGAAGAAAAAGTATCCTCACAATCAATCTCCTCTTTCTGAGAGAATCCTATAGCTACAAATATTGCCTTGTACTTTTCAATACTTCCATCAGTTGCATGTTTTATCTTATAGACCCACTTTGAATATACCACACTCTTGTTTTCTAGTTTGGGTACTATATCCAAACATCATTCTTTATTATTGACTAGTATTCTTCTATCATTGCTTCCACCCACTCTTTCTTCAGTACAACTTCCTTGTAGCTGGTCGGTTATTGATATACAAGGTCACACATCAAAGCTACATAACTAGAGGATGGATTTGATCTCTTGCTTGTTCTTGTGGAGCCTTCTGGAGCTCCATACTTATCTGATTCTTGTATGATTTCTCTTACCCAAGCAAGTTTTCTCTTTCGAGAGATATCCACAGTAGGGGGTTCCCAAGGTTGTAGCATATCATGATCTTCTAATGCCACTATTTCAGGAGAGGGTTCAACTTCTACCTTTCTAGGAGGTACATCCTCTTCATGTACTTATCCAAGATGATGCCTTCTGGATTTCTTAAGAGTAAATTCTTCATCAAATGTCACATCCTTATTGATCTCTATATGATGGTATCCTGAAATGTATATCCTGAAGGGTTTTGATACTTCATAGTATCCAAAAAATATTCCCTTTTTTTCGAAAGGATCCAACTTGGTTCTCTTCTCTTTCGGAATATGCACATATACTGGAAAACCAAATATCTTGAGATGGCTCACTTCAGGTTTATTTCCTGTATACATTTCTTCAGGAGTCTTGAATCCAAGAGCATTGTGAGATACTCTATTCTGCACATACACAACTGTTCTTGTTGCTTCAGCCCACAGGTGCATGGGAAGGTCTTGGTCATGAATCATTGTTTTCACTGCTTCCATTATGGTTCTATTCTTTCTTTCTGCAACACCATTCTGTTGGGATTGTAGGGAGTGGTTAGCTCCCTCTTGATTCCAGCTTCTTTGCAGAATGCTTCAAATTATTTTGAAGTATATTCTCCACCATTATCTGATATGAGTGTCTTGATTCTTCTTTCTGAATGGTTCTCTATTAAGGATTTGAATTCCTTGAATTTCCCAAACACTTCACTCTCGGTCTTCAAGAAGTATATACACGTCTTTCTTGAATAGTCATCAATAAATGTGACATAGTATTCATATCCACTTAAGGATGTGGATGGAATAGGACCACATACATTAGGATGCATTAATTCCAACATACCTTTAGTCTTTGTTTCACTCTTAGGAATTGTATTCTTGATGTTCTTTCCTCTTGGAGATCCTTTGCAAGTTCCTTCATGATCAATCTTCAGATATGGTAAAAATGTTACCACTTTGCTCACATAGGGTAATGCTCTGTAGCTGATGTGAGCAATCCTTCTATGTCATAGTTCACATGAGCTAGTGGTCTCATGGACAAGGGTTGTATCTGAATGTCCCTTGAGTTTGTATAGTCCTCCTTCTTCTTCACCAATGACCACAACATCTTCAATTGTCTTTCCTTTGGACCACATGAGTACTTTACCATCTATAAAAAAAACTCTATATCCTTTCTGAGCTACTGCTGAGATGGAAAATTGATTCTTTTTTTCAAACCTAGTACATATAGTACTTCCTTTATCTTCATGGAGGTTCCAGAGTCAATCTTGTAGCTTGATTCACCAATTCCTTTTATGGGATATTGATGGTCATCTCCTAAAGATACTTTCTAAGGAGAGTTCTTTTCTTCAAGTCTTGACAAAGTTTTCTTCTTCCCTGTCATGTGATTTGAGGCACCACTATCAATATGCCATGTATCTTCTCCAGGTGTTACATACCCAGAGAGTGCAGAGAATAGTACATATTCTTCTACATCTTCGTCTTTTGCTTATCTCTTTCAAGGTCTTTCTTCTTCTTCTTCATCCTCATCTTCATCTAGATGAGCATGGTGTCTTTTGTTGGTGTTCTACTTCAATGGACACTCTATGGCAAGGTGTCATATCTTATGACAATTGTAACATTGATATTTGGAGTAGTCTCTTTTCTTCTGAAAATTATTTGGAGGTATATAATCCTTGTGACTATCCTTCTTGAAGTTTGATTTTTTTATTCTCTTAGTATGGGTGGCCAGAGCTTGATCATCTTCCTTAAGTAAAACTTCTTTGTTAGCTACTATAGCTTCCTCTTGGATGCAGTCTTCCGATACAATGTAAAATTTCATACTTTATTTTCTAGCACACATAGTCTACATGAATGAATCCCAAGGTCTAGTGAGACCACTGAGAGTAGCCATGAATAGTTCATATTCAACAAGTGAGTCTCTAGTAACATCTAGTTGTTCCTTGAATTGTGAGACCCTTGTGAAGTAATATTGAACTGATTCTCTTTTATTCATCTTGGTGCTCTTTAGTTGAGCTCTCAAATTCATCTTTCTGTTGATGTTCCTTCCCTCATACATTCTGGAGAGGGAATCATACATTCTCTTCGGTGTCTCTTTAGATGACATTTGAGGGATCAAGTGATCTTTGATAGAATCAACAACGATCCTCATTGCCTTGATTAGGTCCTTCTGGTACTTCTCCTTAGATTCATCTTCTTCTGAATCTGGGACTTCATTCTTGATGTACTTATCAAGATAAGTCTCTCTAAGGACGAGACCAATCCTATACTTCTATGCTCAAAAGTTTTCAATGCCTTCCAACTTATCCTCAAGCTTAATGCTTGGGGCCATCCTATCTAGGAGGTGACTAAAAATTAAAATTTCTCAAAATGAAAATATGACCTTACCAAGAGATGCACTTGAATGAGGCGAGTTGGTTGGTCCACTTGGTTTCTTGAGATCCCAAATATTCACTCTTCAAATATTTCTTGCGAGGTTTCAATTTCTGCAGAATTTCTAGTTCTGGTTTTCTACAGTTTTCTGGTTCAGGGCCAGAATAGGGTTTGGATTTCCCGGAGATTCAACCACCCAAAAAATTTGATATAGGGCTCAATACATGCAGTCTAGGGAGGCACAACATTCTATGCAAGCAGATATTCAAAATTCCAACTTTTGTAGAAACCCTAATTTCTTCTGGAGGGAGAGGAGAGAGAGTTTCACCTTGTGAAAGTTGTTCTATTCAGGCTAGCTCTAGTACCATGTTAAGATTTCATAAGCTTAGATAGATATCATTAGTGTTTAATCCAAATTCACAACAATAGCATATGCAGAATCACTGAAAGAAACACAATCACAAGATAGACACAGATTTATCCTGGGAAACCCTTAAGGGGAAGAAAACCCAACAAAACTTCCTATGTATAAGATGTATAAGATAAAACCCCAAAACATGTATTCCTCCTCCTTGCTGGTATGTCTCTCTCTCTCTGCTATGTGATATACACAAGTGTGATTCTGTGTTCAAATGAGAAGCACAACTACTCTATTTATACTCTTTTTGTTAACTGACTTTTAACCTAATCAAGTCAGCCCCACTAAACTGTCTAGGCCGACTTCACCTAGGAAATCACAAAACAATATTTTATTATATTTATGAGGGTACTATTGACTCAAATTACAATGGTGGATTTACCTCATGAATCTATGATGACCAATTACAATAATAACATCCCAACAGAGGAATAATAATATCTCCCTTGGGGTACATCAGTAAAATACATTTAGAATATCCTTTGAAGTTACAATATTTCGACACTCCTCCTTAACTAGAATGATATTCTACTGACAACATCATCATCAACTATAGGATTAAAGAGAGAGAGAATCTTCAGTAGTATCAAGTTAATACATCTATATGTCATAGGAAGTTTTCACAATCAGTAACTGGAACAGTTACTCTTCAATGTCTTCAGTGCTAGAACATTGTCTTCTACAGTACTGAGTATTTATTTTCTGGAGCACTCAATCACTTGATCCTTTGCAGCAACACTTCGATCTTCTTGATCCTTTGTAGCAACACTTCGATCTTCTTGATACTTTACAACAACACTTCGATTTTCTCAATCCTTTGCAGCAGGACTTCGATCTTCTCAATCCTTTGTAGCAGCACTTCGATCTTCTCGATCTTTGTAGCAGCACTTCGATCTTCTCGATCTTTGCAGTAGCACTTTGATCTTCTCGATATTTTTCCACAACAATACCTGCAATACACATGATCTCTTTGTAGGATGATCAATCTCTATCACTTTAGGATAGAGGTCAAAGGATGATGCAATCCTCATTATCCTACTCTCCCTTAACGAGGAGGGTCCATAGTATCGACCAGCTGGATCATCTACAAATGAATGTATATTTCATCCACATGTGAATGCAGGACCTGTCGTTTGTAAGGACTCAATGCAGATCATCCTCAGTGTTAAATCTAGGACCACTCACAAGCAAGTGTTATACTATGACATCTACATATGAATGTAGGAACGTCTTCTACTGCAGATCTCGTATGTAGGTGAATGCAGGACCTAGTGTCCGTAAGAACTCATCGTAGGTAATCCTCAACATTAAATATAGGACCACTCACAAGAGAGTGTTATACTATGACATCCACATATAAATGTAGGCACACTCTCCATGCGATAGTAACGTATGCTACTGCAGATCTCGTATGCACGTGAATGTAGGACCTGTAGTCTGTAAGGATTCATCATAGGGCATCCTCAACGTTAAATCTAGGACCACTCGCAAGCAAGTGTTATATTATGGCATCCACATATCAATGTAGGTACACTCTCTATGCGAGAGTAATGTCTACAGGACCATCCTCAGCTAGTAACACACATAATCTTTCATCCTTGGTACTCTAAAGTAAATGAGAATCCCACACTCGTAGAGGGCCCTCACAGTCATTGGGTCATTGGCCACTTGAAGGTCATCCAACTCATTTTTTATTTCTTTCCAAAATACCATTTTGTGAGTGTTTTTCCTGCCAAAAACAATTTAAACATCCATTAGAATCATGATCAAACCCTTGGAAGAAAAAAAATTGCAAATGAGTGGTTTTTTTTTTTTGAAGTGACCTAGCCTCTGGCGCTCTTCCTGGAGGAGGACAAAGTGTTAGTGCTATTTCCCCATGTTGATAGAGTGCATTGGGCACTTTTCCGTATTTTGAGGGGTGTGCCGGTGCACCTCCTGAAAGGGATAAAGCATCGGCCTAGGCACGCTTTGTCTCCTTGGAGAAACGCTAAAAAAACCAAAAATTTGACTTAAAATGAAAACAGGACACCGTGAATTTGAAGGGATAAGGTCTAACTCCTACCTGATCCAAACGAACCTTGATCTGAGATGGTTTTAAGCTCCTGAAATATTCGTTTGAGAATCACTCTATTTGCACAAAATTCGCTCCAGCTCTATGGTAAAATTACAATGGTAAAAAATAGTTACTATTCCCCTTTTTTAGAGGTTTTTCCATGTATTTTCTATAGTTTTCATAGTGAACTTGTTCTAACTCCATTTTTCGAAGGTTTTAGGTCATTTTTACGACGCATTTGGCTATGAATGAGTTTCTTTTTGTCTTTTTCACACTCCAGGCTAAGATGAAAAAGTACCGAGCGTCTTTTATACCTTTGACATGCTCGCTAAAAACTCAGCGAAGAGGTATCGAGTACATTTTTATTGTTTTTTTAGACTCTTTAAAATTGGATTATGAAAAAAGACACTTCTTATGGAGTTACCTTTAAGCTCTTTTCAGGCTCCTTAAACACGAAAATATCACTAAGCGAACTTAATGCTTTCACGCTTGTAAAAGTAATTGAATGACTGTTTGGTCGATGGTAGTTTACGCCTTTTTCGGATCGATTAGAATCACTTGCGAAAAAGGTACACTCTAGTTTATCGTAACTAGAATATTTATCATCGACATTAGTTTATACTTTTTCAGGTCTCTGGGACTAAATTTACAAAAAAATCCACCCTCGAGTCTTCTTAGTCATTTTAGACTCTCTAAACATGAAACGACGACAAAGTTTACCTTTAATCAGACTCATAAAATAAAATGATGAGGACCCTTTCTAGGAATGAGCGCCTCCTTTCTGAGGTTCATAAAATATCTGAGAATGGACTCATCATCTAATGAGCTACAATGAGTGTTTGTTACCCTCTTTGAACTCTTTAAAATGAAAAGAGGCACTCATCCTTCGTGACGGGGAAATTAAGGGGATGGGAAACATCTTTTATTTGTATTCATGGCAGATCATAGTCCACTCTTTGAACATGGCACCTATTTGCATTTTCATTTTCAAAGAGTTGGGTATTCAACTTGTCCTCGAGTCAATATACTTTCGTGAGTCATTCAACTCCTTTGAATCAATTCAAAGAATGCATTGTCATCCCCTTGCATTATACCTAGTCTTTGCCTCATTGAGTCAATGCTTCCAAGTCATTTGTCATGTCATTCAATGTTAAAAGGGAACCTCCTCAGAAATCAACCTATTCAATCACCTTACCTTCCTTTGATTTGTTCATATCTGAGTCAACCCCATGGTTGTTTTCATCACTTCAACATCATCTTTTGTTCCATGTTTCGTGTCGATGACGAGGGAATCATCATGGCCCTCCTTCGACGAGTCTATTCCTATCGACTTCAACACATCATCTGGGAACTGGATGTAGAAACCAAGTAAAGTACCTTGAAGCTTGCATGCCTCAATGGCAGGTTTCCTCGCTTTCAACTGTAGGTTTTCATCACTGACCTCTGATTGGAATATTCTATCAAGTGTTCGACTTCAAATACTTTATTCACACTTGGGAGAATGTACTGAGATATCCTGGGATTCGTTGACATCAATAGTGATCTCCCTCGCACTTGTTAACAGTATATATCAATGACTGGTAATCAAGTGGTTTCTACCATGTTCGACATCAGGACATCTATTCACATGGTTAGAATCATATCGTTGGGGATTGGAATGAAGAACCTAAGTGGTTAGGTATTCACATGAATATGTGCCTATCCTTAGGTTGTGATTGAGTACTATTTGAGGTTATGACATGGAGCCACATTGTATCTTTTGTGGCTGTGTCCAGTATTGAGTTCGGGTAACATGGATCTAATTTGTATGTTTCGTAGCCATGTTCCGTCTTTAGTCTTATTAATCATGGATTTAAGGTGTATTCTTGGTAGCCATGACATAGTCATCATCATGGATCTATAGTAAGATCTTAATTAAATGTGAGTATATATAATTGAGATATTAGCAATAATGGTGTATATATACACACATTTAATCAAGATATTAGTAATAGTAATAGTAATACACACACACACACACACATAAGCTTGGGACATATATACTAACCACTTGTAAAAATAAAAATGCACTCAAAATGACGGGTGAAATTGAAATTCACTCTTCATTATTCTTAGTAGCCATGACATAGTCATCATCATTGATCTGTAGTGTATTATTCCATAGCCATGATTGGGTTAGATAGTTAGTCACTGGTCTTGCATCAAAGTATAGACTCATCTCTCTTTTTCCTCTGATACTAGATCGATGTCTAGCAAAGTATTTTACCTATCACATCCCTCTAGGTTCATACTTTTGGGGGCATTCTATTGCACGTAAAATATGTACCATTGCTTCAATTCCTCAAAATCACTGGCCAATAACTCTTTTGGATACTTTCTGCTCCATTACTAGCCTAGATGGCACGCTTTTTCTTCTCACACAGAGCGCCATCTATCTTTGGAACTTGTTTCACATTGACAATAGGCGCTGATGGTGCCCTATCCTTCACTACAAAGTGTGCCAATGCACTTACCCTTATTGCAAGGAGTGCCAACAAGATTAAGGAGGAAACAATAGAAGTTTTGAGAAGCTTCCAAGTGAAATATCTCATGGAGGATGATCATATCTACTTAGGAGAGCTGGCACTTGACCTCCTATCCCATGGGGATTATTCCCAATCCTCTTCCCAAAATATCTCAACTCATTTGGGCTTCCCTTGGCCTATAAAAGAGAGCTTCATGGATCATGTGAGGGGATACCAAGAAGAACATCCTTATGTTGTTGGATTGCAGTTTGGTGTAGAGGCAAACTAGAGAGAGTTTTGTGGGAAAGAGTTTGTACTGTTAGGGTTAACCTTGACTTGAGATCGAGTCAAAGGTGGTTAGGTCTAGCACATGGTTTGGGCACATGGTTTGTTGTAGCCCATGGTATTGTCCCATGGTATTGCATGTGTTAACCTTGACTCGGGATTGAGTCAAAGGTGGTTAGGTCTAGCACATGGTTTGGGCACATGGTTTATTGTAGTCCATGGTATTGTCCCATGGTATTGCATGTGATTAAGCCTTTATAAGGCTTGAGGAGGCTCCATTGTGAAGTGTACTGAGTACTGTATTGTACTGGATGTGAGTATTGTATGGTACTGGATGTGAGTACTGTATTGTACTGGATGTGGGCATTGTATTGTGCTAGAAGAGAGACCGTGAGAGCGTGAAGAGGAAGTGCAGCGGTTTTGCTGCAGGGTGTATCCCTTCATCTTTCTGGACTAAAATAAAAGGACTGGCAAATTTGTTTGTGGACGTAGCCCATCATTTGGGTGAACCACGTTATATCTGTGTCTCTTTGTAATGTTTAATGTGTTTTTGCATCTTGTTTATTGATTTAACTGTATAATTGTTATTGCTCTGTGGTCCTGTTTTTCTAACAATTGGTATCAGAGCCAAAAGGTCTATTTGGTTTGTAAACTCGCAGGAAAAAAGGGTTCCTGGTTCTAGTGGGAGCAATGGTGGAAGAAGGAAAGTTTAGGGTCGATAAATTTAACGGCCAAAACTATCAGTTATGGAAGATGCAAATGGAGGACTATCTGTACCAGAAAGATCTATACCTGCCGTTGGGTGGAAAAGCAAAACAGCCAGCGGCTATGAAGGATGAAGAATGGGAGGTTCTTGACAGAAAGGCACTAGGAACAATACGGCTGTGCCTAGCTTCATCAGTGGCCTTCAATATTTTGAAAGAAATAACAACAAAGGGTGTGATGAGCGCATTGAGTAAGCTCTACGAAAAACCCTCGGCTTCTAACAAGGTATTTTTAATGAAGCGTTTATTTAATATGAAGATGTCAGAAAGTGGATCTGTTGTTGACCATTTAAATGAGTTTAATACACTTACTAGTTAGTTAAGTTCTGTAAAAGTGAACTTTGATGATGAGGTTAGGGCTCTTCTAATCTTGTGCTCATTGCCACAAAGCTAGAATAGCTTGGTCATGGCTGTAAGTAACTCTGTCCCTAGTTCAAGCACTCTTAAGTTTGATGATGTTGTTAGTGTTATTCTTAGCAAGGAAATGCGAAGGAAAAGCACAGGTGGGACATCAGGTAATGCGTTGACCATGGAGAGCAGAGGGAGACAAAAAGAGAGAGGAAGGAGCCCAGGAAATCATGACAAGTCTAAAAAGGGAAGATCCAAGTCCAGATTCGAAAAAATAGAATGCTGGAACTACGGTAAGAAAGGACATCTAAAGAAAGACTGTAGAGCACCAAAGAAGAAAGGTGAGAGGCAGCAAGAGACTACCCAGGAAGCAAATGTAGCAGGTGATGTGTTACAAGATGCTTTGATTCTTGCATTAGATAATACTAGTGATTACTAGGTAGTAGATTCAGGGGCTTCATGTCATGCTACACCCCATAGGAAATTCTTTTATGATTATGTTCAAGGTGATTTTGGGCATGTGTTATTGGGGGATGACGACCCATGTAAAATTGTTGGAAAGGGTAAGGTACAGATTAAACTAAATAATGGAAATGATTGGTTGCTAAAGGATGTAAGGCACATTCTTGCTATGAAAATAAATCTGATCTCAACAGGGAAGTTGGGAGATGGCGGCTGTTTGTCTATGTTTGGAGAAACATGGTCGAAGGTCACTAAAGGATCAATGGTAATTGCAAAAGGAAATAGGATAGGTACGTTATATTTATGTCCTCATAACACTGATTATTCTATTTCTGTAGCTTCCACAGAAACAGGTGCAGCGTTGTGGCATCATAGGCTTGGCCACATGAGTGAGAAGGGGATGCAGATTCTCCATTCAAGGAAACTGCTTCCAGATCTGAAGCAGGTAAGTTTGGAATTTTGTGAGAACTGTGTTTATGGAAAACAAAAGAGAGTTAGATTTCTCAGGGTTGGGAAACAAAAGAAGAGTGAAAATTTAGAGCTTGTCCATACAGATGTATGGGGACCAACTCAGGTACAATCTCTTGGTGGCTCTCGTTATTATGTTACTTTTATTAATGATGCAACTAGAAAAACTTGGGTTTATTGCATTAGACAGAAATATGATGTGTTTGATACTTTTAAGAAGTGGAAAGCTTTGGCTGAGAATGAGACAGGAAAAAGTTGAAATGTCTTAGATTTGATAATGGAGGCGAGTACAGCAGCAAGGAGTTTGACAGTTACTGTTCACACAATGGGATTCGCAGAGAGAAGACAGTGCCTGGAACACCCCAAGAAAATGGTGTGTCAGAAAGGATGAACAGAACGATCATGGAGCATGCAAGGTGTATGAGATTGCATGCAGGGTTGCCCTTACAGTTTTGGGTTGATGCTGTAAACACTGCTGTTTATTTAATAAACACAGGGCCTTCAAGTGCTTTGGATGGTGGAATTCTAGAGGAGGCATGGACAGGTAAACAGGTAAAATACTCATTTCTGAGAACTTTTGGTTGTGAAGCATTTGTCCATATTGATAAAGATGATAGAACAAAGCTTGAGGCTAAATCCAAGAAATGTACCTTTATTGGATATGGGGTTGATGATTTTGGTTATTGCTTATGGGATCTTAAAAATCACAAAATCATTAGGAGTAGAGATGTAGTATTCAATGAAAATGTCATGTACAAAGATCAGTTGCAGGGAAAGAAAGAAGAAAAGGAAAACACAGAGTACACAGTGCTTGATGAAATCAAAGAAAATGAACTTCCAAAAGCACCAAAAAATTAAGAGTAGCAGCAGGTACCTGAAACTCCTGCAACTGTAAGAAGGTTTACCAGGTTAAGTAGACCCCCTGAACGATTCTCTCCTTCACTGTATTATTTATTGATGACTGATTCTGGTGAGCTAGAATGTTTTGAAGAAGCAATGTAGGTAGAAACTAGAAAGAATTGGGAGCAAGGAATGGATGAGGAGATGGACTCATTGGTAAGAAACCAGACTTGGGATCTCGTTAAGTTTCCTGCAATTAAAAGGGTATTGCAGAATAAATGGGTTTACAGGTTGAAGGAAGAAGATGGAGGAAAGAAGCGGTACAAGGCTAGACTTGTTGTAAAGGGGTTTGCACAAAAGAAAGGTATAGAGTTTGATGAAATATTTTCTCCTGTTGTTAAAATGACTTCAATTAGAACTATTTTAAGTCTAGTGGCGGTAGAAGATTTGCATCTTGAACAATTAGATGTAAAAACGGCCTTTCTCCATGGGGATTTGGAGGAAGAGATTTATATGCAACAGCCACAAGGGTATGAGGTCAAAGGGAAGGAGAACTTGGTTTGCAGGTTGAAGAAGAGCTTGTATGGCCTGAAGCAAGCTCCAAGGCAGTGGTATTTAAAATTTGATAAGTTTATGACAGAACAAGGTTATGATNTACACAGGAAGAGATAGATTACATGTCCAAGATTCCCTATTCATTAGCAGTTGGGAGCTTGATGTATGCCATGGTGTGCACAAGACCAGATATTGCACACGCAGTGGGAGTTGTCAGCAGGTATATGAATAATCCAGGTAAAGAGCATTGGAAAGCAGTACAGTGGATTCTCAGGTATTTGAGAGGTACCACTTCTCATGCATTATGTTTTGGAGGTTCAGACACTGTTCTACAGGGATACGTTGATGCAGATATGGCTGGTGATAAAGGCAGCAAGAGGAGCACCACAGGGTATGTGTTCACTGTAGGTGGAACAACAGTAAGTTGGATTTCAAAAATGCAACAGGTTGTTGCACTTTCAACAACGAAAGCAGAGTATGTTGCTGCTACAGAGGCTAGTAAGGAGATTATTTGGTTGCAGAGGTTCATGGAAGAATTGGGTAAGAAACAGGAGAATAGTAGGCTGTACAGTGACAGCCAAAGTGCCATTCATCTTGCAAAGAACTCAGTCTTTCATTCAAGGACTAAACATATAGAACTCAAGTACCACTTCATAAGATCTGTTCTAGATGAAGAACTGTTAAAACTGGAAAAGATTCACACTAGCCAGAATCCTGCAGACATGTTGACAAAGGGAGTAACCAGAGAGAAACTGAGTTCCTGCTCAGTTTCTATTGGCCTTAAAGCACGAAGGTGAAAAGAATAAATTTGCCAAGTCCAAGGTCCAGCAAGTGCAGCAGCGGTAGAGTTGCTGTGATTAGTCACCATGAAGGCACATAAAAATGTAATGGAGTGGTTTGCATGTAAATGGGCATATGGCTATAAGACCTGGTAAGGCATGCATACCCCTGGTAACTCACCAGTAAAGTCGGGAGATAGACCTAGGTGATAGGGGGGTGTATGTAAGATTCCTCGATAAATACTTGAGGGGAGTTGGTGATTACTCCAAGTCAAGTTTAAAGGGGGGATTGTTAGGGTTAACCTTGACTTGAGATCGAGTCAAAGGTGGTTAGGTCTAGCACATGGTTTGTTGTAGCCCATGGTATTGTCCCATGGTATTGCATGTGTTAACCTTGACTCAGGATTGAGTCAAAGGTGGTTAGGTCTAGCACATGGTTTGGGCACATGGTTTATTGTAGCCCATGGTATTGTCCCATGGTAGTGCATGTGATTAAGCCTTTATAAGGCTTGAGGAGGCTCCATTGTGAAGTGTACTAAGTACTGTATTGTACTGGATGTGAGTATTGTATGGTACTGGATGTGAGTACTGTATTGTACTGGATGTGGGCATTGTATTGTGCTGGAAGAGAGACTGTGAGAGCGTGAAGAGTAAGTGCAGTGGTTTTGCTGCAGGGCGTATCCCTTCATCTTTCTGGACTGAAATAAAAGGACTGGCAAATTTGTTTGTGGACGTAGCCCATCGTTTGGGTGAACCACGTTATATTTGTGTCTCTCTGTAATGTTCAATGTGTTTTTGCATCTTGTTTATTGATTTAACTGTATAATTGTTATTGCTCTGCGGTCCTGTTTTTCTAACATGTACTAGTTGAGAATTGTGTTGAGTGTGTCAAATATCTTGCAAAGGCAAAGCTATTGACATCAAGGATTTGGTTGTATCTTTCTCTTTTCATCTTTTAATACAAAAGTGTTTCCATTTTCCATACATGGTTTATGTCAATATTAATCATTTATTATTAGACTCCTTGATCACTAATATAGATTATTGATTTGTCTTGTTACTCTCATCCCTTGTCTTGTTTCTTGTGTTTCTTTGTCAATATAGTAGATCGCATTAAGATCACTGAAACAAGGACAAACCTCTGGATCTATGGTAGGAGAGTTGTTTATTCAAGTAGACCAATTATCTAGGGAAATGCTATGCTTTTGTGTCTTTTTGTTCTATACTTGTACCATGCAGGCTAAAGGAACAATAAGTGTCTGCACTGGTTGAAATATTCCTACAAACATACCTCAGGGTATTCAAACCAAACTCAACACTGATACGATCCCAACTATGTGAATAAAGGAGTTGAAGAAAAAAATAGTAGGAACCACTTGATCATCGGCAAATGATGTAAACCATTAACAAGTGCAAGGGAAATCATCAATGATGATAATTCCTCCTAAGGTATCATAGTACATTCCAATGAATGCAAATAGATGAGATGAATTTGAGAATTCATAGAATCATTCAATCATATGTCAATTATGTAAACCCACTATCGAAGGCGAGAAGACCTTCAATTGTGGTATGAAATATTCAAGGTACTATATGGTTTCTAAATCTAACCCCCGTATGATGTGTTAATGTTGACAAGGATAGAATTGTTGAAGGACTCTCATAATGTGTCCCACATCATCGACACGAAACCAATACATGAGGATGATTTCAGGTGGTAGACTAGATGAGTGTAGACTGAGAGGGTATACAAGTGAATTATGTTGGGAGATTGATTCAAACATAACTAACGTGACATAAAGCTTGAAAATTGCAAATTTTGACTCAAATGGAAGCATCCCCTTAAACACTTTACAACACAACAAAAGACTTGGAAACATTGACACACGAAAACAAAGGTCAAGACATAACTAAACATGATCAAGGCATTCTTTAGATGACCTAAAGGAGTAAAGAGACTCATAGACTTGACACGACCCAAATACAAGTTGATTACCCAACCATTTGGATGAGATAAAAATAGGTGCCATATTCAAGGGTGACAACAAACGACCATAAATACAATCCAGATGCATTTCCCTTCCCTTATTCCCCATCATGATTGACGAGTACCTCTTTGTTTATTAACATGATTCAAGAGGATAACATAGGCTAAGTACAACTTGTCCTTTGAGCGAGTCCAATATCACATGTTTTATGAACCCAAGAAAGGAGGGGTTTGGTCCCAAAACGATCCTTTCATGTTTGATTTTATGAGTCCAAAGAAGGTAAACTCGATGATTTTTCATGTTTAGAGAGTCTGAAAAAGATAAAGAAGAATTTAGGGAAAACAATTTCATATATTTAGACCCGAAGGCTCAAAATGTGTAAAATAATACATAGGAGAACTCTCTTAGTCAACAAGTTACTAAGGTATTCATTTTTTGTAATTAGTATGCCAGGTCCGAAAAAGGGGTAAAATATCACTGGACATATGCTCCTTTGATAACAAGCATAAGGCTTAAGAAATTTACTGACTATGAAGGAAAGCAAGATCACTCACATTGTTCCATTTATTTACAAGTATGGGGCAACAAACAATAAAATCAATAGTATTTTATTAGGTTTTTAACAAGCACGAGAACAACATCAAAATATGTCGAAATTTTTTTCATGTTTGAACTAGAGCATGAAAAAGGAAAAAGTAATTTCAAACCACTTTTCATGTTTTTAAACCAGAGCAAAAAAAAGTGAAAAGTAAGCTCGACACATCTTACTATTTTTAACGAGTTGGAAGAAAGGTTGGAAGAAAGCTCATAGCATTTGCTTCATTTTTTAACGATCTTGGAACATAGAATGAACTATGCTTGGGATGTTGTTTCATTGTTTAGCGAGCTTAAAACGAAAATGAAAGTATGCTTGACATGAGTCCCATTGACGAGTGTTTTCCTAACATGATGTCCTGAGGTTGGTACTTTCCCTAGTATAACTATCTAGTGGACTTAACTCCAACATAATGTAAAGAGGTTGAATACAAGCCCCCAATATTTGTTTCTTCTTCCTACCCTTTTTCTTCACGCAACTAAACTTTGGGAAAAGGTTCACTAGAGACAAAGGAGGAAAGAGGATCTAATGACAAAGGAAGATGAAATGAAGGTTCCAGTCCTAATAAGGATGGAAGATTTGACTAAAAGGAAGGGGGCTCGCGAAATCCGTTTCATTTTTTAACGAGCTTGATACGAAGAAGGAACTCTGCTCAAGGTGACCTATTTCATTTTTAGACAATCTTGAAACATAAAAGAATTATGCTTGTGTGGATGTGTTTCATTTTTGCATAAGATTGAAATAGAAAATAACTATTTTCATGGTATCCCATTTCATTTTTTAACAGGTTTGAAAGGGAATGAAACTATGCTCAAGGAAACTCATTTCATTTTTAAACGAGCTTGAAAGGGAATGAAACTATGCTCAAGGTAACCCATTTCATTTTTAATGATCTTGAATGGGAATGAAACTATGCTCAATGTCGGTTTTATTCTTTAATGAGCTTGAAACCATAAACACACTATGCTCAAATTTGGTTTTATTTTTACACAAGTTTAAAAACAAAGGTAAACTATGCTTGGGAATGGTTTTATTTTTTACACGAGTTTGAAACCAAAGGTAAACTCTGCTTAAGGAATAGTTTCACTTTTTACACAAGATTGAAACCAAAGGTAAACTCTGCTTGACAAATTCTTTCATTTTTACATAAGATTGAAAGTAAAGGTAAACTCTGCTTGACGAATGGCTTCATTTTTACAAAAGCTTGAAACCAAAGGTAAGCTCTGCTTTTGGAATGGTTTCATTTTACAAAAAATTGAAATGAAAGGTAAACTATGCTTGGGAATAGTTCTTATCCAACATGATGTCCAGAGGTCGGTAGTGTGCCCTCCAGTATTAGAATCTAGTGAGATAAATCCGGCATGATGTCCATGGGCTGGAGACATGCCCCCTATCCCTAAGGGGAAGAAACCACTAAAAGATGTAGAACATTCAGGGATGCCTAATGACTAGCAGACATGCAATGATCAAGTTTAACAAAGGAAAGTTAATCAATGGTCACAATCTTCTTGTCATGGAGAAAATACATCACTCTAAAGAGTGAGGATGCTACAACTTTCATTGCATAAACAAAATCATGTCCAAGGAGCAGATTGAAATCCAAAAGAACTTGGACTCCTATAACATCCATACAGATCGTTTTCCCTCCCAAGGTAATAGGTAATCGAGGAAGGAATACCAAAGGTTCAGTAGGTATTTTATTAAGAGAAAGTATAAGCAGTAACAAGAACAAGCTGAGGAGATCCTGTGGCTTGCCAAGCAGTTGGGGTTAAGATGCTAACAGGAGTCCCTTCGTCAACAATAGTACATAATATAGTCTTACCAGCTACTCCTACAGATATCTGGAAAGGAACGTTTGAAGGGAGATGAGATTATGTTAGAATACTCTAATCAAATGAGGTAACCTTGGTACTTGAAGGGTGCTTTGTTGAGATGGACATGATTTCACCTTGTCTAGAACTGTAATATCCTGAGTTTTTACCTTGAATATATTCAGCATGAGCACCACTACACATGATTTAATTTGATGATATATTTATGTCTATATATTGGGCATATCCCACTGCACATGGGTTATGTGGGTTACACAGATATACTGGGCATAATCCCCAATGCACATGTTTGATTGTGTGATTACATAATTATATATGTTGGGCATAGGCCCTGTTGGACAAGGACTATTGTTGTTGTACTGGGCATAGGCCCTGATGTACTATATTTATTATTATGTGATTGGGAAAAATCCCTAATATATACTGATATGAATATTTTGTGATGTATTCTACAAAATACTGATTGCATGATTGATTTCTATGATGTCTTGGGCGTAAGCCCTGGAGCACATGGGTTATGATATTATGTGTTGAGCGTAATCTCTGGAGCACATGGGTTATGAGACTATGTGTTGATCATAATCTTTGGAGCACATAGGTAACCCAAAAAAGTAAAGAATGGAAGTGTTGGGCATAATCCCTAGAGCACTCCAACTTGATGTTGAGCATAAGATTTGGACCATCAGATCTTTGGCCTTTGTTACGGAGATAAATTCCTATGGCTTGGGGTACCACAATAGATAGCTTGACTCTAGAAATCAATCCTTTCCAATATGCAATAGAACTCAAATATCTAACACTAAAGGATCAGACCTTGTACCTTATTCTGGACGGTTGAAATAGATCCCCATTGAGCTTTCCAACTTCAGCTTTAATTGATGAATCACTTCCTCAACAACAAGTAAACAAGACAAGCATACTATATATATTGGTGTTAGATCTATTCTAGCATATATAACCAACAATGTATAAGCATTTGAAATCATCCATGGATAAAATATTCATTCAAACATACATTATTGGACAGGAAAAGATATTTCTATTAATATAAAATCAGAGATTACAATGGATACAACCTCTGTCGGCATGTCTGCGAATCGGAGAAACTGAATCCCCCACTTGGGCCTCCACCACCTCAATCCTCCATCTCTCGATAGAAATCTCACAAGCAAAAGGAAAGCTTGGGAAGAACACAAAAGTGCTCCAAGGGACAAAGGGATGCAGACTCAAGCACAAGTTCTGGCAACAATGGATTATAGTTTCTTTGCTCTCAATTCTCTTATATGCCTTCAATGTATCAAAGAGTTCCTTATATAGCTTTTCAAAGGGGTAATGAAAGGTTGAATCTGAGCGATCTCAAGGCATATGGAAGGCCAGGAGTCAAGTGAGTTGGATCCATGTCAAGGAAAACTCCAAAAGGATTTGGATTTTGCACACATCCCGATATACGCGGTTTTAGGGGTCAAACCCGCGTATATACGCGATTAGGGGTTTAAAAGTTGTGTATATGAATTTTCACATGTTTATAGGGATGGTATAGGAAACATCAAAGGACAAAAAATGGTCCAAGGGGTCTAAGGAGTCTGCAGAGGGACAGGGGAAGGCCATACAAGTGTGATTCACCTGGTGTGGTAAAATCAGCTATAACACCATTGTATCCCTAGGTGTATTGTACAAGTGCATCCTAGTATTAGTGTTGAGTGGGAGGCTTTGGAATTGCACTAGTGTAGCACCTGATTGATAGTGTTGAGTGTAGGCTCTAAATAGAACTAGGGGTTACTGTAATTAATGGTGTTGAGTTGGAAAGACTCTTAATAGCACCAATCCTCATCATACTTATTTAAGTTGATTAATTGAAGTTTCAATCTACTTCTCATCAAGGACTGGAATATACTGCCATGAATACGAGGCAATCCAACATGCAAGGAATATATAGAACTATCTATCTTAGTTGGCCGACCAAACCCTACATAAGGCCTTGTTCAAAAAATTAACTTAAATTAAGGAAGCCTTGAATAAACAAATATGTTATTAATGCATGGTTAATAATATATGATTAGTAAGTAAAGCCTATATAATATGAATATATATATATATATATAAAGTGTTTTTTAATATATATATATGAAAATAAATAAAGGTAACTAAAGTAAGAAGTTAGAGTCTATGTATATATTATATCATAAACTAAATATTTAAATAAAAATTTTATTCTAAAACTTAAGTAGGAACTAGTAAAAGTTTCTAGTTAACAAAATTAATATATATTACATAAAAATCAAGCTAAAGATTATTTTCAAGAAAACAGTTAAATCTTGATTTAACTGAAGTTAAACCAACTACCCTTTTTCCAAAGATTACCTATAAAAAAAAAATCCAAGAGAAGGCTTGGGGATCTGATTATTATTCCTGGATGATATTGGAGAGAATCTCCAAACCAGCACTAAAAGAATACATAGCTTGACTTTCAAACACCAACAACCTAATCCTTAGGAGTTCTAGTTTCTATTGCATGTTGGAACCAGCTTGAGGGGGATCCAATTAAGAACTAGGAACTGTTTCGGGTCAATTTTGGGAGGAACATGGAATTTCTGAGGTCATATGGTTACCATTCTATAGGTTAGAACAAAGTATTTCTTATTAAATTTTGTGTTTGAAGTGTGCAGGGTGATAGAGCTATTACAAGCCACGCATCTGCAGGTAAGCAGTTTACCCTGTATCATATTTTGTTTTCCCAGCATGGTGCCAGGTTCTTAATCTATCTCTTTTGATTGATTTTAGTTATAGTATAATAAATATACATGATATTCAGTAGCATATCAGATCTATACAATGTTAGATTATTTCCTTGACACCTCTAAGATCAGACATCCATACCTGCATCAAGGATTGCTAGGGATGTTATTACTGTGGTAATTAGAAATTCGTTCTGAACATAATTAGTAGATTTGGTTGTTGTTGAAGTGTTATGGTTTCAAATCTAGTACTTGAATAATTTAGAATTGATGATTCTACATTTAACAGGTTGAATCCTTTGTTTTAAACAGTATCATGGATTCCTACATTTAACTGGGAATTTCCTGTCTGTATCAATTCCGCTTAAATCTTCCTTAAATTTTGCATTATGAAGTATGAATGCCGACTGAAATCCATTTCCACAGATTAACCTTAATAGAACCTTAATAGATCTCATAAGCGACTTAGCGCAATTAGTTATATGTTTATCACTTCATGTTCAGACATCGAAATCAAGAAAAAGGTTTAAGCATCAATATAATCCTCGGATCTAATCAACATACTGTGAAATAAACCCCAAATTAAACCATACTTGTTGAATCTACAAGTAAGAGATCAACGGTGGCTATCTAAGCCGCAAGGATATTGTTAGCTGATAAAAATTGCAAAAGACCAAATAGCGAAAGCACAATTCGAAGAAATTGGATGGCACACTCGCAATTCACAATCCAAATTGCGAAAGGTGTTGATCCACAAGAAAGAGATCAACGGTGGAGATCTAAGCCTCAAGCAGATCGATGACTGATAATAATTGCAGAAGCACAATTCAAAGAATTTGGATGACCCACTCGCAATCCACAAATTCACATTGCAGAAGGTGTTGATCCATAAGAAAGAGATCGGTGGTGGAGATCTAAGCCGCAAGGATATCTACGAATGATAAGAATTGTGGAAGACCAAATTGCAGAAGCATAATTCAGAGAAGTTGGATGGCGCACCCGCAATCTACAATACACATTGGAGAAGGTGTTGATCCACAAATAAAGAATATTAACAGTCAATATTGAATCCGCAAGAATATCAATGACTAATAAGAATCACGGAAGCTTCATATGGAACACACAAGAAAACAAATCAACGATCGAGATTGAAGCCTCAAGGAGATCAACGACCTGCAAGAGCTATGGAAACTTCATTATAGAGTGTACAAGGAAATCAGATCAACGGTGGAGATTAAAGTTGCAAGAAGATCAACAACCCACAAGAGTTGTGGAAACTTCATTACGGAGTGCACAAGACAATCAGATCAACGATGGATATTGAAGCCACGAAGGGATCGACGGCTCACAGGAGTTGTAGAAAAAACTCAAATGTGGAGAGATAAATGTTATAAGTAAAAAATAGTAGTTCTGCAACCCGCATTCCACAATCCACATTTGCGGAAGGATTGTTGTGGACATCTCATTGCGGAGGGTTAATTTCGGTTATAATTTTGATGGAGACCCACAATCCACAATCCGCATTGAAAAAGGGTCCTTGCAGAAGGATCATTGCAGAAGGATCATTGCAGAATGGTGTTTACAGAATGAGCATTGTGGACGAACAGTAAATTTAGTAATTTAGGCTTAAAACAATGAAGTGATTTTGAAAACATAATTATTTAGATTTGAAATTGGAGTTTGAGGAAAGTTTAACCAAACTAGTAAGGCCAAGGATGTGAATTAAACTCTCATTGTTCAATAATTCCTTGTTACAGTTAGGGGTTTTAAAGGTGCGTATGTAGATATATGTTATAAGTTTTTTTTTTGTATTTTTAGGGTCATTACAAGTGGTATCAGAGCCCAGTTTCAAACACTTAGAGACCTTATGGGCTCACTACTAAACATCCGCTGCATAAATATATTTTTCAAAAATTTATTTGTAATATCTAAACTAACAGAATAATATTGTTATTCACTGTTTGAACTACAGATAGAAAGAGCAATCCAAATCATGGACACAAAAGAGAACAACAATCAACAAGGGAACCTAAATTCCCCACCCAGGGAAGCAGAGATTGTGGTGGAGTTGAATTCTGATTTAATGAAGACTATACAGAGTCTACAAGAATATCTATAGAGTTTTAAAGATGATAACATGAATGAAAGACGAGAAAAAAAGAAATAAATAAAACTTTATTTCATAACTTGATAGGGGTAAATCCCCATAGAAAACCCACCCAATAAACAAACAAATCCAAAGAAAACTATCATCATAAAAGAAAGACCAAAAGGCCAAAGGAGGAGGGATGAGAAGAACACACCCCTGACTTCATAGAAAACAAATATCTTAGTTCTTCCAGTGATGGATCACCCTCTCGTTGCAAGAAAAGGTAGAAAAATGATGATAGCCTTCAGGGAGAATTTGGAAAGATCAAATCCTCAACTTATGAAGGGGAAATGAATACCGGAGAGAAGGCTGAAGAATGGCTCCTGGGTATGAATAAATACTTTCGAGTACATAATTACTCTAGTGAGATGAAATCTTGGCTAGCCATTTACAACTTAAATGGAAAGGCAACTAGATGGTGGAGAGACCTGAAACATACTAAGAGTGACGAATTAAAATATATCAGATGGAGTACTTTCGACAAAATATTCCAAGAAAAGTACATGTCTAAAAGATTCTTTGACAAAAAAGTAAAATAATTCCACGAATTAAAGATGGGATCCTTAACTATGCATGCCTTTATCAACAGATTTTTAGATCTACTACATTATGTACCTTACATAAAGGATGAAAAGGTCAAGATACAACAATTTTTGGGATGTCTCCCTCCAAATTTTCGAGAGAGAATTGAGTTTGGCATGCCCAAAATTCTTGACACTACCTTGCACAAGGCTAGACTTTGTTATGAACATTGAAAATTGAGACAAGAAAATCATAAATTGAGACAGATTTAGGTCCTTCTTAGACAACCGAAAACCCTGCTCCAAGACAGGAAACATAACAATAGTTTCCCACCGAACATAAATTTCAACAAACCTGGTGCACGGCCAAATGTGCCTGCACCAAATGCCAACAGACCAACAAAAAAAAATGGAGCCAAGGCTTCCCCGCTGCAGGTTAGATTTTGGAAATGTCAAGGGCCCCATTATGCCAGAGATTGTCCAAACAAGACTAATGAAGTCCTACACAAATTACAAGAAGACCCAACAATAGAAGTCATGGCTAGTACAGATAGGATCTATGTAGCACTCGATGGCTGACAAGCAGACCATGAGGCCGCTATGGTAGAAATAGAAGGTAAGGTTTCAAACACTTCTATTTCAATTTTAATTGATCCTGGTGCTTGCTGAAGTTATGTTTCCCCCAAGATTTCTGAAACATGTAAACTAAAGAAAGAGAAACATGTGAAACCGTGGCTGGTACAACTAGCCACTGGTACAAAAAGAAAGGTTTTAGAATTAGTAAAAGATTGCAAGATAGACATGAATGGATTTCCAACAGTTAGACCTAAATATCTCACCCTTAGGATCGTATGACGTACTTATAGGAATGGACTGGTTGGAACAACACCATTTCATGCTTGATTGTTTAAACAAGTCAATCTTATGCACAAACAACCAAGGGAATCAAAGACAGATTCAAGGCATACCCAAGAAAGTTTCTATTAGACGGATATCTTCCTTACAAGCGAAGGAATGTATAAGGAAGGGCTACAAAATTTTTGCAGTTAACATCTAGGATGTAGAAGTTGAGAGAGAACAACAAATTGAAGACTTTCCTATTCTCGTAGACTTCAAAGATGTATTTCCCGAGGAAATATCGAGACTACCACCCAAGCAGGACTTATATTTTTCCATAGAATTGACACAAGGGTCAGTACCAACTTCAAAATCCCCATACCGCATGAACGCACTAGAGTTAGTGGAGCTTAAGTTACAGTTAAGGGAATTAATAGAGAAGGGTTATATCCGACCTAGTGTGTCTCCTTGGGGAGCACCTATACTATTCGTAAAGAAAAAGGACGGTATGATGCGAATATGCATCGATTACGGAAAATCAACAAGATGACCATCAAGAACCATCACCCACTCCCTAGGATCGATGACTTGTTCGATCAAGTCGGAGGAGCAAAGATATTTTCAAAGATCGACTTGCAATCCAGATACCACCAGGTAAGGATCTGTGATGAAGATATACACAAAACCACCTTATGAACTCGATACGACCATTATGATTTTGTGGTAATGCCTTTCGGACTAACCAATGCATTGGCCAATTTTATGTGCATGATGAACATTATTTTTAGTGAATACCTGGATAAGTTTGTATTAGTAATTATAGATGATATACTATTTTACTCGAGGAGTAAAGAAGAACATGAGGAACATCTCCGAATAGTACTACGTGTGTTACAGAAACACCATCTTTATGCTAAGTTTAGAAAATGTGTTTTTTAGAAACCATATATACAATACCTAGGTCACATCATTCCCGAAAAAGCGATATCCGTCGACCCAGAAAATATTAAATCCATTGAGGAATGGCCTACCCCTACTTGTGTCACAAACATTAGATCATTTCTGGGACTAGCGGGTTCCTATAGAAATTTCATTGAGAACTTTTCAAGGATTACTTGTCCCATGACCGCCTTACAAAAGAAGGAAAACAAATTCTTGTGGATGACCAAGTGTGAAGAAAGGTTCCACAAGCTTAAAAAAATATTGACTACTGCACCTATACTATGGGTTGCGTATCTCGATGGGGATTTCGTTGTTTGCACAAGTGCGAGCAATGAAGAAATTGGTTAATTCCTCATGCAAAATGACTACACAATCTATTACAAATCATGAAAATTAAAAGAACATGAACAAAAATATCACACACATGATCTTGAGCTAGCGGCCATTATCCATGCCTTGAAGATGTGGAGGCACCACCTCATGGGGATCTTGAGCTAGCGGCCATTATCCATGCCTTGAAGATGTGGAGGCACCACCTCATGGGGAAGAAGTTTCTCCTAAAGACAGACAACATGAGTCTGAAGTTTTTGTTCAACCAGCTAGATTTAAATGCCAAGCAATCTAGATGGTTGTCCTTCCTTAGTGAGTACCACTTCGAATTAAAGCACATAAATGGAAAGGAAAACAAAATCCCCGATGCTTTAAGTCGACGAGCCGATATGTTGTATGAGGTAACTTTGAGCCAACCAATTCGAACTTGCACGATAGGATTAGAACTACATCCAGAGTTTACCGTTTCTATGTTGAAGTCCTTAAAAATATTCAGGAAGATAACTTATTCCAATAACAAAAGGAATATAAGGTAGACGAGACAGGACTATTGTGGTCCAAAGAGAGACTATATGTTCTGGAGGGAGGAGACACCAAGCCCAACATTCTAACAGAGTTCCATCTAAATACCTACTCGAGGCACTCGTGATATCAAAAGATGATATCGGCAGTAAATAAACACTTTTTCTGGCCTAAGTTAAAGGTTGACATAGCACTGTTCATCGCAAAATGCCAAGAGTGTCAACTAGTCAAAGCAGAGCACCAACATCCCTCAGGGTTGCTACAACAGTTACCTATTCCATAATGTAAATGGGAGGTTATCAGTATGGATTTAGTTACGGGTTTATGAAAGAGAAAGAAATAGAATGATTCCATTTTTGTAGCAATTGATAAGTTGTCCAAAGAGACACACTTTATTCTAGTTAAATCAACATATAAAGTGGTTCACATTGCTAACATATTCCTAAAAGAGATATTTTGACTGCATGGGATACCCAAGGCAATCACCTCGGATCAAGATACAAAGTTTCCCAATAAATTCTGGAGATATTTATTCTCTGTCTTAGAGACAAAATTAAATTTTAGTACCTCCTAGCACCCGCAGACAAACGAACAAACATAATGAGTGAATCAGATTTTGGAGGATATCCTTAGAATGTACGTGATGAACAATCCCACAAAGTGGGAAGATTATCTGCACCTCGCAGAGTTTGTGTATAGCAACAGATACCAGACCTACACTAAAATGAGTCCCTTTGAGGTACTCTATGGCTGAAAGTGTAGGACACCAGTGACTTGGGATAGCCCATTGGACATGCGCATGCTAGAGCCAGATTTACTGAAAGACCTAGAACAATTAGTCACCCAAGTGCAATAGAATCTAAAGGAAGCACAAGACCGCCATAAGAGTTATGCGGATAAGAAAAGAAAGGAGTAAGATTTCCAAGTCAGTGAACATGTTTATTTAAAAGTAAAAGCAAAAATAAGCTCATTGATCATGGGAAGGTGTGGAAGTTGGCACCAAGATTTTGTGATACTGGCCAAGAAATCACTAGTGGTGTATGATTTTTTTTTCCTGCTCATGTAAAGGTTCATAATGTTTTTTTACCCATATTTATTGAAGAAATATGTATATGATATTGAATATGTGATTGATTGGTCCTTGCTACAGGTGGAACTTGAAGGGGATTTTATGCTAGAGCCCCTTCACATTTTGGACAAAAGGCAAGTACAACTTAGGAAGCAAACTATTGTCTAGCTAAAAGTGAAATGGAAGCACTTTGGGCCCAATAAGGCCACATGGGAGAATGAAATCACCATGAAAGAGGATTACCCCTCGTTATTTCATGATTTCATTTCTAGTCCCTAGAACACCGAGACGATGTTGTTCTAAGTGGGGGGGGATGTAATATCCCAAATTTTGACCTTGACTCTATTGGGCATGAGCACCACTACACATGAATTACTTTGATGATATTTTTATGTCTATATATTGGGCATATGCCCCACTGCACATGAGTTATGTTTGTTGCATAGATAAACTGGGCATAAGCCCCAATGCACATGTTTGATTGTTTGATTATATGATTATATATGTTGGGAATAGTCCCTGTTGGACAAGGACTATTGTTTTTGTACTGGGTATAGGCTCCGATGTACTGGATTTATTGTTATGCAATTGGGTACAAGCCCTAATATATACCGAGATGATTATTTTGTGATGTATTGTGCAGAATATTGATTACATGATTGATTTCTATGATGTGTTGGGCATAAGTCATGGAGCACATGGGTTATGAGAGTATGTTTTGAGCATAAGATCTAGAGCACATGGATTATGAGACTATGTGTTGAGCATAATCTCTGGAGAACATAGGTAACCCCAACAACTAAAGAATGGAAGTGTTGGGAATAAGCGCTGGAGCACTCCAACTTGATGTTGAGCATAAGCTCTGGAGCATCAGATCTTTGGCCATTATATCCCTAGGTGTATTGTACAAGTGCATCCTAGTATTAGTGTTGAGCGAGAGGCTCTAGAATTACACTAGTGTAATGCTCGATTGATAGTGTTGGGCGTAGGCTCTGAATAACACTAGGGGTTACTGTAGTTAAGGGTGTTGAGTTGGAAAGACTTTGAATAACACCAACCCTTAGCATACTTATTTAATTTGATTAATTGAAATTTCAATATGCTTCTCATCAAGGACTGGAAGATACTGCCACGAATACGAGGTAATCCAACATGCAAGGAATATCTAGAGCTACCTATCCTAGTTGATCGACCAAACCCTACATAAGGCCTTGTTTAAATAATTAACTTAAACTAAGGAATCCTTGAATAAACAAATATGATATTAATGCATGGTTAATAATAGATGATTAATAAGTAAACTCTCTCTCTCTCTCTCTCTCTCTCTCTCTCTCTCTCTGTATATATATATATGAAAAGAAATAAAGGTAAAAAAAGTAATAAGTGAGAGTCTGTGTATATGTTATATGATAAACTAAATATAAGAATAAAAAATATATTCTAAAGCTAAAGTAGGAACTAGTAAAAGTTCCTAGTAAACAAAATTTATATACATTACCTATTAATCAAACTAAAGAGTATTTCCAAGAAAATAGTAAAATCTTGATTAACTGAAGTTAAATCAACTGCCCTTTTTCCAAAGATTATCTATAAAAGAAAAATCCAAGAGAAGGCTTGGGGATCTGATTATTATTCCTCGATGGGATTGGAGAGCATTTCCAAACCAACACTTAAAGAATATAGAGCTTGAATTTCAAACACCAGCAGACTCATCCTTAGGAGTTCTAGTTTTTCTTGCATGTTGGAACCAGCTCGAGAGGATCTGATTAAGAACTCGGAATGGTTTCGAGTCAAGGTTGGGAGGAACATGGTAGTTCTGAGGTCATATGGTTACCATTCCACAAGTCAGAACAGAGTATTTTCTATTAAATTTTGTGTTTGAAGTGTCCAGGGTGATAGAGCTATTACAAGCCACGCATCTGCAGGTAAGAGGTTTAACCTATATCATTTTTTTTCCCAGCATGGTGCTAGGTTCTTACTCTATTTCTTTTGATTAATTTTAGTTACAGTAGAATAAATATCCATGATCTTCAGTAATATATTAGATCTGTACAATGTTACATTATTTCCTTGACACCTCTAAGATCGGGCATCCATACCCGCATCAAGGATTGCTAGGGATGTTCTTACTATGGTAATTATAAATTTGTTTTGAACATAATTATTTGATCTAGTTGTTGTTGATGTGTTATGGTTTCAAATCCAATACTTGAATAATTTAGAATTGATGATTATGCATTTAATAGGTTGAATCCTCTCATGGATTCCAACATTTATATGGGTATTCCTTGTCTGTATCAATTCCGCTTAAATCTTCCTTAAAATTTTCATTATGAAATATGAATGCCGATTGAAATCCATTTCCACAGATAAACTCTAATTGAACCTTAACAGATCTCATAAGCGACTTATCGAAGTTAGTTACATGTTTATCACTTCATGTTCAGACATCGAAATCAAGAAAAAAGTTTAAGCATCAAGATAATCCTGAGATATAATTAATTTACAGTGAAATACACACCAAATTAAACCATTCTCGTTGAATCCGCAAGAAAGAGATCGACGGTGGATATCTAAGCCACAAGGAGATCGACGACTTATAAGAATTACGGAAGAGCAAAATACAGAAGCACAATTTAGAGAAGTTGGATGGAAAACCCGCAATCCGCATTGAGAAAGCTGTTGATCCACAAGAAAGAGATCGACAATGGAGATCTAAGCCGTAAGGAGATCAATGAATGATAAGAATCGCGGAAGCACAATTCAGAGAAGTTGGATGACACACCCGCAATCCGCAAATCTGCATTGTGGAAGGTGTTGATCCACAAGAAAGAGATCGACAGTGGAGATCTAAGCCACAAGGAGATCGACGAATGATAAGAATCGTGGAAGACCAAATTCCTAGTCTATGTGTGTTGTTTAAAAAGATTTATTTCTTATTTACTTTACATTTTTGGTTTTGTTTTAATTTTAAATAATGTTTAATACATTTTGTTTGGTTTTTATAGGTTATAGTTGTTTTAATTTATTTTATTTTATTTTTCAAATTTTCTTTTTGGCTTATTAAGTGTTAAATATCTCTTGAAGTCTAAAAATCATATATTAAAATTATTTCAAGCTTTATACTTAAGATCCAACCCTCATTTTGGAGCCTTTTGTCAAAATTTGCATAAGAACATTCCTGTAGCACAAAAGTCAAGGTTAATGCAATAAGGTGCTACAGGAATCCTAAATCATCGTGGCCGTTGCAGTCGAAGATAATAGAAGTTTTTTTTAGTCACATGTTGAAGACATTATGACACATGTACATAACTTAACTTCATCATCATGACAAATGTATGAGACTATCTTTCAGAAAATCTTGGTTTTCAAATGTTACGATTTTTAGTTTTGGTTATGAGTTTTACAGTTGCAGAGACGAAGGTTGAGAATATTTGAAGTTCCTAAAGAATTATATAATCCGAATTACAGTAAAATATGGGTAAGAGTGGCTAAAAAGGCTTTAAGAAGAAAAAGAGATGCATAGTTATGCTCTGTTTTTCAAGTTTTAGTCATTGTAATTGAGCATGGATTAAGAGGCAATGGAGATGAATCTCAGAAATCCCAAAGAGGATTTTGTTCATCATAGTCTCATTCATAAAAACCTGTCTCGGTTTTTCAACAACGGTCATCGTTTGAGATATTCGAATTCATCTTTGTGGCCTATTTTTCAGGCTTTGAAATATTTAATAATTTCCTGTTTTAGTCTCAAATTTACAACATGTATTCCGATCAATTGAAGAGGAATTTTTGAAAACCATGAGAGGTTGTTTTTCATCACAGACTCATTTAGAAAAACCTCTCTCAATTTTTTCACAGGTGTCTCGTTTCAAGAGATATAGAGGCTTCTTTGAGACCCATTTTTCAGAAATTGACCAAATTTCCCAGGAATCCGAGTTTGCTATTTTTAGTCAATTAGTTTTTAATCTTTTGAAAGTTGGTTAATGTAAATGCTGAGTAGTTTCGAATTTGACCTATATAAGTGAAGATGGAACTACTTCATATTAGATCTTTGTAATTATAAAAAGGGGACAAGCATACAGTGCAAGGGTTCGAATTTTGCTCCAAGGAAAGGCTTTAGAGCTAATGTATCTCAAGCTAAGACTCATGACTCTCATGTAAGCTTAAAGAATGATTCTGATATATACATACTTATAAGCCATTTTATCTCTCATGCTGGTTTTATTTTGGATATGTTTAATCACTCAATGTATAATTTCATTTCTTGATAAATGTGTTTTCTCATGCAAATGCTTATATGTTGTGAATGAAATCACTGTTATGTTTATAATATTCTTGGTTTATATTTTATGTGTTTGCATCTCAGTCTTTTATATTCTTCCATGATTTAGTATTTGTATTAGTTTGTTGATGATTTTATTTCTTGATGATAAACATTCAAACCCAAATCATAAAAAACCCTTTCCAATTTGCTTTTGTTTTTTGAGATTGTTCTAACTTGTTCCTGTAGTAGTCTAGGAACAATTTCTAGCACAAACATATTTGGTGCCACTATCGGGGACGAAAATGAAGTATATCTTCCCTGGGATATCATCATTCATCTGATTTTGATAGGTGAACAGAATCAAAAAATATTTCAGACTAGTTTTTCACCAAGCAGTGGTTTACAGTGGCTACGAAAAAGATTGGAACACGAGGGAAACCTACTTCACCTTTGCATTTGGGTGTCTCAAACCCAGAACAGATTTTGAAAGAGGCAAGACAAATTCAAAAATATTAGTCCTCTCCTTTTGTGTGTATCCCTGATCAGTTTGACTTAGTATTACCTTATACATATTCAGAAGAAGAAAAACAAAGTCTGTCTTGGTCAATCCCTTCTATACCAGTCAATAGTTTTCAAGTTTTTACTAATCAACAGTCTTATAAGAAAGAAAAAACTGAGTCTCCTAGTAAGATTCCCTTGTTTTAGTTTAAAACTAGTAAAATCTCTTTCCAACCAAGTTCTAGCAAAGTAAATAAACTCTTTCCTTCATCAAACCAAAGTATCTCAAAAAGGGCAGGACAACAACTAGATATGATGGATAGAATGGTAGCTTCTAGATATGATCCTTTAGTTCTTCCTCAGCCTTTAAATGCTCTCCCTTGAGGAGATTATCATAAGTACTTACCAAGGTTTAATGGTCAGGGTGAAACAACTATTGAAGAGCATTGGGATGCATTTCTTAGTTATGCAGATAATCAAAATATTGAGGATAAAGACGTGTGGATGAGGATGTTTGTACAGAGTTTGGATGGGGAGGTAAGGAGATGGTTCAGAGAACTTCCAGCTAATTCAATAACCTTCATAGAAGAATTGCAAGATGTTTTTATGAGGCAGTGGGGAGACACAAAAGATCATACCTATTACATAACAGAATTTGGAGGTTTAAGAAGAAAAGAGGATGGAACTATAGGAAACTTTTCTAAACATTTCAATAATATGTATGGGAGGATCCCAGCTGAAATCAAACCTTCTGAAACCTCAGCTAAGTTAACTTATGCAAATTCCTTTGATCATAAATTCTCTTTGCATCTAAGGGAAATAATGCCAGTCACTTTATTAAACATGCATGAGGCTGCATTGGAGGTGGAATCAAACATTTTAGCTTCAAATTGGCTCAAAGAACATTGAGATCATCAAACCTATGACCGAAAAGGTAAAAAGGAGGTGATTCCACCAGCTTCTACATCACAGGAAGCAGATAGTAAAATAGGTGAGATGGCTAAGTTAGTCAGAACTTTAACAACAAAACTTAATAAGTTGGAGTTCGAAAAGAATTCAAGTAGGTCGGCACAAGAAGGAGAAAGGAACCCTATTCAATTTAGGCACCAATTTGCACCTATATTTATCCCTAGAGAACGAAGAAATAATGACATCCAGAGAGAAAGAAGAGGAAATTAAGATCAGAGAGTTCCTCCTCTACTCCAAAATAATGTAACAGATGAAGTTGAAGAGGGTGAAGAGGGGCATGATGAAGACTTAGATTAGGATATGAATACTTTGGGGAGTTATCATCTGAGGGTTTCTTAATTGAAAATGATTATTTGAATTCTGAATTTTTTGATGCAAATGTTTATCAATAGAAAGTGATTTGGGTCCTGAAGTTTCAACTGAGATATGTCAATCTAAACCTAAAAGGTCTATCAATTTGAGGTCTGGTCCAAAGCAAGTTTTTCAGCTTCAAAAAAAGAAGACAACTCCTTCTCCTAAACACTCATATAATCAAAGATAGGAAAAAAGACCCAACCATGGTGACCAATACAAGGCTGCAAAAATTGAAGAAGTGAACAAGAATGTGCAAACTTTCAATTTTGAGAATGAGTTGTATAAAATCAAGATTCCAGTACCTTTTATTGAATTGATGAAGAATCCTTGCTATAGAAATCATGTTCTTAAAATGTTAGGTTCACCCACCAATTAGATACCTTCAGACACTGTGAATTTGCAAGAAGAATATCCTACAATCATTATTGGCTCTGCCCTAGCTGATAAGGCTGAAAATGATTCAAATTTCTCTCCACCTTTTTATATAACTCTGTCTGTCCATGATCAAATGGTTCATAATTGTTTATTGGATTTTGGAGCTTCTCACAATTTGATGCCTAAAGTAGTCATGAAAGCTTTGGGTTTGAGTATCACAAAACCATATCATGATTTATATGCATTTGATTCCAGAGTTGTTAAATGCCTAGGAGCGATTAAAGATCTAGTGGTATTTGGCTCAATTACCCATGAAAAGTTTCATTATGGATGTGGTGGTTGCTGATATCACTCCTAAGTTTGGAATGTTGCTTTCAAGGTCTTGGGCAAAGAAGGTAGGTGGTACATTGCAGATGGATTTATCATATGCAATAATTCCTATTTTTAGAGGAGAAAATAGAAGATTGTATAGGGAATGACAATATGCTTACATTGTCACAGATGATAAGAACCCAACCAATCATCCAATCTATGCTATTGAAAAATATTTGGGCTCTTGTATGTTACATTTCAGTGTTGACAATACGAGTGGTATGTTACGTTTGGAAAATGAAGATCAGCCTTGTAATGAAGAAAACCACGAACTTTAAACATCATCATTTGAAATTTCGCAGAATCCTCCTCATTATGATGAAGAGATCGAGGTTCTAGGACAAGAATTCTATGATGAATTATACTATATTCCTTTTTGTTTTGATACTCAAATTGATGAAAGCCAGGCTGTTGACACTTTTAACATCATATCAGAAGTTTCTTATATTCATGGTTATGATAAATCTTCTGTTCAAAACCATTGTGAAGATGCTCTAATTTTTTATAAATATGATGATGAAATGAAAAGCAAGATCTAGAAATGTGTGATGTGTGTGATATGGCATAATCGGATCAGCTGATTTAGGAATGCATTCAGTCCATTATTCTTGAACAACCAGAGCCGATGTATGATAGTTATCAGTTTGAAGACAGTGTGGAAAAGGAAGAGCATCTTGTTGACATTATTCTTGATATTGTCCAAGAAATTCTGGAGCAAATTCAGGTTGATCCGTCTTTGATCGTCAATTTTTGGATGATATTCATGGAACAAAAGATTCTTATGGACTCTTTTTCACAGAACATGAAGAGGTAACTTTTGGAAATTTTTATGATCCAGTGACCGATTATATAGAGTCAACACTAAATTATAAATCTTTTATCTTAGAGACAACATTTGATGAAAGTGAGTATGAGCTGCTAGATTTTTGCTCTTCATGTTTTTCAATATTTATGATCATACATATATTCGGAGTTGGAAGCAAGTTTTGGTTGGTTGATGAAATTTTTTCCTGGTTACATTGGAAATGGGATTACAACTTGATCAAGCAAAGTTTAACTGGTTAGTGTATATAGGTTGAATAAAGACTCCAATTGCCCAATGGAAGTTTTACATAATAACAAGCAGTTTCAGTAGAGATGGCGGAAGGCACTGATCTACAGGTTCTTGAAACCTCACAAGGAGGCTTTCATCCCGCAGCAAGAGCTAGATGTTATGAATGAATATTGTTCCTAGTCTATGTGTGTTTTTTTAAAAGATTTATTTCTTATTTACTTTACATTTTTTGTTTTGTTTTAATTTTAAATAATGTTTAATGCATTTTGTTTGGTTTTTATAGGTTATAGTTGTTTTAATTTATTTTATTTTATTTTTCAATTTTTTTTGGCTTATAAAGTGTTAAATATCTCTTGAAGTCTGAAATATTATATTGAAATTATTCCAAGCTTTATACTTAAGATCTAACCCTCATTTTGGAGCCTTTTGTCAAAATTTGCATAAAAACATTCTTGTAGCGCAAAAGTTAAGGTTAATGCAATACGGCGTTGCAGGAATCCTAAATCATTGAAAACAGCGGTGGATTATTGTGGCCATTGCAATTGAAGATAATAGAGGTTTTTTTCTTTTTTCAGTCATCTGTTGAATACATTATGACACATGTACATAACCTAACTTCATCATCATGACAAATTTGTGAGACTATCTTTCAAAAAATCGTGGTTTTCAAATGTTACAATTTTTAGTTTTGGTTATGAGTTTTATAGTTTCAGAACGAAGGTTGAGAATCTTTGAAGTTCCTAAAGAAGTACATAAGCCAAATTACAGTAAAATATGGGTAATAGTGGCTAAAAAGGCTTTAAGAAGAAAATTAGATGCATAGTTATGCTATGTTTTTCCTGTTTTAGTCATTGTAATTGAGCATGGATTTCAAGGAAATAGAGATGAATTTCAGAAATCTAAAAGAGGTTTTTGTTCATCACGGATTCATTCATAAAAAATTGTCTCAGTTTTGCAACATCTGGCACCATTTCAGAGATTCAAATTCATCTTTGTGGCCTATTTTTCAGGCTTTGAAATATTTAATAATTTCCCGTTTTAGTCATAAATGTACGGCACGTATTCCGATCAATTGAAGGGGAAATTTTAAAAACCAAGAGACATTTTACTTCATCATGGACTCGTTTAGAAAAACCTCTCTCATTGTTTTCACATGTGTCTCGGATCGAGAGATATGGAGGCTTATTTGAGACCCATTTTTCAGAAATTAACCAAATTTCCCAAGAATCCGATTTTGCTTTTTTTAGTCAATTAGTTTGTAATCTTTTGAAAGCTGGTTAATGTAACTGCTGAGTAGTTTCGAATTTGAACTAAAGAAGTGAATATGGAACTACTTCATATTAGATCTTTGTAATTAGAAAAAAGGGACAAGCATATAGTGCAAAGGGTTCGAATTTTGTTCAAGGAAAGGCTTTAGAGCTGATGTATCTCAAGCTAAGACTCATGGCTCTTTTGTAAGCTTAAAGACTGATTCTGATATATACATACTTATAAGCCATTTTATCTCTCATGCTGGTTTTATTTTGGATCTGTTTGATCACACAATGTATAATTTCATTTCTTGATAAATGTGTTTTCTCATGCAAATGCTTATATGTTGTGAATGAAATGACTATTATGTTTATAATATTCCTGGTTTATATTTTATGTGTTTGCAACCCAGTATTTTATATTCTTCCATGATTTAGTATTTGTATTAGTTTGTTGATGATTTTCTTTCTTGATGATAAACTTTCAAACCAAAATCATAAAAAACCCTTTCCAATTTGCTTTTTTTTTTAAAGATTGTTCTAGCTTGTTCCTATAGTAGTCTAGGAACAATTTCTAGCACAAACAGAGTACTTTCAACAAAATATTCCAAGAAAAGTACATGTCTGAAATATTCTTTGACAAAAAAGTAAAAGAATTCCACGAATTAAAGATGGGCTCCCTAACTATGGATTCCTTTATCAACATATTTTTAGATCTGCTGCATTATGTACCTTACATAAAGGACGAAAAGGTCAAGATACAACAATTTTTGGGATGTCTCCCTCCAAATTTTTGAGAGAGAATTGAGTTTGACATGCTCAAAAATCTAGACACCACCTTGCACGAGACTAGACTTTGTTATGAACATGGACAACTAAGATAGGAAAATATGAACAGAAAGTGAGACATATTTAGGTTCTTCTCAAACAACTGGAAACCCTATTCCAAGACACAACCCTACATGAAACCGAACAATAGTTTCCCAGCTAACAGAAATTTCAACAAACCCGGTGCACGACCAAATGTGACCGCACCAAATTCCAACATACCAAAAAAAAACGGAGGAGCTAAGGCTGCCCCATTGCAGGTTAGCTGCTGCAAATGCCAAGGGTCCCATTATGCTAGAGATTGGCCAAACAAGACTAATGGACTCTTACACAACTTACAAGAAGACCCAACAGTAGAAGACATGGCTAGTACACATAGGATCTATGCATCTCTCAACAACCAATAAGCAGACCGTCATGCCACTATGGTCGAATTAGAAGGTAAGGTTTCGAACACTTCTATTTCAATTTTAATTGATCCTGGTGCTTGCTAAAGTTATGTTTCCTCCAAATTTTCTGAAACATGTAAACTAAGAAAAGAGAAGCATGTGAAACCGTGGATGGTACAACTAGCCACGAGTACAAAAAGAAAGGTTTAAGAAGTAGTAAAAGATTTCAATATAGACATGAACAGTTTTCCAACTAAGGTAGACCTAAATATCTTACCCTTAGGATTGTACGATGTACTTATATGCATGGACTGGTTAGAACAACACCATGTCATGCATGACTGTTTAAACAAGTCAATCTTATGCATAGACATCCAAGGGAATCGAAGAAAGATTCAAGGTGTACCCAAGAAAGTTTATGTTAGACAGACATCTGCCTTAAAAGCAAAGAAATGTATATGGAAGGGTTGCAAACTTTTTGCAGTTAACATATAGGAAGTAGAATCTAAGAGAAAACAACACATTAATTTTTTTTTGGTTCTCATAGACTTCAAAGATGTATTTCTCGAGGAAATACCAGGACTACCATCCAAGAGGCACTTATATTTTGCATAGAATTGACACCAGGATCAATACCGAATTCAAAACCCCCATACCGCATGAGCACACCAGAGTTAGTGGAGCTCAAGTTACAGTTACATGAATTAATAGAGAATGGTTATATCCGACCTAGTGTGTCTCCTTGGGGAGCACCTATACTATTCGTAAAGATAAAGGACAGTACGATGTGAATGTGCATCGATTACCAACAACTCAACAAGATGACTATCAAGAACCGTTACCCACTCCCTAGGATCGATGACTTGTTCGATCAAGTCGAAGGAGCAAAGGCCTTTTCAAATATCAAATTGCAATCCAGATACGACCAGGTAAGGACCCATGATGAAGATATACACAAAACCTCATTTTGAACTCGATACGACCATTATGAGTTTGTGGTAATTCCTTTTAGGATAACCAATACATTGACCAATTTTATGTGCATGATGAACACTATTTTTAGTGAATACCTGGATAAGTTTGTATTAGACTTTATAGACGATATACTAGTTTACTCGAAGAGTAAAGAAGAACATGAGGAACATCTCCGAATAGTACTACGAGTGTTACAGAAACACCAACTTTACGCTAAGTTTAGCAAATGTGATTTTTACAAACCATAGATACAATACCTAGGTCACATCATTTCTGAAAAATGGATAGTCGTCGACCCATAAAATATTAAAGCCATCAAGGAATGGATTAACCCTACTTGTGTCACAGACATTAGGTCATTTTTGGGACTAGCGGGTTACTATCGAAATCTCAATGATAACTTTTCAAGGATTGCTTGTCCCATGACCACCTTACAAAATAAGGCAATCAAATTCCCATGGACGACCAAGTGCGAAGAAAGCTTACAGAAGGTTAAATAACTCTTGACTACTCCACCTATACTATGAATTGCGGATCCCAATGGGGATTTCGTGGTTTGCATAGATACGAGCAAGGAAGGACTTGGTAGATTCCTCATGCAAAATTACTACACAATCTGTTACAAATCATGGAAATTAAAAGAACACGAACAAAACTATCACACACATGATTTTGAGCTAGCGGCCATTATCCACGCCTCGAAGATGTTGAGGCACAACCTCATGGGGAAGAAGTTTCTCCTAAAGACAGACAACATGAGTTTGAAGTATTTGTTCGACCAACCATATTTAAATGATAGGAAGTCCAGATGGTTGTCCTTCCTTAGCGAGTACCACTTTGAATTAAAGCACATAAAGGGAAAGGAAAAAAAAATCGTCGATGCTTTAAGGCGACGAGCTCATATGTTGTATGAGGTAACTTTGAGCCATACTGTTTCGTACTTACATGATAGGATCGAAACGACAAGAGGAGTTGATTGCTTCTATGTTGCAGTCCTTAAAAATATTTAGGAAGATAGGTTATTCCAATAACAAAAGGAATATAAGTAGACAAGACAGGACTATTGTGGTCAAAAGAGAGACTATATGTCTCGGAGGGAGGAGACATCAGGTCCAACATTCTAACAGAGTTCCATCAAAATCCCTATTCAATGCACCAAGGATATCAAAAGTACATAAACACTTTTTTAGCCTAAGTTAAAGGCTGACATAGCACTATTCATCACAAAATTCCAAGAGTGTCAACTAGTCAAAGCAGAGCACCAACATCCCTCAGGGTTGCTACAAGCGTTACCCATTCCTGAATGGAAATGGGAGGCTATAAGTATGAATTTAGTTACGGGTTTACCAAAGAGAAAGAAACAGAATAATTCCATTTTTTTAGTGGTCGATACGTTGTCCAAAGCGACAAACTTTATTCCAGTTAAGTCAACATATAAAGTGGTTCACATTGCTAACATATTCCTAAAAGAGATATTTCAATTGCATGGGATACCCAAGGAAATCATCTCAGATCAAGATACAAATTTTACCAGTAAATTCTGGAGATATTTAATCTCCATCTTAGAGACAAAATTAAATTTTAGTACTGCCTACCACCTGTAGACAGATGGATAGACAGAACGAGTGAATCAGATTTTGGAGTATGTGCTTAGAATGCACATGATGAAAAATCCCACAAAGTGGGAAGATTATCTGCACGCCGCAGAGTTTGTATATAACAATGGATACCAGAAATCCACCAAAATGAGTCCCTTCGAGGTACTCTATGGCTGAAAGTGTAGGACACCGGTGACTTGTGATAGCCTAGTGGACAGGCTCAGGTTAGGGCTAGATTTACTGAAAGACCTAGAACAGTTAGTCACCAAAGTGAAACATAATCTAAAGGAAGAACAAGATCGCCACAAGAGTTATGCGGATAAGAAAATAAAGGGTAAATATTTCTAAGTCGGTGAACATGTTTATTTAAAAGTAAAAGCAAAAAAATCTCATTGAGTCTGGGAAGGTGCGGAAAGTTGGCACCATGATTTTGTCAACCCTTTGAGATACTCACTAAGAAAGGGCCAGTGGCGTATGAATTAGCTTTACCTACTCATGTAAGGGTTCATAATGTTTTTCAGGCATCTTTATTGAAGAAATATGTATATGATACTAAACATGTGATTGATTGGTCCTTGCTACAGGTGGAACCTGAAGGGGAGTTTATGCCAGAGCCCCTTCACATTTTGGACAAAAGGGAAGTACAAATCAGGAAGTGAACTATTATCTAGCTGAAAGTGCAATGGAAGCAATTTGGGCCTGATAAGGCCACATGGGGGAATGAAACCACCTTGAAAGAGGCTTATCCCACCTTGTTTCATGATTTCATTTCTAGTCCCTAGAACACCGAGACGGTGTTGTTCTAAGTAGGGAGGGTTGTAATATCCTGAATTTTGACCTTGACTATATTGGGCATGAGTACCACTGCACAGGATTTACTTTGATGATATGTTTATTTTTATATATTGGGCGTATTCCCCACTACACATGAGTTATGTTTGTTACATAGATATAGTGGGCATAAGCCCCAATGCACATGTTTGATTGTCTGATTATATGATTATATATGTTGGGCATAGGCCCTATTCGATAAGGGCTATTGTTGTTGTACTAGGAATAGGCCCCGATGTACTGTATTTATTATTAGGTGATTGGGAACAAGAGCTAATATATAATGAGATGATTATTTTGTGATGTATTGTGCAGAAGACTGATTGCACGATTGATTTCTATGGTGTGTTAGGCGTAAGCCCTGGAGCAAATGGGTTATGAGATTATGTGTTGAGTGTAAGCTCTAGAGCACATGGGTTATGAGACTATGTGTTGAGCATAAGCTCCAGAGCACATGAGTTATGAGACTATGTGTTGAGTGTAAGATCTGGAGCATATAGGTAACCCCAACAAGTAAAGAATGGAAGTGTTGGGCATAATCCCTGGAGCACTCCACCTTGATGTTGAGCATAAGCTCTGGAGCATCGGATCTTTGGCCATTGTATTCCTAGGTGTATTGTACAAGTGCATCCTAGTATTAGTGTTGAGTGGGAATCTCTGGAATTGCACTAGTGTAACGCCCGATTGATAGTATTGAGTGTAGGATCCAAATAGCACTAGGGGTTATTGTAATTAAGGGTGTTGAGTTGTAAAGACTCTGAATAGCACTATTCCTCATCATACGTATTTAAGTTGATTAATTGAAATTTAAATATACTTCTCATCAAGCATTGGAAGATACTACCATAGATACGAGGTTATCCAACATGCAAGGAAGATCTAGAGCTACCTATCTTAGTTGACTGACCAAACCCTACATAAGGCCTTGTTAAAAGAATTAACTTAAACTAATAAAGCTTTGAATAAACAAATTATGCTATTAATGCATGGTTAATAACAGATGATTAATAAGTAAAGTCTCTCTCTCTATATATACAAAGTTATTTTTAATATATATACATATATATAGGAAAATAAATAAAAGTAACAAAAGTAATAAGTGAGATTTTATGTATATGTTATATTATAAACTAAATATTAGAATAAAAAATCTATTCTAAAGCTCAAATAGAAACTAGTAAAAGTTCCTAGTTAACAAAATTTACATATATTACCTATTAATCAAACTAAAGATTATTTTCAAGAAAACAGTAAAATCTTGATTTAACTGAAGTTAAACCAACTACCCTTTTTCCAAAGATTATCTATAAAAGAAAAAGCCAAGAGAAGGACTGGGGATCTTATTATTATTCTTGGATTGGATTGGAGAATATTTCTAAACCATCACTTAAAGAATACAAAGCTTGACTTTCAAGCACCAACAGCCTCATCCTTAGGAGTTCTAGTTTCTCTTGCATGTTGGACCGACTTGGGGGGATTCGATTAAGAACCGAGAACGGTTCCGAGTCAAGGTTGGGAGGAACGTGGAAGTTTTGAGGTCATCTGGTTACCATTCCACAAGTGAGAACATAGTATTTCCTATTAAATTTTGTGTTTGAAGTGTGCAAGGTGATAGAGCTATTGCAAGCCATGCATCTGCAAGTAAGAGGTTTACCCTGTACCAGATTTTGTTTTCCCAGCATGGTGCCAGGTTCTTACTCTATCTCTTTTGATTGATTTTAGATACAGTAGAATAAATATCCATGATATTCAGTAGTATATCACATCTGTACAATGTTACATTATTTCCTTGACACCTCTAATATCGGGCATCCATACTCGTATCAAGGATTGCTAGGGATGTTATTACTGTGGTAATTAGAAATTAGTTCTCAACATAATTATTAGATCTAGATGTTTTTGATGTGTTATGGTTTCGAATCCAGTACTTGAATAATTTAGAATTGATATCTTTGTATTTAACAGGTTGAATCATTTGTTTTGAATTGTATCATGGATTCCTACATTTAACTGAGTATTTCTTGTTTATATCAATTCCGCTTAAATCTTCCTTAAATTCCGCATTATGAAATATGAATGTTGTTATAGCTAATTTTACCAAACCTAGTTGATCACATATTTATGGCTTTCCATGTCCCTCTGCAAACTCCTTGGACCCCCTTTAAAGTTATACTCACGTGTATACACAACTTTTGAGCCAAAACGCACGTACATCGGGAAATGTGCATAAATCCAAAAGTTTTTTTAATTTTCCTCATAGAGTCCTGAATATCTTAACTCTTGCCCTTCCATATTCCTTGAGAATGCTTGGACTTGACCCTCCATTTCCTATTTGGAGTGCTATATATTGAGCCTCTTGGATACATTGAAGGGGCAAAAAATTGAGAGCAAGGAAACTATAGTCCATTGTTACCTCACTTGTTATGCTTAAGTCTGCATCCCTTTTTCCCTTTGGAGCACACAGTGCTGCTCTTCCTAAGCTTTCCTTTTCTTTGTAAGCTTTTCATTGAGAGATGGAGGACTGAAGTGGTGGAGACCCATGTGGAGGAATCGGTTTTCCAAGTTCGAAGAAGTGTCGACAGAGGTTGTCACTATTGTATCTCTGTTTTTATTAATAGAAATATCCATTTCGTGTCCAATACATGTGCATAAATATTAATATTCTATCCATGGATGTATTTATTTTCTTATACATGATTGATTATATATGCTAGATTAGGCCTAACACTTGAATATATAGCATGCTTGACTTGTTTCTTGTTGTTGAGAGCGAATCGTGAATGCAAGCGTGTTGGAAAATATCGGTGGGGATCTACATCAACCGTCTAGAATAAGGTACGATTCATATCCCTTAGTGTTAGATGTCTTTATTTCTCTTGCATATTGGAAAGGATTGATTTCTGGTGACATTCAGTCTGTTGTGGTACACCCCAAGCCATAGGAAGTTTCTCTCTGTAATAGAATTGGCGACTCCACTCGGGAGGTTCCTTGTTTTTTCTTTGGGGATTGGGTGCACAATGTGCTTGAATTGCTTTCTTTTCTTTGAGTTTCTGTGTCAGGTCTAGAAGTAGGTTTACCCTTTAGTGTCTGGTTGAAGTAATTTTGGTCTTGGGTTATCATTTTACCCTCTTTTTCTTCTTGTACGCGAGTTTTTGCTTCAAAGTTTCGTATACACGCAATTTTCTTCTGAATTCCCGCGTATGTACGCAGGTTTTTTGCGAACAGTCGCATGTGCCTTTGTTTTGAGATTTATTTGGATGATTGGAAGTTGATGGGTGTGTTTTGAAGACTACCGAGTTTTCTTGGATGTTGTTGGTGTTTGTATCTTGCATCTGTTTCTGACCGGAGATCCTTTTTGACTTACTTTTGATTATATTTTGTTCTTGTCATCTTTTTCCCTTTTTATTTTGGGATTAGTGCATTAGGTCTCTTTTATCTTGGTGCCCTGCTTGGCTGCTATATGTGAGTGGTTGCAGGGTCTGAGAGTTGTAGAGAATTTTGTTTCTTTTACATCTCATTTATTTCAAAAACTACAAAAATATTTTATTTTTTGCATATTTATACATTGTTGCATCTTTCCACTTGCATGGAACTTACATTACGTTTGTTTACTGAAGTTATTGTCATGTTTTCATTTGGGAATGATTGCATTATCATTTGAAGGAAAAACATGCATCTCATGTAGTGGCATATCCCATTTTTTCATTTATACAAGATTGCACTTGGCATTGTGTGTTAGGTGTGCACATTTATTTCATTGCTGAGTCATAATACCATTGGTTGCACGGTCATTTCCCTTTGAGTAATCACAACCATTAAAATCAATGATTAAATTAAAATGAATTACACATTTTTCTTTGTTAGGGTACATTAAACAGATTAGGATTTAGAGTGTTGGAATAGTTCATTGTGAGTTAATTCTCCAAGACTAATAAACAGAACAAGTAGGTTTCTTTCCATGTGAGAGACTGAAATACTTGGTATAATTAGTGTTCTTAGGAGGCTCCTTTTACACAAAAGTTAAGCACGAGGAAACGTACACGATTGTGGTTGGGATAGACCATGGCCACTTTTTGTGAGTGCTAGAGACAGGGTAATTTTTAGTGGCGAAATTTTGCCAATTGGCTATTTTTTGCGTTGTTTTAAAAATAAATTCTACTTTTATGCTCTAATATCGCCTATATTTACATAAAATATGTTTTTTTTTCTCATAGTATTAGCCAAAATTTACACATTTTAGTGTTAATTGTATGTTTCATATTTAATATTCGCCTACCTATCTATAAACATGTTTTTTTCAATCCAAAACAATCACCTAGAATACTATACTTAAGTATAATATTAGAATCCTTAAAAAATACCATGGACAAAGATATTTCCAGGATTGTATTTGTCTCTAGGAGATTTTGAGGTACCGGTTGGTGCTTTCGAGCTTCGGGCTTTGCTATTCTGCCCATACGATCGATCCCTCCTGCAATTGTCCGCCTGAGCATTGGTTATATTGGGGTGACCTTAGTTTCCTTACCTAGGTATCAGAAGGGGGTACTTGTAGAGGTTATTATGTGAGTGTCCTGGCCAGGTAGGGGTCGGACAACACAGTCGATTTATGTGTTGAAGCTGATTGCCACTATAATTGGTTACACATCTCCACTTGTAGTGTATGGGAGTCTGAAGCCTCTCCTAGGCGAGACATACCTGTTGCATTCGGGATCTCACATATCCTCCCCTTAGTTTGCTTGTATTTTGGATGTAGATTTTCTTAGGAGTGTGCTCTGTGTACGCTATATGGCTTTAGGGTATGTAATTAGGTTGATTCTTTTTCTTTTTGTTGAGTCATAGTGGATCCGAGCACATCACTTCGTCGTTCTCGTCGTTTAGCAGGTCTTCCGCCTTCTACTTCTCCTCCTCCTTTGCAAGAGAGAATTAGACAGTTTAGGCGGATCGATACTCACTTTGATTCACACACAGATATCACCATGAGTCATTCATATAAGATCCAAGAGAATTCCCCTTCTACACCCCCTGGGGCGGAGACTATACCTGACATTTTATATGGAACTCCAGAAGAACCCAATCACTTTGAGTTTGGGGTGTCACATAATGTATTATCACAATTTCTAGACTATATAAACTCAAACCACCGATATTTTTCACATATTCTGAGCCGTGAGACTCATCTGACACCCTCTAGAACTGGCTTTAGATATGGCATGCCAGACCTCCCTGAGACTAGTCTGACACCCAATGTCATATTTAGTGTTGACCATAGTGATATTCCTAGGGGCACTGTCATTCTTTTCCAAGTGAATAGATTTGGTAGTAGTCACATTTCACCTTCTACTCCTGCAATGAGAGGATCCTCACACACACAACCTAGGCCTAGTACTAGTATTCGCGTTCATGGAAGTAACCCTAGACATGTGAATATTGGGAGCACAAGTTATATCCCATCCCATATTCCATCGTCTTTAGCACCCGTTCCTTCAAATGAGTTTTTAACGATGCATGGTCCTTCAGGCCGGAGTTCTACCGTTAGCCATGTTGTTCCCACTTCTACTCACATCGTAGTGTCACAAGGCTATGTGCCTCCTTATATGTTAGTAGGGTATGTACCACCTTATGTAGCACCTTATACACCACCTTATGGGTCCAGGACTCAACCAGCTTATTAGTCTTATAACTATGGCTTCCTAGCACCCTAGTCTCAAGGTATCTCGAACTACAATGTTCCCATTCACCCTTTTATGGGTCAAACAAGAGGAGGTTACTATCGCACTAGACAAGGCCATGGTGTTTATAAAAATCATACCTATGTGAACCAGTCTTATCAGGGAGTGTAGAACCAAATGCCACAGCCTAGGCTCCCTTTCCTAGTGACATTAAATTTTCCTGACTTGTCGAGATTGACTAATGATTCGGTGTCTCATGATCAGACATGGTCGGTTGTCCCTCCCAAGCTTCCTTCGGACATTCCAAAATTTGAAGGTAAGACTGGTGAGGACCTTGGTGAGCACGTCATGACTTTCCACCCATGGTACTCTTGGAATTCATTGAATCGTGATTCTGTTCATTTAAGACTATTTCAACGCACCCTCATGGCTCCTATGACAATGTGGTATATAGAGTTGCCTGGGGGCACATTTTAGACCTTTAATGACTTAGCCATGACATTCCTCAATCACTTTCAGCTACCTGTGTGTTACGATGTCGGTACTAAACTCTTATCGACATTTTGATAGGATAAAGCCACCCATATATCCGATCATATTCAAGAGTGGCATAGAGGAAAGTGGTTGATGAAGGCTCACATTCCACCAGACTTTCTTTTGGAGTGGTTCCTCAAATCAGTATTGACTTATGATAATGAAGGATGTTTCCACATTTGGAGTTCAGAATGAGGAACAATCTATCTTTCGAGCTCAACATTTAGACTTGATTTATGCTCACTCTCGGCTCTTGTATGCGATTATTTTGAATGCACCACAATCCAATTTCAATCCTAAGTTCAAAGTTGGGCCACATGCCGATGGCATTGTTGGCTCTGCAAGTGCTAAACTTGTAGATTCAGATACAAATCAAAAGAATAAGTTTTCTATTAACCAGCATACATCAGGACAAGCTACAGCTTCGTCTCATCTCACTCAAACGATGGATGTACTCTCCATGCAATCGTCAAACCATAAGGGTAACCAGCAAACCGGATGGAATAAGAATAAAGGTAGAAAAAACTGAAAGGGTGGGAATAGGAATGGAAATGATAATGATTACAAGAACTATAGTAATATTGGCGGGGCAGTGAGCAAGAAGGTTAATCGTAAGGTTAAGTTCCATTGCAAGCTTTGCGGGGAAAGGTTCCTCACTCACTTGTTCCCTTGTATGAAAGTTGCCTCGAAGCTCATCGCACAAAGCCCAGTTGTGTTAACGGATCCTTTACCACAAAACCAGAATATGAACTCGAGGACTGTGGACCCTGGAAGTTCTTTTGGTGGGAGTCAAAACCCGTCGAACACCATAAGTGGCCATGGTTGCATCAACATGATGTCTACCAAAAATGTTTTGACGCGTGCTAAGGATTATGGTACATCACAACCTGACCTAGGAAAAGAACTTGCTCCACCCAAGAGCTCTTTGCATATTGATAAACCTAGTGATAAGCATGAAACTCCACCTCGCATTCCTAAGGGATTCTTCGGGGCACAATCGTAATGCCCAAGCCGTCCAAAACTATTCTTTTGTCAAGGATTTGAGCTTTGTACGATGTCTGTTTTAGAAGTTCTTCAGATTTTCCCTTCGTAAAGGAAAGTCTTATTGTCTGCTCTTGGGGTTGTTGATGGGAGTTTTTCCACAATGATTAAATTTGAAACTCATGGAGTCTACCCTCTTTTGCCTTACTATGTGTCTCTTTTAGTGCATGTAGAGTGTATGAACAACACCATTAAGCACACAATGATTGATGAAGGCGCTGCAATTTTCGTGATGTCTTTAGCTTCTTGGAAGGGCTTGGGTTCTCCTACATTGTCAAAATCCAGAACCATGTTGACTGTGTTTGATGGAAGATATTTTTGGCCGCATGGTATACTTCCTTCCCTTGAGGTCCATTTGGGGGGGGGGAGACCGTAGTGATCGAGGTTGAGGTGATTGATGTTCCCCTCGACTATAATCTTTATTGGGATGTAACTGGATTTATAACATGCAAGCGGTCGTGTCGTCTCTCTTCCAAGTAGTTTGTTTTCCTTTTGATGGGAGGATTGTTATGATCGATCATAAATATTTTGATAATTCTAGTACGAAAGCATCATCGAGAGCTACTAGGTCATTCTCAGCCGACAACTGAGAATGTTTGGGTGGGCATGTATCCTTCATTAATGGGAAATTTTAATTGTCATGCACCCTTTCTTATGATAGGTTCTAGTCTTGGTAGAGCTTCGTCATCATTGAGTATGGTTTCTCTTGGTAGTTTTCATTCGGAGGATCCTTGGACTCTTCCTTCTCCAAGTGCTTCGGGTGAAGACTCCTGACCTGCCGAGATAGACATGCCTTTATCTACAACATCGGTGGCTTATCAAGATAATCTTGGACATGTTGTAGATCCCAGTCCTTCCTCTTCAAGGACGAGGGAGGAGGACTCTTATGCACTTTCTGCTTGGGTGGTTGCATCATCTCACTCGCATGACTGCTTCGATGGCATTTTTCCAACGGATGAAGATATTCTCGAAGCTATGTCTGGTTTAGAACAACCTTGGGGAGAGTTTCATCATAGATATTATTTTCTTCCTAAGATTTTTCGCATAGAGTGTGATGACTATAGGGTGATTCTGAGCGAGAAATTCGGTAGGCCCATGGTCCCATTAGGCTCTCCTAGTAAGTATGCCGAAGGGAACACAACCAACTTGTCACCTACTGCACCTATCAACATTTCTCGAAGTCGTGGCAAGATTGAGAATGTGTACATTGGGGCGTATTGTTCCCATAATGAGGTTGAAACATACACCAAGATCTTTAAATAATTTCAAGATGTTTTCGCTTGGTCATATGAGGAGATGTTGGGAATTAACCCTTGAATTGTCGAACATGAATTTAAAACCTATCCGGATGCTAAACCTGTTCGAAAACATTTGCGTGCGATGAATCCTAGGAAAGTACCCGCTATTAAGGCTGAGGTAGAGAAGTTGCTTAAGGATGGCTTCATCTATCCCATTCCCTTGACTGAATGGGTGTCAAATCCCATTCCGGTTGACAAGAAGCAGGCAACGATCCGTGTATGCACTGATTTCATAGACTTGAATTGAGCCTATCCTAAGGATATAATCAGATGCATATTAAACCCAAGGATCAACATAAAACATGTTTCATTTATCCTTGGGGTACGTTTGCATATCGGAAAATGCCCTTCGACCTTAAAAATGTCGAAGCTACTTTTCAACGAGCTATGACCTTCACTTTTCATGACCTTAAAAGCATAATCAAAGTTTATCTTGATGACCTAGTTGCTCACTCTTATTTGAGGGTGTGTCATCTTAATCATCTTCGCTTGGTTTTCGAAATATGCCATCGATATCAGATTCGGTTAAATCCTCATAAGTGCATATTTTGCATGAAAGTAGGTCGCTTAATAGGTTTCATCATTTCCAAGGAGGGAATTAGAGTCAACCCTTTAAAGGTTGAGGCAATACTTCAATTGTCTCCCTCGCGTAATATTAGACATATTTAGAGTTTACAAGGGATGGCAAATTTCTTGCGAAGATTCGTGGTCAATTTTTCCAATTTGACTAAGGGTTTCATTCATTTATTGAAGAAAGACACACCATTTATATGGGATGAGCGATCCCAGGTGTATTTCGATGCTTTAAAGAAAGCCTTGGCATTGGACCCCGTGCTTAGTCCACCTGACTATAGCCGTGACTTATATATATATATGTGTGTGTGTGTCGCGTCTCAAGAAACGATTGGTATGGTCTTGGTTCAAGAGGATAAGGAGCTCCAAGAGAATGTCATCTATTATATTAGACAAAACCTTATTGATGCGGATCTTTGTTACACTCATGTCGAGAATATAGCCCTAGCTACCATCCATGCGATCCAACGTTTGAGGCATTATATACTTCTTCGTTAAACTTTGGTTGTGGCTCACATTAATCCATTTCAATTCATCCTCACCAAAATAATGAGAGGGGGGAAGTACAATAAATGGATTGTGATATTGCAAGAATGTGATCTCGAGTTTGTTTCGGTAAAGTCGAATAAGTCATTAATTTTTGCTGAGCTCATATCTAATTTTTCTAGTTTGGATGAAGGGGAGGTTCATGAGGACTCTTTCATTGATGAGAACATTTTTCTCATTTCAACTACGGACCCATGGTATGGGGACATTATTGTTTATTTTCAAACTTTGAAGGTTCCTTATGGGGACATTATTGTTTATTTTCAAACTTTGAAGGTTCCTTCTCACCTCTCATGAGATGAGCGTCGACGGTTACGTCATGTAGTGAAGAATTACCTCATTGTTGATGACACTTTGTATCATCGTGGGTTTGATTCCATTTTGTGTCAGTGCTTAACCCATGAGGAGGCCGAGTATGTGCTAAATTATTTCCATTGAGGGGTGTGTGGTGGTCATTTATATGGGATTTCTATAGCTCAAAATATTTTGAGAGTGGGATATTTTTGGCCATCTTTGATATTCAAGGATTGTGTTAATGCGGTGAAATGGTGCCACCCTTGCCAAGTGTTTGCACGGAACATACAATCGCATCCATCCCCTTTACATCCGATTATCACTGCCGGTCCCTTCACTAAGTGGGGGGTTTACTTTATGGATTGCAACCAAGCTTCGGGTGGGGGGCATCATCATATCATAGTGGATGTTGATTATTTCACAAAATGGGTAGAGGCTATGCACACAATAAAAGCCAACGGTGAGACAACCATGCATTTTGTGTTCAATCAGATTATCACCCGGTTTGGTATCCCAAAGGAGCTTGTCACTGACTAGGGAAGGCACTTTCAAAATAAGATAATGGCTGAGTTGTATTTGAAGTTAGAATATAAGAAAGATCATTCCTCTACTTACTATCCTCAAGTGAATGGACAGGTTGAAGCAGTGAACAAGTCACTTAAGTCAATTCTCCAACGAACCATCACACAAATCAATACCAATTGGCATATCATGTTATATCCTGCTTTTTGGGCATATCAAACCGCGGTTAATACTGCCATCGGTTTTTTCCCATATCAGTTGGTGCATGGGGTGGAGTCGATTTTACCTCTTGAATGTGAAATCCCTTCTTTGAAATTAGCCGTGGAACTTTTACCAGAGACTTCTGCATTACAAGAACGTTTGGTCCACTTAGAGCAACTTGATGAGCAGCGTCGAGATGCTTTATTGGCTCTTGAGGTTAATAATTGTCATGTTAAAGTCCATTACGATAAGTATGTCCATCCCAGGAAGTTTAGTAAAGGTGACTTGGTCCTCTTATGGGACCAAGCTAGTGAATCGTTAGGGGCGGGAAAGTTCAAACCTGTGTGGCGTGGGCCTTAGGTGGTTAAACATGTATTAGAGAAAGGTGCTTACGAGTTGGTGGATTATGAAGGGACAACCTTGGCGGAGCCTAGAAATGGGCTCTATCTCAAAAAATACTATGCACAATTCTCAGCCAGAGATGATACTTTGTATATTATTGTACAGTTGCATAGTTTAGTCTTGCTTCCCTTGTGGTGATCAAGTTGATTGACTTGCTTCCGTTTGTTGTGGCAGATGTCAATAGTCTTCGGTATATGTAGGATTCACTGACGGTGCCAGCCGCCACACTAAAAATTCAGCTTCGGCTGCTTGGGTGATTTATACTCTTACAGGTCAGGTTTTGTCTTCAGGAGGTGTATGTTAACGACCTTCATTGAAAAATATTGTTGAATATAGTGCCATAATTGAGTTATTACGCGATGTCATCTCGCATGGTATTCGGTCTCTTGAGGTACATCTTGACTCACAGTTAGTGGTATTATAGTTAAATGGTGTGTAGATGTGGTCATCTGATCTTACAGTTAGGGGGCATATGGTCTTACAGTTAAATGCCGACTGGAATACATTTCCAAAGAGAAACCTTAATTGAACCTTAACATATCTCATAAGAAACTTAGCACAGTCAGTTATATGTTTATCACTTCATGTTTAGACAACAAAATCAATAAAATGTTTAAACATCAAGATAATCCTCAGATCTAATTAACTTACAGTGAAATAAACCCCAAATCAAACCATACCTGTTGAATCCGCAAGAAAGAGATGGACGGTGGAGATATAAGCTGCAAGGAGATTGACGACTGATAAGAATTCTGGAAGACCAAATTACAGAAGCACAATTCGGAGAAGTTGGATGGCGCACCTGCAATCTGTAATCTGCATTGTAGAAGGTGTTGATCCACAAGAAAAATATCAATGATGGAGATCTAAGCCGTAAAGAGATCGACGACTAGTAAGAATTATGGAATACCAAATTGCGGAAGCACAATTCGGAGAAGTTGGATGGTGCATCCACAATCCACAAATATGGATTTCGAAAGGTGTTGATCCCCAAGAAATAGATCAACGATGGAGATCTAAGCCACAAGGAGATTGACGACTGAAAAGAATTGCGGAAGACCAAATTGTAGAATCACAATTTGGAGAAGTTAGATGGCGCACCCGCAATTCACATTGTAGAAGTTGTTGATCCACAAAGAAAGAAGATCAAGGATCGATATTGAATCTTCAAGAAGATCAACGACTGATAAGAATTACAAGAGCTTCATATGGAACACGCAAGAAAACAAATCAATGGTCGAGATTGAAGCCGCTAGAAGATCTATGACCCACAAGAGTTGTGGAAAATTCATTATGAAGTGCACAATGAAATCATATCAACGATAGATATTGAAGCTACAAGAAGATAAATGATCCACAAGAGTTGTGGAAACTTCATTACGGAGCATACGAAAATTAGATCAACGGTGGAGATTGAAGCTGTGAAGGGATTGACGGTTGATAGGAGTTGCTGAAAAACTCAAATGCGGAGAGATAAATGTTATAAGTCAAAAAGAGTAGTTCTGCAATCCACAATCTGCATTGTGGAAGGATAGTTGTGGAAAGATGAATATGAATGTTAAAAATGGGTTCTGCAATCCGCACTTCGCATTGCGGAAGGTTAAATTATAAATGGTTAAAATGTGTTCCGCAATCTGCATTTGTGGAAGGATTGTTGCGAAAGGGTCATTGCGGAGGGTTAATTTTGGGTATAAGTTTGATGGAGACCTGCAATCTGCAATCCACATTGCGGAAGGGTCCTTGCAGAATGATACTTGTGGAAGGATCATTGTGGAATGGTCTTTGCAGAATTAGCATTGTGGAAGAATAGTAAATTTAGTAATTTAGGCTTAAAAAAGTGAAGTAAGTTTGAAAACATAATTATTCCGATTTGAAATTGGAGTTTGAGGAAAGGTTAATCGAACTAGTAAGGCCAAGGATGTGAATTAAACTCTCATTGCTCATTAATGTCCTGTTACAGTTAGGGATTTTAAAGATGTATTTGTAGATATATGCTATAAGTTTTTTTTTTGGATTTTTAAGGTCATTACAAGAACAATCCAAACAGACCAAGACAACTTTAGTCGTTCTCAGTTCACTCTCAACTAGAAGAGGAGGATGAGACAAAGGTTGATTCAAGATGACCACTTGAGTATAAACACTCTTTGATTAAAGAGTGGGATCGAGTGGAGATGACATCGACTCAACCACTTCAACTTCACTCTTGGAAAGAAGAGTAGGTTTTCTTGTTCTTCACTCTTTGAAGGAAGAGTGGGATTGACCAAGGATTGAATTGGATCGACCACTTCATAATCCAGTGGGGGTTCATAGGTAAACTTACGATAACTTGTTGGAATCCATTAGTGAGGAACATTAATATATTCCAACAATTTCAAAACTTCTTCCATGAGAGGACAAAGGTAAGTAAGGTGAATGTCCTTGCATAACAGGCAATGATTCTTAACCTTATCCTTTCGAATATTTCAGTATAGAGTCATTGGTTGGTAGGGTATCATCAACATGATGGCCAGAGGTTGATGACATGGGGTGTTGGGAGGCCTTAGACCACACTTTTAAAACCGGACAAAGACCATGACAGTATTTAAGAAGGTGATCACCCTTACAAATCCTGCAAGGGAATTTAGGCTTACGAGTTGTTTTGGTGGGTGAATCAACATTCTCAGTATGGGGAGAAATGATCATTTGAGATTTGATTTCTTGTTTATCTTTCTTCCTCTTAATCTTCATTTTCTTCTTCTTCTTCTTATTCACCTAATTACTAGCATTAGAAATTTCAACAACGAAGAGGGAGAAAGGGAAGAAGACACAATTGACCAAGAAGGTAAAGGATTCACAGGAGATTGTTGTTTTTGAGATGGGGAATTAACATTGAAGGCATTGGTTGCATCCAATATCACTGGATTGAATAACCATATTGGTAATCCAATAGTCAAACCGGGAATATTTAAAGTGGCAATGAAGGGAGGACCGACATTTCCAAATGGAGGGAAAACAATAGGTTCTCTCTTGGTTGGTAATCCTAAACTGTGTAGCCATAGATATGTAACACAACTACCTCTCTCTCAAAATCTTTAACTATACAAACAATAAGCGCTACTCAATATAAAGCAACAAGCAAACTTATGTGACAGGTGGGGTTGAAAAAGTTGAATCCTCACAAGAGTGTAAGGTTGTCGCAACTCACGATGTACCATAAGATATCATAGCAGTACATGTGTAGTAGCTCCCCAAGTCTTGTTCTCAGTGTATTGCAGAAATAGGATGGCAGATAGGTTAACTCGCTTGGTTTTAGGCTCCTATAAGGGTCTTCCAATAAACGCAAGGTACGTGGGAGCTCAACTCCATGTTAGTGTTGTTTGATGCACAATCGTTCATAAGGGTCCTTCCTATATACCGTCGAGTACATGAAAGAACCTTTCTATATACGGTAAAGTATGTTAAATTTTCATATGCTAAGCTAGAACATCAGTATTTCATTTCATTTTCATAACAAAAGCATATAAACAGGATCACTTAAAGAAACAGTATCACAAGAACAACACAAATTTATCCTGGGAAAACCCTAAAGGGAAAAACCCAGCAAAAGCTTCCTCAATATAGATGCCCCAAAAAAATAAAAGATAAAACCAACAAGGAGATCAAAGCCTGATCCTCCTCCTTCTCCTCCTACTCTTCTCTTCTCCACTAATGCTCTACACAAGTGAGAGTGTGTGCTCCAAATGAGGAGCGCTACACCTCTATTTATATTCATCCATTCACTTTAATTAACTCATCCGACATCTAGGCTCGAGTTAAATCATGTAGGCTCGAGTTACACATGTAGGCTCAAGTAACCACACTGGGGTGCTAATGACCCACCTTTACAATTAGAGGGGACTACCTCATGACTCTTATTAGTTCTTCCGATTAGAAGCATCGGGGTACAAAGTAATACAAGTGGTTCTCCCAGTAGGACCATCAGGGACCACAAAAGTTACATATAGAATATTCTTCAAAGTTACAATATTTCAACACTCCCCCTTAACGAGAAGGGTATTCTACAACAACATCAACAACAACAATAGTAGGAGAGAGATAGAGGACATCATCAACATCATAAGGGTAACACATCTATAAATCATTGGAAGCTTTTCAATATCATATAGTCTTCGTATTCAATCTTCAACAACAACAACTCTTTGATCAGCATCAACATCTTTTGACCTTTCGATCAGCAACATCTTCAGCACTTTGAGCTTTCGATCAGCAACATCTTCAACACTTTGACCTTTCGATCAGCAACATCTTCAGCACTTTGACCTTTCGATCAGCAACATCTTCAACAGTTTGACCTTTCGATCAGCAGCAACATCTTCAACACTTTGACCTTTCAATCAGCAACATCTTCAGCACTTTGACCTTTCGATCAGCAACAATATCTTCAGCACTTTTGATCAGCAACATCTTCAGCACTTTGATCTTTCGATCAGCAACAACATCTTTAGCATTTCAATCAGTAACATCTTCAGTATTTTGATCTTTCGATCAACAACAATATCTTCAGCTTTTTGTTCTTTTGATCAGCAACATCATCATATTCTGATCAGTAACATCGTGATCAGCACCATCGTCATACTTCAATTCTCGAACAGCATCATCATCATCACATTCTGATATTTCGATCAGTACATCATCATCACACTCTGATCTTTCGATCAGTACGTCGTCATCATCACACATTGATCTTTCAATCAGTACACCATCATCATCATACTCTAATCTTTCGATCAGTACATCATCATCATCATACACTAATCTTTCGATCAATACGTCATCATCATCATACTCTGATCTAGTACATCGTCATCATCATATTCTGATCTTTCGATCAGTACATCGTCATCATCATACTTTGATCTTTCGATCAGTACATCATCGTCATCACACTCTGATCTTTCGATCAGTACGTCATCATCATCACACTTTGATCTTTCGATCAGTATGGCATCATCATCATACTCTGATCTTTTGATCAGTACGTCATCATCATCAGCAGCAACCTGCAATCCACATCTCAAAGACAAAAAATTCTTTGGTTCACTTTTGGACTTAAAGTCCAGGGATGATGCAATCCCACCACATTCTCGACAACCGAAGTTACTGGATTGATTACGGGATAATTAGTACCTATCACTTTAGGACTAAGTCCAAGGATTATGCAATCCTACCACATTCACAGGGACCGAAATCTCCAGATACATTTTGAACCGAGGTTCAGGGATGATGCAATCCCACCACTTTCATGGGGGCCAAGACCTCCGGATACATTTTGAACCGAGGTTCAGGGATGATGCAATCCACCACTTTCACAAGGGCCGAGACCTCCGGATACATTTTGAACCAAAGTTCAGGGATGATGAAATCCGCCACTTTCACAGGGGCCGAGACCTCCAGATACATTTTGAACTGAAGTTTAGGGATGATGCAATCCTACCACATTCACGGGGGCCGAGACCTCCAGATACATTTTGAACCGAAGTTCAGGGATGCTGCAATCCCACCACATTCACGGGGGCCGATACCTCCAGATACATTTTGAACATTTTGAACTAAAGTTCAGGGATGATGCAATCCCACCGCATTCACGGGGGCGGAGACCTCTGGATACATTTTGAACCGAAGTTCAGGGATGATGCAATCCCACCACATTCACGAAAACCAAATTCATCGGATCTATTTTGGATAGATGTCCCAGGATGATACAATCCCTCTTCATTCTTGAGGACCGAGGTCACCGAATCACTTCTAGATAGATGTCCTGGGATGATACAATCCCTCTTCATTCTCGAGGACCGAGGCCACTGGATCACTTTAGGGCAGATGCCCAGGGATGATACAATCCCACTGCGACATCACTACTCCCCCTTTCGAGGAAGGTCCTTCCGAACCACACCAAGCTTTTCTTGAAAGTGTTGGAACTTTACTTGAGATAGAGGCTTTGTTAGCACATCAACAACCTGTTCATCAGTACTTACATACCGGAGTTTTATGGCTCCTTTCTACATTATATCTTGAATGTAGAAATACCTTATTTCTATGTGCTTCGATCTATCGTGGAATACTGGGTTCTCTATCATCTTTATACAACTTTGATTGTCACATAGAATCACGGTAGTATCCAACTCTAGATTGAATAATTCTGACATTAGCTTCCGAAGCCATATGGCTTCACAACTAGTAGAGCAAGCTGCTATATATTCTGCTTCGGTTGTGCTCAGAGCAACACTAGACTGCTTTCTGCTAAACCATGAAATCATAGCAGATCCCAGACTATAACATCCACCTAATGTGCTTTTTCTATCTGAGATACTTCCAGCCCAATCTACATCTGTATAGCCATACAATCTATACTCATGGCTATTATCATAGAATAGACCAAAGTCTATAGTCCATTTCAGATATCTCATCACATGTTTTGCAGCTACCAGGTGAACCCGTCTTGGTTGAACAAGATATTGACTCAAGGTGTTCACCGCAAAATAAATGTTTGGTCTGGTATTTGTTAAATACATCAATGACCTAATGATCTGTCTGTATTGAGTCATGTCCACTAACTCTGATGAGTCATCAGCTAACAACTTCAGGTTAGAGTCCATGGGAGTGGTCATGGCTTTGCATTCTAACATATTGAATCTTTTCAATATCTCTACTGCATACTTTCCCTGGTTGAGAAAGATTCCTTCTGAACTTTTCCATACTTCCAGACCTAGGAAATAATGCATTAAACCAAGGTCCTCCATCTCAAATTCTTCTGCTAGTTTCTTCTTGCTTTCCATAATCTGTTTCTCATTCCCTGTCAAGAATAGGTTATCCACATATAGTAACAGAATGACAGGTTCATCTTCTACAATATTGAGATAAAGGTTAGGATCAGCTTTACTCTTGGCAAAGCCCATGCTTGACAGGAAACCATCTATCCTTTGATACCAAGCTCGAGGAGCTTGTTTAAGGCCATACAAGGCCTTCTTCAACTTGCATACATGAGCATGTCTATCTTCAACTTCAAATCCTTGAGGTTGTTCTATATATACTTCTTCTTTGATTACACCATTCAGAAAAGCTGTTTTCATATCCATCTGGTGAATGGTCCCACTTCATCATGGATGCAAGTGCCATGATAGTTCTAATCGAAGTATACCGTGCTATTGGGGAAAATGTCTCTTCATAATCGATTCCCTCTTTCTGAGAGAAACCTCTGGCCACAAATCTTGCTTTATACTTCTCGATACTTCTGTCAGCTGCATGCTTTATTTTGTATATCCATTTGCAGGATACTATACTTTTTCCTTCTGGTTTGGGAACTATATCCCATACATCATTCTTCATTATTGACTGGTATTCTTTAGTCATTTCCTCTTCCCATTCTTTCTTTTGTACTGATTCTTCGTAGTTTGTTGGTTCTTGATCTACAAGATCACACATCAAGGCTACATAGTTGGAAAAGGTATTAGGTTTCTTTCTTTCCCTTGTGGAGCCTTCGGGTGCTCCATATCTTTCTGCCTCTGGTATAATTTATCTTGTCCAAGTAGGCTTTCTTTGAAATATCCGTCATAGGAGGTTCTTCCATGTCATGTTCTTCAGGAGCTTCATATTCAGGGAGACATGCAGTTTCTTTGTTTCTGGGAGGTGTCTCTTCTTCATATACTTCTTCATGTTGGCTCTTCCTGGATCTCTTGAGGGATACCTCTTCATCGAATGTCACATCTCGACTGATTTCCATGTGATGGAATCCAGGAATGTAAATTCTAAATACTTTGGATAATTCACAATATCCAACAAATATCCCCTTCTTTCCAAAAGGATCTAACTTGGTTCTCTTCTCTTTTGGTACATGAATATATGCTGGACAACCAAATATTTTGAGGTGACTCACTTCAGGAATCTTTCCTATGAATATCTCTTCTGGAGTTTTGAACCCAAGAGCACTGTGAGATATTCTATTCTATACATACACAACAGTTCTTGCTGCTTCTTCCCATAGATGCATTGGAAGATCTTGATCATATATCATAGTCTTCGCTGCCTCCATGATGGTTGTGTTCTTTCTTTCCACAACCCCATTTTGTTGAGGATTGTAGGGAGTAGTTAGTTCCCTCTTGATTTCGGCATCCTTGCAAAAAGATTCAAATTCTTTTGAGGTATACTCTCTGCCATTGTCTGATCGAAGTGTCTTTATTTTCTTGTCTAAAAGATTCTCTATCAAGGCTTTGAACTCCTTGAATTTCTCAAACACTTCACTCTTTGCTTTCAAGAAGTATATCCAGGTCTTTCTTGAATAGTCATCAATAAACGTGATATAATATTCAAAGCCACTTAAGGATGTAGTGGACATTGGACCACATACATCTGAATGAATCAATTCCAACGTACCTTTAGTTTTTGTTTCGCTCTTTGGAAATGGATTCTTGATGTTCTTTCCCTTCGCACATCCTTTGCAAATGCCTTCATGCTTGATCTTCATGTCTAGTAATCCCATCACTACCTTGTTCACATGAGGTAAATCTTTGTAGTTAATGTGGGAAATCCTCCTATGCCATAGTTCACTAGGGTCAGTAAACTCATGCACAAAGGCTGTTTCTGAATGCCCCTTGAGTTTATACAAGCCTCCTTCTTCTTCACCAATGATGATTGCATCTTCAATTTTCTTTCCTTTGGGACACATGAGTACTTGGCCATCTATGAAAGCAACTCTAAAGCCTTTCTTATCTAAGGCTGAGATAGAAAGTAAATTCTTCTTTAGACCAGGTACATATAATACATCTTTCATCTTTACAGGATTACCTGAATCGAGTTTGTAGCTTGCTTCACCAACTCCTTTGATCGGATATTGATAGTCATCTCCTAGGGACACTTTCTGAGGAGAGATCCTTTCTTCGAGTTTGGACAGAGTTTTCTTTTGTCCCGTCATACGCTTTGAAGCACCACTATCAATCACCCAAGTGTCTTCTCCAGGTGTTACAGATCCAGAGAGTGCAAAGAATAGTACATACTCTTCTGCATCTTCTTCTCTCGCTTGCTTTCTTTGAGGTATTTCTTCTTCGTCTTCTTATTCTTCTTCTTATTCATCCTTATCTTCAACTAGATGAGCATGATATATTTTTTTGTTGTTGATCCTCTTCTTATATTCTTGCTTCTTCATAGGAGAGTTCCTAGCAATGTGTCCTATCTTGTCACAATGGAAACATTGAAAACCAGAGTAGTCCTTCCTTGCTAGACTTTCTCTTGATCTTTGGAATCTTCTGGGAGGTTGATGCTCCTTGTGGTTTCCCTTCTTGAAGATGGGTTGAGCCCTTCTTCTTTTCTTGGTATGAGTGGCTAGAGCTTGATCATCCTCTTTAAGTAAGGCTTCTCTATTTGCCACTCTAGTCTCTTCTTGAATGCAGTCTTCCCATACCACATCAAACTTCATGCTTTCTTTCCTGGCACACATCATTTGCATGAATGATTCCCATGGTCTAGTGAGACCATTGAGAGAAGTCATGACTAGTTCATCTTCATTAAGTTTTTCTCCAATAGCTTCTAGTTTTTCTTTGATATGAGAAACCCTTGAGAAGTAATCTTGAATGGATTCTCCATGACTCATCTTGGTACTCTCCAGTTGAGCTCTTAGATTCATCTTTCTATTAATGTTTCTTCCTTCAAACATTCTGGATAAGGCATCAAACATTTCCTTTGGAGTCTTCTTGGATGACACTTGAGGGATCAAGTGATCCTTGATGGAATCAACAATAATCCTTTGTGCCCTAATCATGTCTTTCTTGTGCTTCTCCTTGGCTTCAGCTTCTTCTGGTTCTGGAACTTCTTCTTTGACATATATGTCAAGATCAATCTCTTGGAGAATGAGACCAATCCTGTATTTCCATGCTCGGAAATTCTTTATTCCTTCTAGCTTGTCCTCAAGCTTAATGCTTGGGGCCATTTTGACAGAAAATCACAAAAATTGAAATTTTGCGGAATGAGAAATTGACCTTACCAGGAGATGCGCTTGAATGAGGTGAGTTTACTGGTGTACTTGGATTTTGGAGAATTCAACTCTTCACCTTTCAAATCAGACTTGCAAGATTCAACTTCTGCAGCTTTCTGGTTCAGCAGTTTTCTGGTATAGTTGTCAAACTAGGGTTTGACTTTTCCAAAGACTCACACATCCAAAAACCTTGATTCCAGGATCAAAAGATGCACTCTGGGAGGGCGCAACTTTCCATGCAAACAATTTTCCAAAACTTGAAAATTTTCCCAAAACCCTAATTTCTTCTGGGGAGAGAGAGAGGGCTATTTCTCCTTGTGAAGACTGTCCTGTTCAAGTTAGCTCTAATACCATGTTAAATTTTCATATGCTAAGCTAGAACATCAGTATTTCATTTCATTTTCATAACAAAAGCATATAAACAGGATCACTAAAAGAAACAGTATCACAAGAACAACACAAATTTATCCTAGGAAAACCCTAAAGGGAAAAACCTAGCAAAAGCTTCCTCAATATAGATGCCCCAAAAATATAAAAGATAAAACCAACAAGGAGATCAAAGCTTGATCCTCCTCCTTCTCTTGCTACTCTTCTCTTCTCCACTAATGTGCTACACAAGTGAGAGTGTGTGCTCCAAATGAGGAGCGCTACACCTCTATTTATATTAATCCATTCACTTTAATTAACTCATCCGACATGTAGGCTCGAGTTAAATCATGTAGGCTCGAGTTACACATGTAGGCTCAAGTAACCACACTGGGGTGCTAATGACCCACCTTTACAATTAGAGGGGACTACCTCATGACTCTTATTAGTTCTTCCGATTAGAAGCATCAGGGTACAAAGTAATACAAGTGGTTCTCCCGGTAGGACCATCGGGGACCACAAAAGATACATATAGAATATTCTTTGAAGTTACAATATTTCAACAAAGTATGTGAAAGGTCGTTCGATAAACCGACTAGTACGTGGAAAACCTGCACAACCCCCAAGATGTAATGCATGAAAAGTAATGATAACTCCTATGTTTTAAGATGGAAGAACACATCTCTATCCTATCACTCAAGTTACTAAATATTTTAACCTGGCTAACTCTTAATTTTATCGTATATGGTTAAGTGGACCAATGGAGTGTGGACTCGTTCCAATATCATGCACCTACTAAATGATATGCAAGCCTTTTCCTTCAATGAGATCTATGTATGGGATGGAGAGAGATTCTTTTCATTTCCCTAAGAAAAGATGAAAAGTTGAACAATCAATATTTTAATCAACCCAATCAACTGATAAATAAATAAATAAATAAAACCAGTCAATTTCACACAACTCAAGCCAACAAAATTTTGACAATAACACACTTTGAAAGACCTAAGACCTAAAGCAAAGCAGATCAAGTAAAGAACCACAATACCATTTGCCACAGTATGGGATTTAAGTCACCCAAGACAACCTAGGAAATTGATTGACTACGAAGGAATCACTAATAAACCAAGGAAAGCTTCAAATCCTAAGAAAAACTAAGCAAAGGAGGAGAAAATGACAAGTATGGAGAGAATCAGAGACTGAGATAAGACATAATAGATCTCAGAAAGACACCTAAGCCAATCTTAAGAGGGGATTTTGTCCTTACTACAAAATTTTGCAGGACGACGTGGTCTGATGTGGAACACAACATGTCTTTGTAGGTCGATGCAACTGCAAAAGGAACCCAGTTGCATTGATGACGCAATGTATCTAAACACAAGGCGCGTTAGTGACATAAGACAATCTGTATATGAAGATAGAGTACGTCGGTAATGGAAGAAAATATTTTTTGAACAAACAAAGAACAAAAAGGTCCAAACCTCAAAGGATTTAGAGTGGACATTAGGTTCTAGAGTAGATATGGATGATATAGTGACTCAGAAAAACCAAAATGCCAACAAACAAGACAATATATAAGGAATCCAAATGCAAATCAAAGCAAATCTATCTTATCCCTGGTGGAGTCAACAATTTAAAGGATAGGTCCCAAGTGTAGAGACAAGTGGACCTCCCTAGTCCATATGAATTGGATATAGAACAAAATGGGACAATAAGGCACACCTTCACCTATATCAATTAAACATTAACAAGAGTTGGAGTAGAGGAGGTTGTTCTTTGTCACAGAGTTTGTCCTCGCTATCCTCACATTGCCACAATCCAACTTCATGTATGATAGAACCTACAAGAGATCAGCACAAGCAAAATGGAAAGTGGATTGAACTAGTGATAATAAAATTGATCGAAGCAATTGACCAAGGATATCTGCTATAAAATGAAAATGACAATCAATTTATGGTAAGAAATGCATCATTGTATGAAAACAATGGAAAGAAAATACGACCATAAAGCCTTGGAGTCATAGTTTCGTTATGATAGGTTCCTCCAATTCCAACATGTCACTCTTTCATTGAAATGAAGACATGTCACTCTTTCATTGAAATGAAGCACACTAAGAATCTAACACTCTAGGAAAATTCCTCCAGCATATACCTACTATATACTCCTATCTTCCCTTCCTCACCCATGGCCTAGGCTTGATTTATAGGACAATGTCAATAAGGGGAGGTTGACTCTTATATTCCCTTCCTCACCCATGGCCCAGGCTTGATGTAACACCCCGGTTTTGACCCCGTTTGCATTAAAAATGTATATGATGTATATATTGTAATTAATCGTGGTGTAGAGCTAGAGGCAAAAGCCCCACCATCGATTTAATGTTTTATGTTTCAGCGATTAAAATCGTTGCCGATGGTATATCATGCTATCCGACACATTATAATTTGGCATCATGTAAATATGCATTTTAATTAAAATGCCCATAACCAACTATGTCTATGCAACATTAAAAGAGATGGGGGCATGGTTTTCCTAAGGATAAGGAGGGGGGGATTATTTAACCTTTGGGGCCAATAGGGAAAAGCCAAATGTCAATAGGAGAACCCATCAATCAGTCAACTACCTTTCTTATCTCATTCACCCAATCATTAAATTCTGCCAAGAGTTGGTTGAAATAGTTATTGCATGGGGATGGGAAGAGTATGGGTAGCAATTTCGAATTTGGGGAAAACCCATTTTTGGGGAAAATCAATTTTGACTTTCGGAGAAAGAAAGCACCCAAAAATGCATGCCCATTTTCCCATACACCCACGTTCTTCATTTTCTCATGCAGGGAAATCTTGGGAGCTGTTTTTGACCTCCACGATTTGGGTTGTTGTGAAATTTTCTTCACGAATTTGGGCCCTAGACGTTTTCCCCCATCATCAGAAATCCAAGTTGGGCTCTCTCTCTCAATCAGATGGAAGTTTGTTGTGTGTGAATGTTGATTTTGGATTTTCTGTTTATTTCTTCCTCACGTGGATAGTCATTCTTCATCTTCTAGAGTCTGAGAATTTCCTTTTTGTGATGTTCTTGTGGTTGGGTTCTTCCCCAACAATTTTGGTTGCATTTTCCCAATGTTTACCAAGATGAAAATTGTTTTTGTGTTGCCCAACGATTTTGAGGAGAGACCACATCCTCTTGGAGGTTGTTGATGAATTCATTTTTGGCCACATTAGGGCCAAAATGTCCTTGGGATACAAATTGTTGTTAGTGGATTGTTCTTACCCTCCTTGACAATTAATTTTGTGGCTGAACTGTTTTCCTCAACCTGGAAATGGTGTACATTGCTATGTATGCAATTGGTCTTTGGACTGTGTAGGAGTGGAAAGGAGTCTTCTTGAAAAACTTAGTGTTTTGCAGGAGCCTCATAGACAGAGCTAGAGGGTTGGCTCTCTTCTCTACACCCCCTGAATAGCACTGGAAGGGAAGTCATGTCCTGAGGGATTGTGCAGCAGAGAAGGGAATGATTCCTTGTGTTGGGTGTGTGTGGATGTCTTAGGAGTCAAGCTAGTTTTGGTGTAGGAATCCTTAGCTCTTTAGTGAGTCCACTAGCTTAGCAGACAGTGCTTCGATCTCTTGATAACCTAATAAACCTAACTTGTTGGCTTGGTTATGTGTTGTTGTGTACTCTCGGTCTGATAAACCCAACTGTGTTGGCTTGACTGACTTTTGGCACATCTTTGGCTACGTGTGAGCCTACTTAGTTTCCTTATTCCTTGGGGAATCATGCACAGCTCAGGGGTGGCAATGTTGTTGAGAGATTAAGGAGCACACTGGCCTATGGTTGGGTGGAACCTTGCAGTGACATAGCTGGTTGCGGGGCGTTCTTCTTCATAAGATAAGTATTCTTGTGTTTAAATCCCTGTAATTACATTTGATAATGAATTACAATGAACATGCTGAATTCTTGAATGTATGGTTTTTCTTTTGTTGTATGGTAATAATGTATGCATATTTTAGTTCAAAGCATTTCAATTTTCATGTGTATGTTCATGGGGCTAGTTGCCAGGGTAGATAGTATGTCGGTAGCGTCCTCTTCGTTGGTCGGAAGGTCGGGGATGTTACACTTGATTTATAGGACAATGTCAATAAGGGGAGGTTGAGAATATTGTGGAAATTGGATGAGATATGATCCCAATAGTTGTGGAGGTCAAGCCATATCCAAAACAATAGGAATAAAAGTATATCCACCGAGATTTCGCTGTGGAGATTCTCGAAAACCTAAATTTTCTACATGTACATAGGTTGACATGTCTTGTTAGTAGAGAAATGTGTGCCTCAATAGGGAGACGCGCTCTGCTATAAATTCAAAAAGCATCACAAGCACAGGTTACAGTGGAGCAAAGCACGTATAAAAGGAAATAGACGCAGGTTTCTAGGGAAGCAAGGCATGTCAAAGTTGCAAAACTAGATAACTTACGAGGAAACGAAACCAAGGATCATCCACCATGAAAGTGTCTTAGGAGATTTAGGAAATGGGAGGTCACAAGGTTGGTGACGTTGACGAAAATACCATGTAACACATTCATGCCAAAATGTAGTAGAAGTTACATTCCAACCGTGAGCATCAATGCGCAGTAATCTGCTTTAGTTCAAAATGAAAGGGAAAACATGTATACAATGACTATATGAAGACGAGACTCGTGTTCTAGAAGACACGTATACACCAAAATATATTACTTAGTAGCAAAAAAATGAATTGATCCCATTATGCAAGGAGTATTCGCAGGATGTTCAAGACAACGTTAGTAGGGATCGTGGCTAAATTTTGGTAGAAGGTGTTGAAGTATCGTTACAACCTCCACATGGTATAACCATCACACCTATGGGAATATAAAAATGAGTGGACTAACCGCCACTCTTGGTGATAGGGCATTATGCTGGGTTTCAAATGTTCATTAACATCTGCAGGTTTTGGTGTAACGACAAACCTTACATTGTATCAAAGCACAGGTCTTGGGTTCAATTCCCCTGAGCTACGTTGGAGGCGAGGTGTTGGAGTATCGATACAACCTCCACATGGTATAACCAGCAAGGACGAGCATAGATTAACCTTGAAAAGCCTCTCTTGATTCCATGTTATGACATGTCATCTCTTGATTTTTTGTCATCGTTACTCCACGTCATGCTTGGTCACCTACAAATGACAGCCAAACTATTGTGTGCTATGCATCTGGTTTTTTACCAACCCATGGCTTTTTGGTCTTATCATGCTACAATTTGCTATGGTTTTGTGGGCATCTTATCTGGTGAATGTTATTTTGAATGCTTTTTTCTTCATTGATAAAACAACTCTTATATAATTTTTGTTGTTCACTGTATATGTTTCTTTATGGTCCTTTTACGTGAATATAGCCATAGAGGTTGGATATTTCTTAATTGAATTACAATTTTTGAGGATGGTAATGCTGGATTAAATTGGCTTCAAGCATATTTTGGCAGTCTTTGGGAAATGAAGGAGACATCCCTACAATATTTTGAGACTGACAAAGGTAAGAACGCATGCCCTGTGTGGTTTGGTTTCCTCAAATTGTAGTCTCATAAAGTCTCGTCTTTCCTCCCCTTCTAAGACTAGGGGAAATTAGATGTTTTGTTTTCCTATAGTGGACATAAATTATCTTCTTTGAGGTTTAGTACTACCTTTTTGAGTGGTCTTTAGCCTCAATTTGGCTTTATTTCAAGGCGCTTTACGACCAAGGAAAATACGTGTGGCCTTTTTCTTTCGTCTTTTCTAGAATTCCCAACCAAAGGAGAAGGGATAGTAGAAATCAAGAATATATTGAGGAGAATTAATAGGCAATTAAAAGATATGTGGCAAGCTATCAAATATGTCAATATTCATTTGGAGAAACATGTTGTTAAGTAAAGGAAGTGGCAACTAATATGAAGGAGCAGGGAAGAAGATATGACAAATTGGCCAATGACACTAAAATGCACTAAAACATTATTATGGGATTTGCTTGTGTCTCTCAATCTCTTATTGGTCACCCAATTGTTTCCATTGGTTCAATTAGATACATGTGAATTGAAGAGGAAATTCTTATGCAAGTTTTCCAAAGACCAAGCCATGTTGATAAATTCATGGAGGAATCCCATAGTGGGAATAGATTTAGTGAAATATTTCTTTTTATATGGAATATTTCACGTGTGTTTTGTTGCTCAACCATTATGTAAGACAGTATAGTTTTAGGTTTTGTAGGGAAGTAAGTCTAGTTTTATTTAAGTATATTATGGAAAAATTAAAACAAATTTTAAGCTCCATATATCTTTGGTTGTTTGGTTTCCATGGCCTTTTTAATACAAATATACCATTTTTTATAAATAAGTAAAAACATTCCATTGTCTCCACTACAAAACTACAACCTTAGTGCCTATAATTTTTAATTTTGAACGATGTAGAAAGTTAGACTTTTTTTTCCCTTTTTTAACAAGTATAGATGTAATTATTCTATAAGTTAAGGTTATATATCAAGGATATATGTTTGGATTCATTTAGATGGTCTATATAGCCAATATGTATCTCCTTGGTCCTTGCAATTCTAAGGTCCTCCTGCTCATCTTGGTTGTTCACTTATATTTATTTGAAAGACGGGTAAACAAGATGTGTGTTGTGGTTTTGTCATTGGATATATTAGAACATATCCTTTAAATTGTAACCATGTTATTGCTTGATTATCGATGGCATAAAGCATAAAATTTAGGCTCTTTATCGTGGTCATTCATTTATGTTTGTCGAGATATTGTATAATGGCCATGCTTATTGCCTGGTTAGTTATGTAAAAGTTAAGACTTTTTTTTTCGGGTAAGCTATCTATTCCTCTATTAATTATTTATATAAGGAAATGTATTCATTTATTTATATGTATATGTATATGTATATGTATATATATATATATATATATATATATATGGGACTATATATAGAGAGTAAGTTATTAACAATAATCTATATTTTATGAGCAATACATAAAATAGACAAAAACCTCATGATATTAGTAGTTTATTTAGCATTTATTGCATTGGGTGATGCTCACAGGGATGAAGATGCAAAATTGAACCTAGCAAAATGAATTGCATCGCATTAATCATCACCTTTTGAGCTTGCACCCAGTAACCAAAACTTCTTGAGAGGTTACCCATCCCATAACTCCTATGGATCAAGCGCACTTAATTGTGGATTATTTCCAATATTCAAGCCTACTTAGCTTGCTACCCCATTTGCAAACCTTAGCAAGTATTGTGCTTTATGAACTATTCATTTAGAGCTCCCTTGACTCTTTATTTAAGCAATTGGGGGCTTCCACAATCCAACATATGAGATACTCATTTTTTTATTATCTAAGTAGAGTAAGTCATTATGCATGACCCATGCCTCATGAGCATTAGTTTGAGTGACCAAATTTATCATGATACTAAATGGTCCACTTAGAACTCATTGGGTGATGCTCACAGGGGTGAAGAAGTGGGATTAAAACTAGTGAAGTGAATTGTATGGCATCAATCATCAACTCTAGGGCTTGCACCCCCTTAGTAGGACTTCCCAAGATGACCCATTACAAGCCTCCTTTGGCTCAATACCACTTAACTATGGAATTTTTCTACATATCAAGATCACTTAGCTTGCTTCCCCATTTGCAAGACCTTACCAAGTATTGTGCCTTATGATTTATTCATTTAGAGCTCCTTTGATATTCACTATTTGCTAAGGGTAGTCCCCAATGGAGGCTAGACCTCAACTTTCAAAAAATATGTGTTATTGTTTGAACTTTTCCTTTGGAAAGCTAGAAGAATGTTTGAGACTGTAATATGGAAATAAAAAAGACTAGATATAAACAAGTACCTATGATAGTCAATTAAAAAAAAAAACTACAAAAAAATTGCAATGGTGAAAGCAACAAGATGTCATTCTTGAGAATCTGTGTGAACATCAATTAGTTCATTTGGGTTGTTGGTTTGTTCTTGGATTGAGCATTCTTATTGTTAATGGTTTTCACTACCACCTCATCTTCCTTTGCATCCTCAACATTATCCTTAACAATAAGCTCAGCATTATCCTGAACACCTTCACTAACACCTAGAGAACCATGTATTAACTTGATGAGGTGGTTATAATAACTATTAAGAGTGTCTAATATGTCTAGCATAGCTTTGTCCTAGTTGCTTCTCCATTCCATAGCATGGGCTATGAACTCCTTAATACTAATATAAGTTGATGGTTTTGGTGTACTTAGAATCACGGATTTTGGAAAATCCTTTGTCCCCTTGCCTATTGTCTATCATCTCCACCATAAGTTCAACCCTCCAAATTGCAATTATGTTTATGCCAAAAACTTCAATCATCAAATCACCTTCTAACAATATGAAGAGCCCAGGATTAGAGTTGCTTTGCTCCATAGCGACTAGGTTGAATGTAGTTCGTGGTGGAGACTTGGTGATGTTCTTAGTCATGGGTTGGTTCTCTTCCCTTTGTATAGTCAACCTCGATTTAATTATATCCACTCAAGCCTCCTCCTCATGTCGCTTAGTCCACTCCCTATATCTTGTCCTTACTATAGGTTGCTAGATGGTGACTAGTGTGTACCTCCTTCTTAACACTCCATCTAGAGAGTAAAGGTTAATTTTTTTTTTAATCTTAAATGTTAATTCTCATTTATTTAGATTAATGATGTTATGTTATGTTGTTCAAGAAAGAGATAAGAACCAGTTCTTCATCTTGCTACATGTAATGCTTAGTTTTTATTACCAAGCTTTGGTTCTATTATTTTCAATATCTATGAAATGATAATATTCATTATGTAAAATATTCATTTTATAATAATGAACCTTTTAAAACACATAATTTTGTATTTATTAAACTTTAATTTTTTATAATAATAAATCTTTAAACTTAAACATATCGTTGTATTCATTAAAAATCTATTTTCATCTTATCATAATGAATCTTAAAATTCAATCATAACTTTGTATTTATTAAAATTCTATAGTCTTACTTTGACTTGAAATTGCCAAACCAACTAACTTACCAAGTTTACACTACTGGTTGGCACTACTGGTTGGCAGCAAGTTGGCCATAACATTATATAAACTGATAAATGGTTTAATTTCGAAGTTTTTCTTAGAGACTATGTACAACAATTAAAAAAAAAACTCTCATGCTTCTACGTTTTACATCAATTGTTTAATGTAAACTTTATATTAATAGATTTTTTAAACCTCAACAACCTTTTTCTTATGAACAATAGTAAACAAATCCAAGGACTCGAAGGAGTTTTGTATTTTTTTGGTTGAAAGTAAATGCAGGTTGATGATATCAAGATCGTGGAAAGGAGTTGGGAACCAGGGTGGCCAGGTGCGAGAGCAGTTATGAGACGTAATGGCGAGGCCATTCTAAAAACATATTGTCAAAAAACTAAATATTTGATAACTTCTCAAACATCGCTTGTACAATAATCCTTAAAGGAAACTATGTAAATCACTAGGAAAAGTTGTTGTTTGTTATACCATAGATAAAAAGATAACCTATACTTTTTATTGGCTATATGATTGTTTTTTTTTCTGTTGTTGATTGTTTATGCACGATGAGGACCTAGATCATGCTTAGTTATTGTGTCATTTTCTTGTTCTCATTGTTTCTAAATGCCATCACCCACTTAAAGGCCATATTTGGATAGTTGGTTTACAATTGAATTTTTTCTTGGTATATGGGTTGGATGTTGATTTCTAGGAAAATTCTTCATAATTCAACAATATATTTTTTTAGACATCTTTTCAACTCCATCCAATCCACAACTAACTTTGAATCCCTAAAGACTTGTAATTTATGAACTCCTTTGGATTAAGCCAAAAGAATGATTAATTTCAATGCCATAATCTCAACGTGATTATTAATATTCCTCCCCAATCCTACATAAAACTTTATCCAATGTGAATAAGATATGTATATAATACTTCGTGTACATCCCATACGCGACAAACCTTGTGAAGCACTATTGAAATAGGACCAACAACTAGATCCATTAATAATCTCCTCTACATCTCCTTCTCACTTTTGGAGGCCCATCAACTTGAGGTCATGATTATAATATTTCTGTAAAAGACATTATATTTATCTTTATAAGTTATAATTTAAATGCATTATAAATTGTTTTTTTTACTTTCAAAATAATAAGAAGGGGACTAAATATTTTTTGTGAAATCTCATAAGAATAATCTTGGATTATTGAAATTGCATATAGCATATATTAACATTGCACAATCCAATAAGCCTGGTGGGTTAGCTCAAGTGGTTGAGAGTCATTTATGCTAACAGAAGGTCTTGGGGTAAAATCCTTGGGTGGCTATGCTAAGGCCTCAGTCGATGTCCCCACCGGGTTAGGCCTCGTAATCAGGGCCGACGGTTTACCTCGGGTACCATCCTAGAAAAAAAATGGGGAAGTACTTGAGGGTTTCCCAATAGATGTTCCATCATATTAAAAATAAATAAAAATAGCACAATCCAATGGTAGTAAGGGTATTAGAGGGTGTTAAATCTATTTCCACGTCAAAAAGATCAATTTAATCGATCCAAAATTGCAATTTTGTCAAAGATTGCTTCATTAGATTATGTGGTAACAAACTAAAAAAGAGAAAATGTCGAAAAGTAAATTGTTTAGCCTTCTTCCATCAACCATTTTACACCAAATTTTTTAAAAGAAAATAGGTAGAAAAACAAAACCTAAAAATGTAATATACACTATAAAGCAATTATTAACTACCATTAAAAAGCTAATGTTGGATGATGATAGTTAACATCCACTAAGACTGGTTCTAATCTATCGGACTTTAAGATCAATTTCGAGATATCAAACTGAGACCACTTTGATCATTAAACCAAAGTCAAAAACTAAAAAATGTTAAATATCTACATAACTAGTTGACCAACACAAATTGCCATTTTACACTTCAACATTGTAACACAATTTATCACATTACACTGCAACATGGAACAAGCTCGGAGGGGCTTCATGTTTGTCGTTCCATGTTTGTCTTTAAAAAATAGTTTTTGACATTTGAGTTTATGATTGATGATGGTGCTTTCTCATTCATCGTGAGTGAGTGTTGGTGGGTGAAAAAGAAGGGAATTCAAACCAGTTCAAAGCATGGTATATGCACCCCTTTCATGTCATCTTATCCCATTAAATGGCGCCGGAGGAAGAAATAACTCTCCCATGTGCCTATTGTTCCCTCATTCATATGCTTACAATCCCAAGCATGTTGGAAGGTATGCACACTTATTAGTTTTCTCTTGGAGAGATGGGATAACCTAACAAGGAGATGGGTTCAGTGCTATGCTTTCGAGTGGAATTTGTAGTTGTTTTTGGATTGAAGACTATGTGGAAGTGTCTAAAGGGCGAGCCTTGCTCACAATATATTTGCACCCTCAAGGACATTTATGCCAAATCTTTGATCGTGGTAAGAAAAGTCTTCTCCAGTATGTTTCCTTTCATGCTTAGAACCTTCAAGTTGGGATTCTCATTTTGTTTTTAGAAGGAGCACTTATGGGTTTTCTATTGAGTTGGGTTGTGGAGTGATTTTCCTCCTCACTAGACCTTGCAGACCCTCCTCAAGAAGGGCTTTGGTTAAGGAGAATATTCCCGCAGTTTCTTTGTTGGTCTTGGGAGTGACTTAGGGGCATATTATAATAGGCCTTACCTTGTTAATATATATAGGAAATCCCTCAAGATCTAGCTGACACAATGAAGAAGGGAATGGTGAGTGTTGGTACCAGAATGTGCTCCCATCAAAATGTCTAGATTATGGCAGCGCGCATGCAAAGACAGACTTAAATTTTCACCACCAAAACACCCACCAACATTTTTACCAAAACCTTGAATTTGTGTGTCAACCTGGTCAGTTTCTAATTTGTGCCTTTGGCCTTGTTTTCTATGTTTTCCAAGAGAGTTATTTGTTTTATTAAACTTTATCTCGCAAAACTTGTTTTCTCAAACCCATATCTTATGTGTCATTTTATTATTAATTTAAAATTATGATTTTTTTAATTTAAATCTTATTATTTTAATAAAATGACTTTTTAAACTTTTATTAAAATAATAATTGTATTTTAAAGAGTTAAAAAACAAAATGATTTTACCCATTGTCATTTACGTGTTTGGTCTTTTAAAGAGGAGTTATCATTTAAAAAATGGATCTTTTATCTCCTTCCCAAGCGAATTCCATCTCCACGTTATAGTCTTAGCCTACCATCGTATCAACCATTGAAGTATGGATGCCTAAGTTGAAGTGTCAAGCCAACGGGTGAATGTATCAAAGCTGCCGAATACTATAAGCATTAGGACTTTTTTAGGATATCATAAGCATTTCAGATCTATAAGAATGAAGATTCAGGATAGGTATCAGTTTTAGATTTATAGAGATTCAAAAAGCTAGAAGAGAAAGTTGTTGAGCATGAAAATGAACTTAAGTTGTTAAGGTTTTTGACGTTGTAAACATGTTCATGTCAAAGGTTTCAAAGGTTTCTAGAACAGAGGTACATAGAACGCTGCTTATTGAGTTTTAGAAGGAAGGTGTTACTGCTCCCGATACCCCTAGGGATATTGGGGAAAATGCTATACTTCAAGAGTTTTCATCTAATTCAAAGAAGAATGAAACCTTTGTTGCAGATAGACTTGAAAACAATTGGAGACCAAAAACCAGATTGAAGAACAAGTTAAGGATGAACATGGAGGCCATTCCAAACCCTAAATTTCAAAAAGATGTTGTCACTGTTATAGAGGATTTTTCTAGTGATGAGGATCTACACACCGCGGACGAAAGATTTCATACAACAGATTAGACTCTTGGAGAAATTCAAGAATAATTAATGCATACACTTGATTCAATTAAAGAAGCTAGCAAAGGTAAACAAAAGATGGTTGAATTTGAAGTTGGTACATGTTCGAAGCCTTCAGAAATTGAAGAGGATCCTGCATATCTGGAGATGATGAAATCATTATCAGAAGTTGAGGTATTGAAAAAATTCTTGAATTGATTTAAAGAACAAAACATATATCTGAATGATTCAAGTGAAAAGTTAATGATTGCTAACAGAAGGTTAAGAGAGGATTTGGAGGAAATTGATGCCAACTACCAAGAACTCATAACAATATCAAAAGAAGTTCTTCGGAGAAAGAGAGCTACACAACAATAGAATGAGGAACTCATAAACATAAACAAAGAACTTCAAGACCAAATTTGATCCATGGAAGCAGAACATTCTCGGCTACAGAAAAGGTCTCAAGCATTGGATTGTTTAACGATACTAGTTGAAGTAGCTAGGAAACTATAACTGATCGTGGATAGATACAACTCAAGAGCCAGGTCATACCTTCTAGATATTCTCGATAACAGAGTTGTTATTTCATTAGTATTGGATAGTTGTTAGGATTAGGCGTCAAGTTATGTTTTGAGTCATTCAATCTAGATCATATACTGGTCATCTTTTCTATTTTTTGCTATTTAGATCCATAAAATTTGGATCTTAAATTGTTTTAGTTTTAAAAACTTCTTGTGTTTATATATATATATAGATAATGGTGAAGAATACAAGGTATTAGGGAATGGTGTGGAGATTAGATTGCCATCTTTACTTTCATGCGTCTATTTCATTTTCAATTTTTATTAAGATTGTCATGGAATCATTATATTCGAGATGAGCTAGTGTTTGTTTTAATATTTATCATGATAAATGTATATGTTTATTCATGATTTTGTTCCTTGATAGATGTTATCTATTTCTGGAATTCTTACGAATATTTTGAAATGTTTATCATAGATCTGAACTGAACCTTCTCACTCTTTGTATAACTTCATACTCACAGTCTTTTATTATGTTCATTCCTCAGTCATTTATACTATTTCATTACCTTATTCGTGATTCCCACTCTACTTGTAAAAGATATTCATAAGCCATAACCTAGTCATTTAACTGAAATTTTTTAAGATTCCCTAGACTTTGATCCTTAGTAGTCAAGGTGCAGACTCCAGTGATAACATCTTTTGGTGTCGTTGTTGGGGACAAAAGTGAAGAAAATATTCCCTAAGGGAACGACATAGTATAGATCCAGTATTTGATAGTGAACAAGGGATGGTTACATGATTTAGAATGCAACTTTTCATCGGCTGACTCCACGGAGGAAGGATCCATTGGCGAGTCCACTGATTCAAGATGTCAAATGATCGAATGGCTTCCATTCTAGCTCATAGGTTTGCTCCACTCCATTTCTCAAATGTTCCAGGATTTCCAAATACAGTACCTATCATGGACGTTTGGGGAGATTGTCTTCCACGTTTCAAAGAAATCAAAGAGGATAATCCTTCGGATCACATCAGCAAATTTCATTAATGTATGAGTTAGTTAAATATACATCTTGAAGATGCTTGTGTATTCATTAGAAGGGGATGCTCATGAATGGTACCGATCCTTGCTTCCTTCTAGCATACCTTCTTTAAAAGAATTTCATATAGCATTCCATCATTGATGTGAAAGGAGTTTTTCTCAGGAACTTCTTCTTGAGCATTGTCGTGAGGAGTTTCAGTCAGATATTTAGCTTGCTACTTCTGAAAAAAAAAATCAAGTTATAGTTGATGGTAATATCGATGATTCTGTAACTAAGAATGCTCTAGATCTCGCTCTTTATGTACCTGCTATTCCAAACTCAGATAAAGAGGATGATATGGTTAAGGAAGAAGAAGATAATTTATTGTCAGCTGTATATTTTCCTAATTATGCTTTACAGTAGGAGGTTTTTTGAAATTCTGATGTTGAAGTTGATAATCGAGATACTTTAGATGTATTTGGCATCAATCCAAATGTTTCTTATAGTGATGCTTGCATGATATAGAAGTTGTTCCAAGCTTGTTTGAAGATCATTTTACTAATGATAATTTTTAGAAATCTTCATCTTTATCATTAGATTTTTATGATGCTACTCCCATTTTCTAAAATATATAAAATAAAATAATAAACTAAATCTAAAATAAAATTTATATAAAAAAAATTATTTTATTATGTTGTTGCTGCTCGAGCATCATTAGAGTTTTATGATGTTGCTCCCAATTTTTTAAAATAATAAAAAAATATCTAAAATAAAAATATATATAAAATATGGACAAAGTTTTAAGTGTTAAATTGAACACGCCCATAAAAAAACACAACATAAAGTAATTGATGGTTTAGGACTAAAAATGGCTTCAGGGTTTTTTCACTTGAACAACAATAGCAAATGTTTGCCCAAATGATGGGGATTCCCACATTCAAGGTATTTGGTGACTCTTCAGTCATTATAAATTGGGCACTGCTACCCTCTCTCCACCTGAACTCCATCACTGGTGTAGGGAAACTAGAAAGCTCTGCACTCGCTTTCTAGAGCTGTCTTTCAGCCATATCTATCGTGAACACAATCAACTCGCAGACCGCCTTTCTAAAACTGCTCTTTCTTTGGCTCCTGGATTTGGTTGTTACTCTGAACTTTTTGAAGGCCTTTTGGCCTCTCATGACGCTTTCAAGCTCATTTGAGCCCGGTGCTGGAGCATGTTCTCCCTATTTTACTTGTACCTTTTTTTATTGTTATGGAGCGGGCTCCTTTAGATTGCATCTCTGTGCTCATTTGTCCACGGTAGATATGGTTTAGAGTGACAACATTTACTAATGGGAACTTTGTATTTGTTGGATATGCACTTGGACCTCCCCCTCTGCAGCTCAATTGAGTTGTGACTCGTTCTTGTAGATCAGCATTATGTAACTTATAAGATCTACTTACTTGACTGTAACCCTTGTTTTGGGATGGCACATCAAATGTCCTTTGATTCTATAATGAATATCAAGGACAGGCTTTTTTCTTTCTGAAAGAAAAAAAACAATAGCAAATGTTTAGGTGATCAACCCTTTGGCTTTCAATTCAAGATCTTCTACCATGCCTGCATTATCTCAATGCATGATGCATGTGGAGATGGGCATCCAAGCTTCATGGATTGTCCATAAATACCATATACATTGTCGATATGATATTAACTTTGACGAATAAATTTAAGTTAATATATCCATAAAATCATATATATAAGTTATATAATCTTAATTAAATTAAAATACCATAGAACTTGCCTTTTATATTCTCCATTTGCAAAATCAGGATTAACCATAATCATTTTAAAAACATGCAAAAGTATTTCACAATGGCAAGGAATAATCTTCATATTTAATTAATAAATGTTGAATTGATATGATCAACTTTTTAATGGAAAATTATTGTTGTGGGTCCTCTTTTTAATTGAGGAATATTTTATTGAGCTTTGTTATCATAACCATGCAATACACATTTCCATAAAAGCATCTCTTCAACAAAAGTCAAACTAATATAGGTGGCGTTTACGTAAAACCAACATTATTTAATTCAATATTTCATTCCATATAATGTTACTTCCAAATCGCCCTAATCCCCCTAGACACTTATATGGTACTAACTTAAATTAAAAGAACTTGCAAGGTGGTATCTTTAATTTAAAAAAAAAAGGTGGGAGCAAGAAGAGCCAGAGATATCTAGATGGTCTTTACACGTCTCATTCATTACAGGTTGAGAGCCTTTCTAGTTCACGTGCATGGGATGGACATGGAACGCTACACCCGAATAATTGCGTACCCATCTAGAACATTTAATTGATATCACTTGGAAAAGTCTCGTTGTATTGTTGCTTTCCTCTGTTATAAGGTCTTTTGGGCTCAGCGTTTGTTACAAGGTCTTTTGGGCGTGGCTCAGCTCTGTCCATCAAGAGTTTGGAGAAAAGCATGTTGTGAATGGAGGATCGAGTGGTATTGGTCTTGCAATGGTATATGAAGTTATTATGCAGGGATGTTGTGTTACTTTGATTTCCATAAGCTATGTTTAAGGTGTTTAAGGTTTTAACAATAGATGAAAGTTTAAGGTTTTAACATTACTTCTTTTAGATGAAATGGGTTTATTTTTCATTTAGATGTTATTATGAAAGATTATTTGTTTTGTTAAATTTGTTTAAAATTTGTATGGGTGGCAAACGTAGGTTGGTCTTAGACCTTGAAGGAAATTTAGAAATGTGTTACTCATGGGGCTAGGGACATCGTGATTCGGATTTATGTGTGAATGAAATGAAAAAATAGATACATAATTATAATCACAGACATTTTGCAAAGATAACAGAGATACACTAAACACATATTCTAGTAAATGGCGGAAATAGAATAGACTGTAATACAATTGCTATAATGGTGGTAGCTATCTCTGGGAAGAGATGTGGCTGCTACACTTATCCATGCCAAGCTGAATACAAAATGAGTCCAAAGGGGCCTATTTATAATAAGGACAAGAGAGAGAACCCCAAAATTCCAAAACATAACCCTAGAAGATTAACCGTCATAAAGTTTACAGCCCCAAGGTGGCAAGTTGAATATACTATCTCTGATTTGGGCACTTGATAGCTCGTTGGAAAGATTTATCCGAGATTTACAACTTTCTACTATGGCCAAGTATTTGCTATGCATGCCGAAGGCAACAACTTGGACACTCGAATTGCCAAAAAATGTCGTTTAGGGCTTCAAAATAGCCCTGGAAGTTGGGACCCGAAAAACCGTAGAAAAATAACTAGGAAACTGCCACAATGGACAATTGTTTTGAGCCAGTGGAATAGGTGGGTGGCCACCAATCTCCATCCGGATTACATCGACTAATAATTAAGGAATTTCAATTCTTAGGTCCCTCCAAGTCAAGAAAATCGTGATTTTTGGAGACTCCCTCTTCATAATCAGTCAAGCAGGAAGGAAGATATTCAAGGAAGACACACCAATGTCCAAAACATTCCAAAGAATTCATAGACTTCTCGTCTCCTTGGATGATGTCGAGATATTTCACATCTAAAGGGCCAAAAATACCCCAACAGAAATATGGAAAATGATGTCATCTACTTGGACAGGGGGGTCCTAATAAAAAATGGGGGACCCTCTAGGATGTATTGGATCCCTTAATTCTCCCATGGACTCACATTTTATTCAATTCCACAAGTTCATTGTTCACTCCCTAACCAAGGTGGCTGAAAAATGAGGGAATTCAAACAAGTTCAAAGCATGGTATATGCACCCCTTACATGTCATGTTAACCCCTTAAATGATGTCTAAGGGAGAAATAACTCTCCCATGTGCCTAATGTTCCCTCATCCATATGCTTACAATACCAAGCATGTTGGAAGTCGTGCACACTTATTATTTTTCTCCGGGAGAGATGGGATAGCCTAATAAGGAGATGGGTCTGATGCTATGCTCTCAGGTGGAATTTGTAGTTGTTTGGCTTGAAGACTATGTGGAGCTTTCTAAAGGGCGAGCCTTTCTCAAAACATATTTGCACTGTCAAGGGAATTTATGCCAAATCTTTGATTGTGGTAAGAAAATTATTCTCTAGTATGTTTCCTTTCATGCTTAGAACCTTCAAGCTGGGATTCTCATTTTGTTTTTAGGAGAACTTATGGGTTTTCTATTGAGTTGGGTTGTGGAGTGATTTTCCTCCTCACTAGAGCTTACAGACCCTCCTCAAGAAGGGCTTTGGTTAAGGAGAATATTCTTGTAGTTTCTTTTTTCGTCTTGGGAGTGACTCGGGGGCATATTATAATAGGTCTTACCTTGTTAATATATATAGGAAAACCCTCAGGATCCAGCTGGCACAATGAAGAGGGGAATGGTGAGATAAAGAAGATATTGAGAAGGATGGCATGATAGTCGGTGTAGATTTTAAACACGTGAAGAGAAGATACACATACAAATTATTTTAAGAAAAATAGAGATTGCACCACATTATACACATAATACATAGATATTTACCTTGAAAACCCTTAACCTGGAAAACTAGCAAAACTTAAAGCCTCACTTCTCACTTTCTCATTATGAGTATTAACCACTCACAATACAATATGTAGGTATTTTGTAGCATCCAAAACCCTAATCGGTTAACTTGGATTAGAAATAGACCCCAATCCACACATAACACATACCCAACAGTTGGAAGGAATGAGGTAGGCCATAGAATATCTCATTATACATATGGGAAAGCAAGAAACCAAGCAAGAAGAACAAGAAGCTAAGTGTCATGAGCAAAGCTTGAAATTCGATAAGATTAAAGGGGAATTCGAGATGCACTATAATATTATTATGGGGTTCACGTGTACCATACAATATATGGTTGGGTTCCCAGATGTCCCTACCAGATCTTGGAGCCATGGGGTCACCTTGAGGTAGTGGTCGAACATGTGTTTGCACCTAAAGAGATTGTATTAAAAACTGATCTCATGGCCCGTACACACATAAGTGAATCAAATCCAAACGGGTTGGATCCATTGGTGGAGAGTGGGGAGTTTTCACCAGTGGGTAAGGTTGAATTCCCAGAAGGGAATTTCCTTGAGCCGTGGGGTCACCTTGAGGTAGTTGTCGAATGTGTGGTTGCAATTAGAGAAATTGTATAAAAAATGGTCTTGTCACCCATGCATAGATAAGTGGATCAAATATGTAACAATAAAATAATAATAAATTAATATTAATTTATTATTAGTAAATAATAGTTAAAGTCAATAGTCATGCCCTTTGGAGAAAAGGTGCAAGACAGGCTTATATAAGCCCAAGCAATTGTAATTATTAATCATCTCATACATTATCTTATATACATTTTTCTACATTAGGTTTCTTCTTCACCAGATTTTGTCCTTTCATTGGTATCAAAGCCTCTAGGCTCTTAGCACCAGCCCACCACCTTCCATGCCAAGATCGAGCCACATCCACCTTTCCCCGCCACATCCACGTTCTTCTTCCCACTTCCATTCATACTCCCTATGTCGCTCCATTTCCACCTCCAACCCTCTTCCCATCATGTTCCACTCTTGCGCTCATCTTCCCACGTTCTATCTTCCCACCTTCTCATCCCCTCTCCATCGGTGTTTTCCCTCTCCACCACCCTCCCTGCTCATTGCGACCCTCCTCAAGAAGAGCTCTGGTTAAGGAGAATATTCCTGCAGTTTTTTTGTTGATCTTGGGAGCGAATCAAGGGCATATTATAATAGGCCTTACCTTGTTAATATATATAGGAAATACCTTAGGATCTAGCTAACACAAAGAAGAAGGGAATGGTGAGATAAAGAAGATATTAAGAAGGATGACATGATAGTTGGTGTAAGTTTTAAACACGTGAAGAGAAGATACACATAAAAATAATTTTAAGCAAAATAGAGATTACACCACAGTATACACATAATACATAGAGATTTACCTTGAAACCCCTTAACCGGGAAAACTAACAAAACTTAAAGCCACACCTCTCACTTTCTCATTATGATTATTAACCACTCACAATACAATATGTATGTATTTTGTAGCATCCAAAACCCTAATACATTAACTTGGATTAGAAATAGACCCTAATCCCCACAGACACATTCAAAGAATATAACACATACCCAACAGTTGGAAGGAATGAGGTAGGCCATAGAATATCTCATTATACATATGGAAAAACAAGAAACCAAGCAAGAAGAACATGAAGTGAAGTTTCATGAGCAAAGATTCAAATACGATAAGATTGAAGGGGAATTTGAGATGCACTGTAATATTATTATGGGGTTCACGTGTACCATACAATATATGGTTGGGTTCCCAAATGTCCCTACAGGATCTTGGATCCATGGGGTCACCTTGAGGTAGTGGTCGAACATGTGGCTGCACCTAAAGAGATTGTATTGAAAAATGATCTCATGGTACGTACACACATAAGTGAATCAAATCCCACCCACATGTCCTTCAAACTTAATACAAAATAGCTTGGATCCATTGCTGACGAGTGGGGAGTTTTTCACCAGTGGGTAAGGTTCAATTCCCATCAGGGATTTTCCTTGAGCAATGGGGTCAACTTGAGGTAGTTGTTGAATGTGTGGTTGAAACTAGAGAAATTGTATAAAAAATGGTCTTGTGACCCATGCACAGATAAGTTGATCAAATTTTAAAGATGTGGTAATGTGTGGGGATGGTGTTCTCTTAAACCCCAATGGAAATATAGAAGTACCTTATTCATAATGCTCATGAGTAGCATGAATAACCAAGGATAAGTTTATGCTTTTCTATTGGGATCATAACTCCTTAAGAAACATCAAATCAAGAATGTTATGATCTTTGGTGAATCCCTCTATGTGATAAAACATGCGAGGAAAAATATTTTTAAGGAAGGAACAATGCACTATAGAACCTTCCAAAAAATCTCTTGGAATATTGATAGAGTTGATAACATAAAGTTGTACCACATTTAGCAATTACACAATACCATAGTTGATCGTCAAACAAATGAAGTAGTATATTAGGACAAGGGGGTCTTTGTAAAAACTGGGGAAGCCCCTGAAGGGTATTGGCTCCCTTATCGATTATGATGGTAAGCAACATTAAGCCTTCGCCAATTTTAAATTTCTTCCCTCATGGCATCAGAGGGAAGAAACACACTTGTCCCCTCATGACTTATGCAAGGCATTCAAGTCATATCACTACATTAATATCGCATGAGGGATATTTCACACTCCCTCATGCCTTAGGACCCCTAACATTCTTCCATGTTGTTCACTGTATATGTTTCTTTATGGCCCTTTTACGTGAATATAGCCATATAGGTGGGATATTTCTTAGTTGAATTACAGTGTTTAAGGATGGTAATGTTGGATTGAATTAATTTCAAGCACATTTCGGTCTTTGGACAACGAAGGAGACATTCCTACGTTCTTTTGAGATTGATGAAGGTAAGAACACATTCCCTGTGTGGTTTGGTTTCCTTGAATCGCGATCTCATAAAGTCTCATCTTTCCTCCCCTTCTTAGACTAAAGGAAATTAGATGTTTTGTTTTCCTGTAGTGGACATAAATTATCTTCTTTGAGGTTTAGTACTACCTTTCTAATTTCTCTTTAGCCTCAATTTGGCTTTGGTTCAAGGTGCTTTAAGACTAAGGACCATACACATGGCCTTTTTCTTTTGTCTCGTCTTCTAGAACTTCCAACCAAAGGAGAGGGGATAATAGAAATCAAGAATATATTAAGGAGAATGAATATGCAATTAAAAGGTCTATGGAAAGCTATCAAATATGTCAATATTCATTTAGAGAAGCATGATGTTAAGTAAAAGGAAGTGGCAGCTAAAATGAAGGAGCGGGGCAGAAGATATGACAAATTGGCCAATGATAATAAAATGCACTAAATGGGATTTACTTGTGTCTCTCAATCTCTTATTGGTCACCCAATTGTTTCCATTGGTTCAATTAGATACATGTGAATTGAAGAGGAAATTGTTATGCAAGTTGTCCAAGGACCAAGCCACGTTGATCAATTCATGAAGGAATCCCATAGCGCCCATAGATTTAGAGAAATATTTATTTTTATATGGATTTCATGTGTGTTTTGTTGCTCGACCATTATGTAAGACAATATAGTTTTAGGTTTTGTAGGGAAGTAAATAGTTGGGTTTTGTTTAAGTATATTGTGGAAGAATTATGTTTGGTTGCATAGTTTGGAAAAGACGTTTTAAACAAAATTTGAACTCCATATATCTTTGGTTGGTTGTTTGGTTTTTCATGACCCTTTTAATACAAATATAGCAATTTTTATAAATAAGTAAAAACATTCCATTGTCTTCCCTACAAAACTACAACCTTAGTGCGTATAATTTTTAATTATTGAATGATGTAGAAATTTAGATTTTTTTGGTTCCTTTTCAACAAATATAGATGTAATTATTCTGTAAGTAAAGGTTATATATCAAGGATATATGTGTGGATTCATTTAGATGGTTTATATAGCCAATATGTATCTCCTTGATCCTTGCAAGTCTAAGGTCATCATCCTCATCTTGGTTGTTCATTTATATTTATTTGAAAGACAGGTAAACAAGATGTGTGTTTTTGTCATTGGATATATTAGAACATATCCTTTATTTTGTAACTATGGTATTGATTGAACTATGTTATTGTTTGATTATCGATGGCATAAAATTTAGGCTCTTTATCTTGGTCATTCATTTATGTTTGTGTAGATATGGGATAAAGGCCATGTTTATTGCCACGGTTAGAAGTGTAAAAGTTAAGGCTTTTTTTTGGGTAAGTTATCTATTAATCTATTAATTATTTATACAAGGAAATGCATTCATTCTTACATATATTTTTTTGGACTATATACATAGAGTAAGTCATTAAAAATAATCTATGTTTTATGAACATTACACAAAATGGACAAAAACCTCATGATATTAAATAGTGTACTTAGCATTCATTGCATTGGGTGATGCTCACAGGGATGAAGACATGAGATTGAAACTAGCAAAAGCAAAATCAATTGCATGGCTTCAATCGTCACCTTTTGAGCTTGCACTCAATAAACAAAACTTCTTGAGAGGTCACCCATCCCACAACTCCTATGGATCAAGCGCACTTAATTGTGGTTTTTTTCCAACATTCAAGCCCACTTAACTTGCTACCCCATTTGCAAACCTTACTAAGTGTTGTGCTTTATGAACTATTCATTTAGAGCTCCCTTGACTCTTTATTTAAGAAATTGGGGGCTTCCACAATCCAACACATGAGATACCCATTTTTTTGTTATCTAAGTAGAGTAAGTCATTATGCATGAACCATGTCTCATAAGCATTAGTTTGAGTGACCAGATTTATCATGATACTAAATAGTCCATTTAGCACTCATTGGGTGATTCTCATAGGGGTGAGGAAGTGGGATTAAAACTAGTGAAGTGAATTGTTTGGCATCAATCATCAACTCTAGGGCTTGCACCTACTTAGTAGGACTTCCCAAGATGTCGCCTATTACAAGCCTCCTTTGGCTCAAGACCGCTTAAGTATGGAGTTTTTCTACATATCGAGCCCATTTAGCTTGCTTCCCCATTTGTAAGACCTTACCAAGTATTGTGCCTTATGAACTATTCATTTAGAGCTCCTTTGATATTCATGATTTGCTAAGGGTAGTGCCCAAGAGAGGCTAGACCTTATCTTTAAAAAATATGTGTTATTGTTTGAACTTTTCCTCTTGAAACTAGAAGAATGCTTGAGACTATTATCTGGAAATAAAAAAGACTTAACATAAACAAGTACCTGTGATAGTCAATTTTTAAAAAAAACTACAAAATACTTGCAATGGCGAAAGCAACAAGATGTCATTTTTGAGAATATGTGTCAACATCAATTACTTCAATTGGGTTGTTGGTTTATTCTTGGATTGATCATTCTTATTGTCAGTGGTTGTCACTACCACCTCAACTTACTTTGCATCCTCAACACCATCCTTATCAATATGCTTAACATTATCCTCAACACCTTCACTAACACCTAGAGAACCATATATTAACTTGATGAGGTGGTTATAATAACTATTAAGAGCATCTAATATCCTCAACACCTTCACTAACACCTAGAGAACCATATATTAACTTGATGAGGTGGTTATAATAACTATTAAGAGCATCTAATAGGTCCAAAATAGCTTTGTTCTAGTTGCTTCTTGATTCCATAGCATGGGCTATGAACTTCTTAACGCTAATTTAAGTTTATGGTTTTGGTGTACTTAGAATCACGGGTTTTGGAAAATCCTTTGCCCCCTTGCTTATTGTCTATCATCTTCACCATAAGTTTAACCCTCCAAATTGCAATTATGTTTATGCCAATAACTTCGATCATCAAATCACCTTCTAATGATATGAAGAGCCAAGGATTAAAGTTGCTTTGCTCCATAGTGACTAGATTGAATGTAGTTCATGGTGGAGTCATGGTGATGTTCTTAGTCATGGGTTGGTTCTCTTCCCTTTGTATAGTCAACCTTGATTTAATTATATCCACTCGAGCCTCCTCCTCATGTCGCTTAGTCCACTCCCTATATCTCGTCCGTACTATAGGTTGCTAGCTAGTAACTAGCGTGTCCCTCCTCCTTAACACCCCATCTAGAGAGTAAAGGTTAAATATGTTTTTATCTCAAATGTTAATTCACATTTACTTAGATTAATGATGTTGTGTTATGTTGTTGTTCAAGAAAGAAATAAGAGTGAGTCCTTCCTCCCGCTATATACATGTAATGCTTAGTTTTTATTACAAAGTTTGATTCTATTATTTTCAATATCTATAGAATAATAATATCCATTATGTAAAATATTCATTTTATAATAATGAATCTTCAAAATCACATAATTTTGTATTTCTTAAACTTTCATTTTTTATAATTATAAATCTTCAAACTTAAACATAGCGTTGTATTTATTAAAAATCTATTTTCATTTTATCATAATGAATCTTAAAACTCAATCATAACTTTGTATTTATTAAAATTCTATAGTCTTACTTTAACTTGAAAATGCCAAACCAACTAACTTACCAATTTTACACTACTGGTTGGCAGCAAGTTGGCCATAATATTATACAAACTGATAAAGTGTTTAATTTCGAAGTTTTCTTAGAGACTATGTACAACAATTAAAAAAAAAACTCTCATGCTTCTACGTTTACTTTAATTGTTTAAACTTTATATTTTTTAAACAAATCCAAGGACTCGAAGGAGTTTTGTATTTTTTTGGTTGAAAGTAAATGCAGGTTGATGATATCAAGATCGTGGAAAGGAGTTGAGAACCAGGGTGGCCAGGTGCGAGAGCAGTTATGAGACGTAATGGCGAGGCCATTCTAAAAACATAATGCCAAAAAACTAAATATTTGATAACTTCTCAAACATCGCTTGTACAATTATCCTTAAAGGAAACTATGTAAATCACTAGGAAAAGTTGTTGTGTGCTATGTAAATCACTAGGAAAAGTTGTTGCGTGTTATACCATAGATAAAAAATAACCTATACATTTTACTGGTTACATGATTGTTCTTTTTATGTTGTTGATTGTTTATGCAAGATGAGGACTTAGATCATGCTTAGTTATTGTGTCATTTTCTTGTTCTCATTGTTTCTAAATGCCATCACCCACTTAAAGGCTATATTTGGATAGTTGGTCTACAATTGAATTTTTTCTTGGTAAATGGGTTGGATGTTGATTTCCACGAAAATTCTTCATAATTTAACAATATATATTTTTAGACATCTTTTCAACTTCATCCAATCTACAACTAACTTTGAATCCCTAAAGACTTGTAATTTATGAACTCCTTTGGATTAAGCCAAAAGAATGATTAATTTCAATGCCATAATCTCAACGTGATTATTCATATTCCTCCCCAATCCTACAGAAAACTTTATCCAATGTGAATAAGATATGTATATAATACTCTGTGTGCATCCCATACCTGGCAAACCTTATGAAGCACTATCGAAATAGGACCAACAACTAGATCCACTAGTAATCTCCTCTACATCTCCTTCTCACTTTTTGAGGCCCATCAACTTGAGGTCATGATTATAATATTTATGTATAAGACATTATATTTATCTTTATAAGTTATAATTTAAATGCCTTATGAATTGCTTTTTTTTTTTACTTTCAAAATAATAAGAAGGGGACTAAATATTTTTTGTGAAATCTCATAAGAATAATCTTGGATTATTGAAATTGCATATAGCATATATTAACATTGCACAATCCAATAAGCCCGGTGGGTTAGCTCAAGTGGTTGAGAGTCGTTTACGCTAGCAGAAGGTCTAGGGGTCAAATCCTCGGGTGGCTATGCCAGGGCCTCACTCGATGTCCCCACCGGGTTATGCCCCGTAATTAGGGCCGACGGTTCACCTCGGGTCCTAAAAAAATGGGGAAGTACCTGAGAGTTTCCCAAGAGATGTTCCATCATATTAAAAAAAAACATTGCACAATCCAATGGTAGTAAGGGTATCAGAGGGTGTTAAATCTATTTTCACGTCAAAAAGATCAATTTAATCGATCCAAAATTGCAATTTTGTCAAAAATTACTTCATTGGATTATGTGGTAACAAACTAAGAAAAAGTAAATGTTGAAAAGTAAATTGTTTAGCCTTCTTCCATCAACCATTTTACACCGAAAATTTAAAAGTAAATTATTTAGCCTTCTTCCATCATCGTGAATGAGTGTTAGTGGGTGAAAAAGGAGGGAGTTCAAACAAGTTCAAAGCATGGTATATGCACCCCTTTCATGTCATGTTGTCCCCTAAAATGATGCTTGAGGGAGAAATAACTCTTCCATGTGCCTATTGTTCCCTCATTCATATGCTTACAATCCCAAGCATGTTGGAAGGTATGCATACTTATGAGTTTTCTTTTGGATAGATGGGATAACCTAACAAGGAGATGGGTTTGGTGCTATGAGTGGAATTTGTAGTTGTTTTTGGATTGAAGACTATGTGGAAGTGTCTAAAGGGCGAGCCTTGCTCACAACATATTTGCACCCTCAAGGAAATTTATGCCAAATCTTTGATCGTGGTAAGAAAAGTCTTCTCTAGTATGTTTCCTTTCATGCTTAGAACCTTCAAGTTGGGATTCTCATTTTGTTTTTAGAAGGAGCACTTATGGGGTTTCTATTGAGTTGGGTCGTGGAGTGATTTTCCTCCTCACTAGACCTTCCAGACCCTCCTCAAGAAGGGCTCTGGTTAAGGAGAATATTCCCACAGTTTCTTTGTTGGTCTTGGGAGTGGCTTAGGGGAATATTATAATAGGCCTTACCTTGTTAATATATATAGGAAATCCGTCAAGCTCTAGCTGACACAATCAAGAAGGGAATAGTGAGTGTTGGTACCAGAATGTGCTCCCATCAAAATGTCTAAATTATGGCAGTGCGCATGCAAATACTGACTTAAATTTTCGTCACCGGAAAATCCACTAACATTTTTACCAAAACCTTGAATTTTTGTGTCAACATAGTCAGTGTGTAATATGTCTTTAGCCTTGTTTTCTATATTTTCCCAAAGAGTTATTTGTTTTATTAAACTTCATCTCGTAAAACTTGTTTTCTCAAACCCTTACCTTATGTGCCATTTTGTTGTTAATTTAAAATTATGATTTATTTTAATTTAAAACTTATTATTTAAATACAGTGACTTTTAAACTTTTATTAAAATAATAATTTAAGCCCCAAGGGTTAGCTCAATTGGTAAGATGTGCACACACTCTCTCGGTTCGAGGAGAGGTCACGGGTTTGAGCCTTGAGTCCTTTGGGGTTAGGCCTTCTGCGAGGAGGGCCGACAGTTTACCACCTCTACCAGCCAATAATGTGGGGAAGTATTGCTGGGTTTCCCGTGCATATTTCCATATGAAAAAAAAATTAAAATAATAATTTTATTTTAAAAGAGTGCAAAAACAAAATGTTTTACCCATTGTCATTTAGGTGTTGTTTCTTTTAAAGAGGAATTATCATTTAAAAAATGGATCTTTTATCTCTTTCCGAGGCGAATTCCATCTCCATGTTATAGTCTTAGCCCACCATCGTATCAACCATTGAAGTATTGATGCCTAAGTTGAAGTGTCAAACCAACGGGTGAAGTCTTATGCACTACGAGTCATACATGTTTGAAAACATATAAAATATACTCTCGTTTGTTAATTTGGGATAAGACACAAAAAGTTTATTGACTTTGGGGTTATCATGGATTCGCTGTCTCATCTTGATTTGTCGGTTCCTCCCCGAGCTCCTCATATGGGGTATCCTTGGATGCATGGTTGGAATTTCAAATGGTGGACACTTATCAAAATTGTCAGTAACAATTAAAATCTGAAACATTTTTTGTATCGTAAGCCAGATTTTGACAGTCTCGGTAAAATCTTAGCTGTATTTGACGGGTAAATTGACCTATGACGGGCATTTACTCGTCAAATTCCATCCTTGCTTGGATGATCGACTTTCTCTTGTTTTGTCTAACATTCCTCGGCGTTAGAATGGAGTTCTCTTCGATAGTCCTGGGGCTGGGGGACTATCTGTTCCATCTTCTTTGGGCAGGTCTCAGTATGTGTTGGACTTTCCTCCTCTTTACTTTGTTTCCTTGGATAGGCTAAATATCTCTATCTCTCCGTCATCTGTTTCAGATAACCCTCAGTCTTCACCTAGTGTATCTCCGATATTTGACGTTGGGGTGACTCTCTTGTCTCCTTCTGCTTGTCTATCTCTTAATCCGAATCCGGTTTATGCCCTGGTTGATTCTCCTTCGGCTCATATTCTTCCATTACCTACTATTAATAGGGGTTTTGTCACTGTTAGAAAGAAGAAGAAAAAACCTGCTAAGGATATGAGGGGTACCAAAGGTGAAATTAGGGAACAATCCTTTATTAATCCAAAGATTATGTCCCTCTCCTCTCAGGGTCTCCCTGATGATTCTGTGTCTCCTTCTCGGGCCCTATGAACAATTGCGGCCCATCAGGAGGTTTCCTTTAATATTTGGCAGTTGGGCGGCGCTTACTTGATTCTATGGGTCCAATGGTCATTTTTGTTCAGGAAACTATGTCATCTGGAATTGATGCTTGTGAGTACTTTTTGAAGTTACGCCCAGGTTGGTTAGTATTTGCAGTGGATGCATGTGGGCATTCGCGTGGTATTGTGGTGGGATGGAACCTTCTGCTGGCAGAATTGCGAGCTTTTCACACCTATGCAGGTACCTTGTTGCGTGGGAGACTTAAGGCTTTGAGGACCAGGTCCATTTATTAAATGTTTATGGTCCTTATTCTGATAGGGTAACTTTCTGGAATCAGGTCAACGATGCAGGACAATTTACTCTCCCTCACCTGATTTTAGCTGGGGATCTGAATTTTAGGTGATCGGCAGATGAAGTATGGGGAGCTGGCAGACTTATTGATCCACTATCTGATTATTTCCTTAATTTATTTGAGGAAGCTCATTTGGTGGACATTGCTCTTGGAAAATTGTCTCTGACTTGGTCTAATGGTCGGAGCGGGGATGGTGGTATTGCAAAGCATCTGGACAGATTCTTTATGTATGATGTGCTTTGTGAGATGATGGTTCATTTCAGGTGTTGGCATTACTCAACAGGGATCTTTGACCATAAAGCTATGGTCTTGCAACTAGATTTCAGTATGAACAAAGTCTGTTATCCTTTTAAATTTAACTCTTCATGGATGGTTGTGGATGATTTCAATTCTGTTATCACCACTCAGTGGGATTCTCTGCAATCGGAGGTGCCTGCGCACTTCTCACCTTTTCAGTCCTTGATCTATAAATTGTCAAAGCTCTGAAGTGTTGTCAGATATTGGGAATTGGATGAAAAGAAAAAGGAGGATGTTACAATGTGTACTATCGAAGAGAAGATAAGATGTCTTGATGATGACTCTGAGGTGGGTATTTTTTTCCCTCGGAAGGCTGATGCCCTTAAAGAACTTTATTTGTAGAGACAGAACATCTTATTACATAAAGAAGAAATGCTTCAGTTGAAGAGTAGGGCACTCTGGTTGAAGGCGGGGGACGAAAACAAGAAATATTTTCATAATTTTGCTAATCGAAGGAGGTTATCCAACTCCATATGGGAGACTCTGGATGCTTCTAGTCATTTGGTTTCATGCCTTAACTCTATCAAGGATGGGGCCATTTCTTATTTCTTTGGTCTATATAAGGATCCGAAGTCTGTCAGTATTGTTGACCAGCCGAGGGTTTTGAAACTGTATTCGACTATCTTCTTTGAAGAGGAGGGGTGCTTGTTGGAGATGCCAATTACCCTTAGTGAAGTGGAAAGTACCCTTAGAGCTTTTGTGCAGGACAAAAGCTCTGGTCCTGATGGATGGACCTCTGAATTTTATCTTCACTTCCTCGAGTTGTTGGGCATGGAGATTGGGCTGGCCATAGAGGATTCTAGAAGGACTAACTTTATTCCTGACAGTTTGAGCACAACTTACCTGACTCTCATTCCAAAAGTTGATAGGCCTTCTTCCTTTGTTGAGTATTGGCCCGTTGCACTTTGTAACTTGTTGTACAAGCTAGTCACAAAAATTAATGCTAGTAGGTTGAAGGCAACTCTGGGAAAGTTTATATCTGATGAGCAGTTAGGTTTTCTTCTAGATAGGCAAATCCTGGATGTGGCAGGAATTGTACAAGAAACCATACACTCGATCAAACATAAGAAGCTCTCTACGGCGGTTTTGAAGCTAGACATGGAGAAAGCATATGACAAGGTGGATAGATCAATGTTGCATTTGATTCTGCTACATATCAACATTCCTCTGAATGACACTAAATGGATTATGTCTTGCATGAACTCGGCTTCTTTTGTTGTGCTGATCAATGGCTCCCCCTCGGATTTATTTAAAGGATCATGGGGATTGCAGAAGGGGTGCCCATTATCTCCCTATCTGTTCCTTCTTATCATTGAAAGTATGAGTCTGCAACTCAAAAGGGCAAAGGAGGATAAGTTGATCAGTGGTGTAAAGGTTTCGGGGTCTATCTATCTCTCCCATACACTTTTCATTAATGATGTTATCATTTTTGGTCGTGGGATTTATGTTGAATGGATTTATATCAAATCCATTACTGATGTTTTTTGTCATGCTTCGGGCATGTCTTTTAGTTCTTCTAAATCGTGTTCCAGTCATTTTGGGGTGGATGAGCCGACCATCCATCTTATTGATGACATGTTCTCTATTCGTAGCTATGGCTTGGAGGTAGGGTTAACCTCTCTAGGTTTTTATCTCAAACCTAATGCTTATTCCCACTCTGATTGGGATTGGCTCATTCGTAAGGTTCAGTTTCACATCAGCCGCTGGTCCTCCAATTAGATCACGTTGGGAGGTCGTTTAACATTAATCAAAGCAGTGTTACAGTCTATCCCTGTTTACTGGTTTTCACTTTTCAAAGTTCCTGTGGGTCTGCTCGTTATCCTTCGTAAAACCTTTTTTCAGGTTCTATGTGGAGGAGTGCTCAACATACCTGGAAATTTCATTTGGCTAATTGGTAGCCCTTATCTTTTCCAAACTTGTGGGGTGGCTGGGGCATAAAACACAGTGGGTTTCTTCAATACTGCACTTTTTGCAAAAAATTTGTGGCGTGGAGTGACCTGCACAAACCTATGGTGCTCTATCATAAAGTCAAAATATATGAAGCGTATGTCTGTTAGTTTGTGGTTGCTGCATCATTCACCTATTCCTAGGTATTCCTCGACGATTTGGTCAGGTTTGTGCTCTACTTTGCCTTGTATTTTACGGGAACTTTGCTGGAAGGTGGGTAGGGGAAATAGTATCTCCATTGGTTGTGATCAAATAGCGGGGATCAGTCTCTGTAAGTTTTCTGGAAACCTCCTATCTTATCTGGCTGCTTTGAATATATTTTTTCTAAATCAGGTTGCAGTGGATGGTGGTACTCATTTCTCAAGGTGGAAGTCGGATCGCTCACTAGGTCTGATTGGTTTGGTTGCTCTAGAGTGGGAGGATTACCTGGTCATGTTGAGGGAGGTGGGTATCACCCTTAATTTTGAACCTGACATTCTGGTTTGGGTAGGTAACTTACATAATGGCTCTTTCACTGCAAGTCTGGCCTATGATTCTTTATTAAATTCCCATTTCCCCTGTCAGCCATTGTGGTGGCACTCGGTCCTGTGGAAGAGGAAGGTGGCAGGGAAAATAAAATATTTTATGTCACTCACTCTTAATTATAAAATCCTGATGTGGGACAGTCTTCAACGAAGGGGATATTAGGGACCGAGTAGATGCATTTTTTTTCAGGTGGAATCAGAGTCTATAGATCATCTTTTTTACATGTGCCCGTGTTTTCATTTTCTGTGGTCGCACCCGTGTGATTTTTATAGTGTACACTGGTCATGGGGTGAATGTGATCTTTTGGGTTTTCTGATAAGTGTTGAGAAACAAACTATTATTTTATTGGAGTGTGCTTTGCAGGGTATTTGGGTATTATGGGGCATGAGGAATGGCCACTTATTTCAAGGGACTCCTATTGATTACGGTCGAGCTGTGTCGAAGACCATGTCGATCCTCAGATCGGGTTTTGATCCAGGCCCAACAAACCGTTCTTGCAACATTGGTTTCCCTTTCCTGAATGTTGTAGATATTATCAGTTTTTTTACGGTGCTAAGCAGCAAGGTAAGTGTGGTGCGGGCATGGTGATTGAGATGGGGAAAAACCATTTCTTTTGTTTGTGTATGTCTGCAAGAAAGGGTTCAAATAATCAGGCTGAGCTCTTGGCCCTCTGGGGGCTATTATATTTTTCAAAAGCTCATGGTATTGTATTGCAGCAGATCTTGGGTGATTCTATGGTCATTATTGATTGGGCTATGAGGAGAAACAACCTACAAACCCTGGTTCTGTCCCACTGGATTGATAAAGTCATATTTTTGTTGGATTCTGATCCTCATTTGGTTTGCCATCATATCTATCGGGAGTATAATACTCATCTTGATGCTTTATAAAAAAAGGTGTTACTGTTGGAGCCGGGTACAATATACTGGACGAAAACCTCTTCTGATAGCTCTATTGTGAAGGGTTCTATGAGTTGTTACTAGTTTTTAGCTCAGTTCCTTTTCTCTGGGGAGTTTTCTCTGGCACTACATTTACTTTGATAGCTTTTTCGGTGGCCGATCAGAACTACTTTCAGTTGATTTCGGGGTTGTGGACTAGTTTTTTTGGCACTACACTTGACATTTTGCTGAAGACTGGTTTTTCCTGGCATTGTCCTCTCTTGGGACTGTTTGTGGAACTACTTTAATAGGTTTTATTATGATGTTTTGACTTGTACTCTTGTATTCTAGGCGATGATGCATTATACTTGTTTCAAAGACTCTTTGGAGGATGTAATATATTTCCTTTTTTACATGGCTTTATAATATATAAGGTTGTCTTTTTCTAATGAAAAAAAAGACACCAAAAGAGAACTCACAGATCTCAGTGTAGAATGTATCAAAGCTGTCGAATACTAAGTGTTGAGTATGTCATCGGTGAGAATTCCAAAAGAAAAGTGTTTGCAAAAGCATGAATTCACATCAACATATTGAGGAGCGGGCATTTTGAGAGTCGAAGACGAAACCCTCTTCAAGTGGCTAGGGTTCTACCCGTAGCAGCTACTCTTTCTCCTCTGCAAGGCTGAGAACCCAATCCATTGAGAGGGTCTTTCAGGTGCGGTACTTTCTTCCATAAGTCATTTCTTCATGATAAAGCAACCTCTGCTTGGAATACTCATTCCACTTCTTAGCTGCTCCAATGAATCGAGGCAGAACACGTTGTTAGGCAGTGACGGCAATGGTGACCTGAGTGGCGAGGCTTTTCCTTGTGGTATGGTGGTGGCAGCTTGTTGGGATTTTTCTGTGGATCAGCTTCCTTCTTCTTCACAGTTAGTTGCTTCATCCCTGTACTAGATAGCTAGGGGTTGAACACTAGCCTCCATCCACCATCCACTTTTTTGTAGAGGATCTACTTTGCCATTGGAGGACGCAACGATGATGATGAGATGGTTTTTGCGGGCGAGGTCCATTGTGGTTCATGGCTATTGTTTCTTGGTATGGCATGACGACAGCGGTAGATTACCAGTGGTGGACTATCACCAGTTCATTCTATGAGTGGCCTTGGTTTTTGCTATAGGATTATGGGTATTTGTCCATGTGATTATGTTTTTTCTTTGGCTCTTTTGGAGCAGTTTGTACATGCCCCCAACGCTTTCTTTGGTTGGGAGTTTGGTTTTGGGTGGGTGCTCAAATTGTTTAGTATTGTTGGTGGGTATGTAATGTCCCCTGGGGACATAAATGGGTCTGAGGGACATATAATTAGCTCTCTAAGGCTAATTATATAATTTTAGCACAACAGATTAGTTAAACAAAAATTAAAATTCATTTTTCAATATTTGTTTCATGACAAAGTCCCTTTAATTACAAATAAATTAAAATAAATTCAATAATTATTCAAACATTTGATCCAAGGGCTGGAAAGGATTACTAACACCTTCTAGCAACATCACATATCCATTCCAACCAAATTCAGATATAAATTCCACATCTAAGGCCATTTACTCTTAATCATGATTAATTAGTAATTAGTGTTCCAATTAAGATGCTTAACGACAATTAGAGCATAACTGATGCTACTTATTGCAATTTCATTTGTTTATCACTTAACCACTGTTTATCAAGTCCAATGGCTAATTAACACCTAATAACATGTAAATCAGGGCTTATTACCATTTTCCAATTAATTAAACGTAGTAATTATGAAAATGATTCCACGAGAACTAGTTAACTAGTTGTTCAATACTAACAACTAGTCTTGCACGAATTCGACACACAACCATGCCAATGAACCAAAAAGTGAACCTATAGCCATTATACACATATTTAAGCATGCATGTATAGAAAAATAAAGTACTTTTGCATTTCAGACCAAGTACATAAATGAAGGATATTTCAAGTTCAATCAATAGAACTAGTTAATAAATACTGCCCGGAATTCAATCAAACCATTCGTACAGAGTTTCGAGGCACACAGAGGTGAAGGTACAGATCTCAAAAATAGCATTCTACAGCACAAGTAAATAACCAATAACAGAGCATATGGCTGCACATTCATCTTTTACCAAAAAGAGACATTCGAATCCAAAAACTATTTGTCAATTTCATTACAATGTACCTAGTGTTATCTCTCCAAGAAACTCCTCTAGGTTGCGGCTCGAGGATGCCTGGTAACTTAACTGTTTTTAATGGTTTTTCTAAATGGATCAAGTCATATGATGTACAAGACCTAATTCACTCAAGACATGCATAGGTCTCAGAGGATCAACCAGCTGTTAGGGAAAATACATGAAATGGAGATCTTAGACAGAGAGGCAAAAAGAAATAATGCAATAATAACCAAGAATAATGCTAAGTTACACAATTCTCTACTAGAAATGAGAGGGATGTATGTCCTACTGAAAAGAAGGAATCTGAGGCTAATGAGGGACAACACCAGACTTTACAGAATGATCAGGATGATGAGGTCGCAGAAGAAAAACTCAAACAGTATCCCTCAAGCTCATCTTGCACTAAAAACCCTAGTAGAGGCAGCAACAAGCTTGCAAGATCCTAAGGCAGCTCATGATGTTGTTGTTTTTCCAAACCCCATGTAGGGTGAAGGAGTACTAGAAAATCAGGAGTGAAGTGTAGAAGGCTGATTAAAGGCTAACAATTTTTTTTGCAGAAAACAGAGCTTTCGGTGGCTTAGGCGAACGCAGCAGATGTTAATTAGCCACCGAAAGTAGAGCTTTCGGCAGCTAATAGACCCGGGATTCTGCTTCCTTAACCACCGAAAGCAAAAAAGGGTGCAGAAAGATATTTTGACACTCAAAACCAGTTTTAGTGGATACAACTACCGCAGGGATGAATTATAAAGATGAAAATTAATGAAAGCACCAGTGGAGGGGGTTTGTTCGAGTTTTGAGGGTGCGATCAAGGAGAAATGGGTCATGAACCCTACCTATTTTTTACCAACTGTGGCTTATCTATCAGATAAGAGGTTATAGCTCTACTTCAGTAATCACTGCAGTTATCAAAGAGTTCAATAAGTGAACAAGTGTTAGAGTTAGATAGACTAGTACTTAAATTAGGGTTTTTGACCTAATTTTGCAAAAAACATTTATTTTATCTAGTTTTAGTAAATCAGATCCAGCTTTTCAAGATCTGAATATTTTTGTAAAGGATATAAAGCCTAAGGCTTATTTTTAAGGAAGGGTTCGACTTCAGAGACTCTTAGACCCTTATTGTTATCAAGATTCTCATGTTATTTATCATTTAATATAAGCTCTTTTGTTATTATATATTTAGCTTCCATATCTCTTCTATTATGTACTTGTGCTTGAATGTCTGATTCAAGTTTATTCATTTTATCTAATATCTGATAGTTGTCATCCTATCTGCATGTTGATGAGTTGAGTTACAAGTACTTTTCCTTGTTATGATTAGCCATTCATATGTAATTTCTTTATATATGAATCTGCCAGCATAGTAAGTTCTCCATTTACCCACCTTATTATCAAACCTCTAAACATTAGTAGTTAGAAGCCTTATCTATTTGATTGGGTTTTATGCATGTCTTCAGTGAATTAGGTCTTATAGGTCATCTGACTTGATCCATTTAGAAAAACCATTAAAAATAGTTAAGTTACCAGGCATCCTCGAGCTGCAACCTAGAGGAGTTTCTTGGAGTGATAACAAATTGGCGCCGTTGCCGGGGAGAGGAGATTGAAGCTCATCTTTCTGGGAGACGACATAGATCCTACTTTGATGATAGACAAAGTCTGTACACTATTCTGGTTGTAATCATCTATCTGGAAACTCCATTGGAATAAGGTGGCTTCAAGAAGACTAAGTACCATTGCAAACCATCAAGAGCCACCAGTAACACTTGTTTCAGATCCAGAAGAGATTCTAAGAAGAGCTAGGGCTTCACTCAGACAGACCTCCAGAGCTGCAAGGGAAGCCACATCAGGTGTTTCAAGAGGTATTTCTCCTATTATATCAAATAGACCTCCATTTCAATCTCCTTCTGCTGAAACATATAATTCTCATGAATTTATAATTGAATCAGAACATTTTAGGATTGAGGAATTTTCAAGCACTGCTGCTTGTATATATCCAATCCCTAGCGACTCCACTGAGATAAATCCACCCTGGATACTCTCTCAGCTACCACCCACACCAGCAATATCTCCTTCTTCCCTTTCCATACCCACTTCCAATATGAATGTCCCTCTGACCAAAATGGAAAGGATCCTTGTGGCCAAATATGCCCCTCTAATTCTGCCTAACCCTCTCGCTGCTATGCCTACTAGAGATTATGTCAAATACATGCCTAAGTTTACTGGGGAAGGAGATTTCAGAGTTGAAGAACACCTAGAGGCCTTCTACAGTTATGCTGAAAATATAAACATTGAACAAGAAGATGTGTGGACTAGGGTTTTTGTGCAAAGTCTAGATGGTCATGCTAGGAAATGGTTCAAAGAGTTGCCTGCTGGATCAATAGCAGGTATTGAAGCCCTAGATGACATATTTTTGAAGCATTGGGGAGAGAGAAGAGACCACCTTTACTATATCACTGAGTTTAGCAATATGAAGAGAGAGAATGGTGAGTCTGTTTCTAACTTCACCAAAATATTTAACAAGATGTTCAGCAAGATCCCTGCTGAGATCAAGCCAACTGACACCTCAACCAAAATCACCTATGCCAATGCCTTTGATTCAGAATTCTGTCTTCTTCTCAGAGAAAGAATATTAGCTTCTTTGTCACTCATGCAACATGTTTCCCTTGAAGTTGACTCAAATATTGTTGCATCTCAGAAGGTTAAAGGAAAAATTGACAAGAAGAAGCAACCCTCAGATCCTCTATGGAATTCTTCATCAAAGAATAAAATAGAGAAAATGGCCAAAATGTTGGACAGTCTGACAGCTGAAATGTCTAGACTTAAGGACCGAGGGAAGATACCTGCGAGGGGTAAAGGGCCAAATGATTTTTCTAACAGAAACCCTAATTTTGTCCCTTACAGAAGAAACAACCCACTAGCTCAGATACTTCAAAGGGATAGGAATCAAGTTGAGGATCCAAGGATTAGAGCTCCTTTTCAGAATGTTGTACTAGAGGAAGAACTAGAGTTTACTCAAGAAGAAGGAGAGGTGGAGACAATATCAATTGTATGGAGGACGAGGTAGATATCTCTTTCCTGACACAAGCAGACTATGAGGAATCCCTCATGAATGAATAGATCATGGAAGAATATTTGTATCAGGCATATGATCAAGAAGGTTATAACTTAAGATCCAGAGTTGTTGCTCCTATGAAGAAGACTCCTTCCCCTACAAAGCAACCTGCTCCTCAGGCTAGGAAGATTGTTGCTCCTACAAAGAAGATGACTGTCCCTCCAAAACAACAGCAAAATCCATTACAACCATCGGCTCATGATCCTGTTCAGCTCAAAGACACACAACAAGAGGTAAGAACTTCTGACAAATTGTCCTATTCTTTCAATCTTGAGTAAGAAATCCAGAAATTGAAAATCCCTTTTCCATTGATAGAGCTGATGAAGAATGAATCCTTTAAATCATCCATACTGAAATCCCTTCAGCCAAAGATACCCATAGATGTTGATTTTGTGAACTTGCAAGATGATAAACCCACAATAATCCCAGGTCCTATGATTGAGGATCTAGATGAGTCTTGCCCATCTTTCTACATATCTCTAAACATCCATGATAAAATCCTTCATAACTATTTGCTGGAATCAGGAGCTTCCCATAACCTAATGCCAAAAGCATTGATGGATGAGCTTGGTCTCAGCATTACAAAACCCTACCATGATCTGTTCTCATTAATTGACTCCAGGAAGGTTAAATGCCTGGGCCTCATCAAGGACCTTGTCATAAACCTTTCCCAACTACCTTCAAAAAGTATAGTGATGGACATAGTAGTGGCTGACATCCCACCTAAGTTTGGTCTCCTTTTGTCTCGCTCATGGAGTAAAAGGCTGGGTGGTACCCTTCAAATGGACCTTACATATGCTACAATCCCAATGTTTGGAGGGGAGTCCAAGAGACTCTAAAGGGAGAACCATTTCACCTACATCATTAGTAATGCCAAGAACTCTATAAACCATCCTATATATGATGTAGACACAGAATTTGGGGCATGCATCCTGTAGATAGATGATTCCCAGCCAGCATCCATACAACTCACAAATCCCACCTATAAGCCACCTGAGGAGGTAACCACCTATGTTTGGAGCATGTTTTTTGATGGGGCCAGTACTCAAGCCTTGACATCCGATGCAGGAATAGTCCTGATTTCTCCTTCAAAGGAGACTATACATTTGTCTTATAAGTTGGATTTCAAGACTACTAACAACATAGCAGAATATGAGGCGTTGCCACTGGGAGTGAAGGCTGCTAAAGAAATGGGAATCATGTGAATAAAGATATTTGGAGATGCAAATCTCATCATACAGTAGGTGAACAATACTTTTCAAGCAAAGAATGTCAGATTGAAGGCATACAGAGATGAGGTATGCAAACTCAGGGACTCTTTTATGTTTTTTGAAATCTCATATATAACAAGGGCTATGAACCATCTGGCTGATTCCCTTGCCGTCTCTGCAATTCTGTTTGTTCCTCCTTTACCTCCTAAGCTAAGCTACGATATCCAAGTTAGGTACATGCCATCCTTTCCTGATAATGTAAAATTTTGGAAGGTGTTTGAGAATGATGATGAGCTTAGTAAATTCCTCCACGTAGTGAAATAATTTTCTAATATGCATATTGATCAAGAAAACCTAAATATGGAAGAATCTAAGAGGCTCAAGTTAAAAGATAAAGTAGGTGACCAGAACTTTGTTCAGTTACCTAGTAATTATATAACTCAAGGTCTGGTACCCCTGGAAGAAATATTTGATCATAATGATGTCCCTTTTAAACCTGCCAAAAAAGAGAAAGATCCTACTATCTAAGACCAAAACATAGTTAGCCAAAGTCATCCAAAAGCCATAAATCTGTCCATTGAGTTGACTGTTGATCAGAGGTAAAAATTTTGTAGTATGAAGAAAGAGTTTGCTGAAATCTTTGCCTGGGAATACAATGACCTGAAAACCTATGACACCAGTATCATCCAACACAGGATCCCCCTGGAGAAGGACACCATTCCTTTCAAACAGAAGCTGAGATCCATCAGTCCTCTCCTACTTCCTGTGATTGAAAAAGAAATCCAAAAGCTACCCTTAAAGCCAAAATCATAATTCCCCTTCGGTATTCCAAATGGATTGAAAATTTAGTAGTAGTAAGGAAGAAGAACGGGGAGATCAGTATATGTGTGGATTTCAGAAACTTGAACAAATGCTCCAGGAAATACAACTATCCATTACCTAAGATGGATCATCTGTTGCAAAGAGTCTCAGGGGCTAGTGTCATGTCATTCCTAGATGGTTTCTCTGGATACAACCAAGTTGTTGTGCACCCTGATGACCAATAAAAGACTACATTTACCACTCCCTGGGGCACCTTCATGTATGTCAAAATTCCATTTGGGCTGATGAATGTTGGGGCCAGTTTTCAAAGAGTCATGGACCTAGATTTTGTAGGATTGAGAGACAAATTTGTTCTCATATACCTTGATGACCTCACTGTTTACTCCCACATCCATGAAGAACATTTGCAGCACTTGAGGAGGGTATTTCTGAAATTTAGAAAATTTGGGATATCACTGAACCCGAAGAAGTCTCAATTTGCACTCAGTAAGGGAAAACTCCTAGGTCACATAGCCTCACCTGAAGGTGTGAAGATTGATCCTGTTCGAGTTGAAGCAATATAGAAGTTGTCCATACCTAGGTCAAAAAGGGATATTCAGTCATTTATGGGTAAGATAAATTTTGTCATGAGGTTTATCCCAAACTTTTCTTAGCTGGTAAAACACATAACCTCTATGTTAAAAAGGGAGGCTGAAATCAAATGGATAGAGCAAGCAAGATGATGACTACACTAAGGGTTTCTGCATTTTCTCCTTTGCATCTTATGACACAGTGGCAGCTATGTTGTTACAAAAAGATGATGAATTCCTTAATCCCCTTATTTCCTTTTTCAACAAGACAATGAGGAATTCTGAACTAAAATATGATCCCATTGAAAAGCAGGCTTATGCTCTCATCAAGTCATTGAAAGCCTTCAGGGTTTACATTCTACATGCAAAGGTCCTTGCATGTGTCCCTTCAGCTGTTGTAAAGGATGTATTAATTCATCATGACATTGATAGAAAGAGAGATAAATGGATTGCAGAGCTTATTGAGTTTGACATAGAAGTAAAGCCCACCAAGCTAGTGAAAGGCCAAGGTCTAGCTAAACTCATGGCTAAAGAAAATTGTGATCTTTTGGGAATGAATTTTATTTGTATAACTTCAGCTAACCTGTAGACACAGATAGTAGCAAAGGCAGTTCAGGAGCAGAATGGTAGTCAACAAGTAGCTGATAACTTGTCCTCATGTGAGTGGTACTCAGGTATTATTCATTTCCTACAAAAATTAGAAGTTCCCCCTGGACTCACTCTAAATCAAGCACGGGCTCTTAAACTTAAGTTTGTTAAATTTTGTGTAATTGATAAACTGTTGTATTGGAAAGATTTGTTTGGTGTTTTGTTGAGATGCTTAGATAAAGAAGAGTCAGTTTAGGTCATGCATTAGTTTCATTCAAGCACATGTGGAGGCCATCATTATTGGAAGACCACGGCCCACAAGATTCTAAGGGCTTGGTACTATTGGCCCATTCTTTTCTCTAATGTGTGTACCTTTGTAAGAGCCTGTGACAAGTGCCAAAGATTCATAGGGAAGCAGCAGCTCAGATCCTTGCCCCTTAGATATGTTCTAGTGAATGGTCCTTTCCAGCAGTGGGGGATTGATTTCATAGGTAAAATTAATCCTTCATCAAGTGGCCAACACAAATGGATCCTAGTGGCCACATAATATTTCACCAAGTGGATAGAGGCAGTCCCTATAAGGAATGCCACTCACCAAGTCATCATGAGGTTTTTGTATGAATTATAAAGCTGAAAATTGATGAATTATGAAGCTGAAAATTGATGAAAGCACTAGTGGAGGGGGTCTATTCCAATTTTGAGGGTGTGATCAAGGAGAAATGGGTCACAAACCCTACCTGTTTTTTACCAACCGTGGCTTATCTACCAGATAACAGGTTACAGCTCTACTTTAGTAATCACTGCAATTATCAAAGAGTTCAATGAGTGAACAAGTGTTAGATTTAGATAGACTAATACTTAAATTAGGGTTTTTTACCTAATTTTGCAAAAAACATTTATTTTATCTAGTTTTAGTAAATCAGATCCAACTTTTCAGGATCTGAATATTTTTGTAAAGGCTATAAAGCCTAAGACTTATTTTGAAGCAAGGGTTCGACTTCGGAGACTTTTAGACCCTTATTGTTATCAAGCTTCTCATGTTATTCATCATTTAATATAAGCTATTTTGCTATTATATGTTCAGCTTCCATATCTTTTATGTTCTATACTTGTGCTTGAATGTATGATTCAGGTTTATTCATTGTATCTAATATCTGATAGCTGTCATCCTATCTGCATGTTGATGAGTTGAATTGCAAGTAATTTTCTTTGTTATGATTATCCATTCATATGTAATTGCTTTATATATGAATTTGCCAGCATAGTAAGTTCTCCATTTACCCACCTTATTATCAAACCTCTAAACATTAGTAGTTAGAAGCCTTATCTATTTGATTTGGTTCTATGCATGTCTTGAGTGAATTAGGTCTTGTAGGTCATTTGACTTGATCCATTTAGAAAAACCATTAAAAACAGTTAAGTTACTAGGCATCCTCGAGCTGCAACCTAGAGGAGTTTCTTGGAGTGATAACACCTAGTTTTCAATTGAACTTTCCAACATACAAATAAAGAGAGAGATATGATTATTGTATCTCATGTAAACCATATCAGGGATCACTTACAATCATATGGCTGTAGCTTTCCAACCATATACATTCCATTAAACAATCCACAAAATAAGTTGATTTTACTCATCTGAATCGACTAGGAATCACTAGAATATTTAAATCCACAGATCGTAGAATAGTTGAAATACAATTCCAACTCTAAATAACATGTTTTATCATTCATAACATAGGTATATCTCATATAAAAAAATTTCAAACACTTCATATGCAAAGTCACAAATCTACTCAAAACAATTCCATTGAAGGAGCTAGAAATTGGAAATTGATCTAGAATTTCGGTAGACATTTCCCCAACACTACCAATAAGATTTATCCTCACATTATCACACACATTTAAATATTATTTATCATATATAAACATAAAAGAATCACTCAGGAATTTTTACAAACACTTCATGTGATAATTCTCCAAACTATGACAAACAATCTGATCGAAGCACTGGTTTTTGAATAAAAGGTAGAAGCATGGAAGAGAAGTGTCTTGAACCATTCCGAGGATATGGCACCATCAAAATATATAGTATATAATGAAAAGGGAAGAAATATCAGCTCTGTAGCATAGGTTCCAAATAATTATTTTCTCAAACAATTTGTGCACAAAATCCCAAAAACTAGTTTCCAATTCCTTCATAAAATTTACTTGCATAAATAGATTGAATTCTATAAGAAAAATCTTCCAAAAATAACTCATACGTTTCATCAAACCTTTCATGTGCATCTAGAAATAAATTAGATCAGATCCAAGTAAATTAAATAAACATGAGATAAATCACGTATCTTATCAATGTGCAACTGGCATCATCCGGACCACATTCCACCCAACCTTTGGCACTACCAAGCCATATCTCACTTTGACAGGCCACCCCTGAGCTAAGGCCACAGATCCACAGTAGAGGTGCACTGAAGAATAACTCAAGTATCATCTTGAGAATCCAAAACTCTATTCCTCACCACATACTTCCTCTTCCACCCCACTACCAAGTGCAATGGTAATCAAGACCCCATAGGCCATTAAGATATCGCCATTCACCATCAGGATTTATGTGCAGTTTAAGGACAAAGCCAATTAGTGGAAACCAAGGAAAATGAAAAGTATGAACAACCATAATCAACAACCATCCAAAAGAACCATGAAAAACAACCCCCAAACCAAGGATATCAAACATGTATTTATAGAACAAATAAGGTAATTCTAACTCAATGGGTCAAAATAACACCATGGTAAGCCAAATTGAGTCAATCCAATAGGGGTTAAATCAGCCACAAGAGGTTAACTCTAATCCAACCCAAGCAATTCGAAATTTCAAGGAGAATGACTCCAAGCCACTCCACCCAACTCAAACTTAGTGAGGTGAGGTGTCACACAAGCCAAGGCATCTTTCCAAAATAGAAAAGGGGGGTTACAAAAGGATTTACACAAGAGTTACACAAATATTTACACAAGTATTTACATAAGGAGTTACAAAACCACCAAAGGGGCTCAATCAACAAGTGGCACCCACCCAAACACTAAGGAGGCCCACTAAATCATGAATTAGGCTCAATAATACCAACATAGGATAAATTAATCAAAAGTTGGGTCATTTGTACATTGTTTGGGTGATAATTAATTAATAAAGCCACTAAGGCATAAATATGGACCAAGATCAACCAAACAAGTTCTAAAGTTATAGGAATGTCCCCACTTCCCCTCACATTGTGGATCTAGGCTTCCCATACTCTTTTAGTGGTCCTCGATGTGCCAGTTGTTTTCATTATTTAATTATTTACAAAATAATAAAGTGTCTCTAGGTCCTTAAAGACACTTTTTCCAGCAGCCTGTTCCACAATAATAAACAATTACAAATTACATATGTCTGGGGATTTAACACACGGGGTATTACAGTATTGAGCATTGTTTGTGGGATTTTAACAATGTGTGTGGGTTTTGACTGGATATGATACCTAGTATCATAGATGGGTATCTTGTTACCATAGTGTCAGCAACCTTCTCTCTCGGGCAGTGCACACCGCGTTGTTCATAATATTACAGGACATACAAGGACCGGAAGGGAGATGAAGCTCATAGCACAAATTGGAGAGTTTGAAATGGATGAAGTCGTCTTAGATCTAGGATCAGAGGTGAATGTTTTGACTAAGCAGACATGGGAACAGATGGGTAGCCCTCAGTTAGTCAGATCGCCTATCCACCTGAGGTTAGCTAACCAGCAGCGCGTATCACCATTGGGTCGACTGCCGCAAGTGCCAGTTGACATTGACGGAGTTCGCAGTTTTGCGGACTTCGAGGTTATAGAAATCATTGGTGACAGTCGACCATATCCAGCATTATTAAGTATCGATTGGGCGATCGGTAGCAAGGCTGTCATTGACCTAAAGAGAAGACAAATGACCTTTGAGGATGCCCAGATCCGGGTCATCACGCCGTTGGATCCTCACCGGGGTCCTAGATACATTGAACCTATCCTAGCAGAGGAGGAGGCACATAACATGGATAGTCTCTACCAGATGACTACGAACCAGAACGACTACATTAATCCAACCGCAGAAGGGAACATTAGTTGGCGATGCGACAGCTCATGCGCATTAGATTTCGATGTTGGTCTAGAGAACTGGAAGAACAGACTTTACGAAGTCTCAGCGCGCAGATGTGCATTTATGAGTAAGTCACTGCGATGGATTGGCGCGGAGATCACTGATATTCCATCATATCATGGTCTGACAGATATCCAAGACTTCCTTGAGCATTTTGAGCAACAGATTCCTTATGAGCAAAGGATCGCAACTATGGACCTTGCAGTACGAGCCACACCTGCAAGATGGTGGTATGTGCATAAAGAGAATATCGCATCATGGGATGATATTAAAAGACTGATGGCGATCAAATTTTCTGTCGACAAAGAGTATGTCCAACAGAAGTACACAGGCGAAACTGACCCCAGGGCACACATTCAGACATGTAAATAGAATTGGTCGAACATTCTCGAGGATGAATGGGTTCACAGATTCATTCATGCATTGGACACAGTTCCAAGGAACTGGTACACAGAGACCGAGTTGCGCAAGGGGACGACTACATGGTCACTTATGACAGACAGTTTCCTACTCACCTTCGCGTTTGAATCAGAACATCCAAGTATTGCTCAGGCCCTAGACATAATCAAGATCAAGATATTTGAGGACTGTACCATCTCAGTGCAGGCTCAACCTGAGTGGGCCATCCAGTTGCAAGACGCGCTTGAGTGCTATAATTTCGCAGCAAAGCCAGACAATGAAGATAAGGATGAGGATGAGGATCCTTGCAACACCAACATTCCGGAGTCAGAAGGGACTCGCGATGTTAGGGGACCACAGTTAGAGATTCCAGCAATCACCGAACCTATCAAGATTAAAAAGATCAATATTGGCACAGACGCAGAACCTAGGTTTGCCTCTATTCGAGACTATTGGAACGATGAAACAGTCGGATAGATTGCAGATTTGTTACATGACTATCAGGACCTATTTCCCACCAAGTTCACAGAGATGAAGGGAATAGTTGGAGACCTGGGAGTTATGAGGATACCATTAAAGGAGGATGCTAGACCAGTCAAGCAGTGCCCATATAGATTGAATCCGCGCTACAAAGAAAAAGTAAAGGATGAAATCGATAAGATGCTAGCAGTAGGCATCATTGATCCGGTAGAAGAAAGCGAATGGGTTAGCCCCATGGTCATACAAGAAAAGAAAACAAAAGGAGACATCAGGATCTGTGTCGATCTGTGCAAGCTCAAATATGCACCGTTGTTTTCTATCCAGATCGCAGATGACTACTACGCCGATATTATTCAATTTCTCACTACAGGAGTAGCACCTGATGAGTTTACTAAGCAGGAAAAGAAGCAGTTGGTTGTTAAAGCAGCAAAATTCACCCTTATTGTAGGACACCTATACAAGTTAGGTCCGGATGAAGTTCTGCACAGATGTGTGATGCCGCATGAAAAAGACGCTATTATCAGAGAGGCACATTCAGGAACCGTAGGAGGTCATTTCGCAGGAAAGCCGACTGCGCAGAAAATCCTGGAGGCAGGATTATGGTGGCCTACGTTGCATAAGGACACCAAGGACTTTTGTAGATGCTGCGATATCTACCAAAGGATAGGAAAACCCTCGCGACATGATGAAATGCCCCTGCGACCGCAGGTCACGCTGCGCGCATTTGAAAAATGGGCTATAGATTTTGTGGGTCCTATCAACCCACCAGGAAAGCGCACTGGTGCGAGATATATTATCATTGGAACAGAGTACCTCACCAGATGGGCAGAGGCCAAAGTAGTAAGAAATTATGATGCTGCTACAGCCGCACCGTTCCTTTTTGAAAACATCATCAGTAGATTTGGATGCCTAGTAATTTTGATGAGTGATCAAGGCACACATTTCTTGAACAGCACTATTGAGGCATTGACAGAAGAATTCCAGATTCAGCACCATAAGAGCACTCCCTACCACCCACAGGCTAATGGTACGGTGGATGCCTTTAATAAGATTTTAGAAAATGCTCTTACTAAGATCTGCAATAACCAAAGGAATGATTGGGACCTCAGACTTAAGGCTGTATTATGGGCGTACAGGACCACATGCAAGAAACTTACGGGACACACACCTTTTAGCTTGGTGTATGGACAGGAGGCTGTTATGCCTATGGAGTATATTCTTCCTAGCTTAAGAATCGCTCAGATTACTGGGATGACTGATACAGACACAGTGGAGGAAAAGCTAGCACAACTGCTTGCCTTAGAAGAAGACAGATTCATCGCCAGATTCCATCAGAAAGTGCAGAAGGCACGAGAAAAAGCTTGGCACGACAGACACATTAAGAGTAAGACTTTCCAGATTGGAGACCTAGTGCTCCTCTATGACAGCAAATTCATTAAGTTTCCAGGAAAGTTCAAGACGCATTGGCTGGGGCCATATCAGATACAGCAAGTCACAGAGGGAGGTGTCGTTCAGCTCAGCCAGCTGAACGGGGAGCTTCGGCCCACATGGATTAATGGCAGTAGGCTTAAGCCCTATAGTGATAGCCACCCCACCTCTCAGCCCTAGCTTAGCCAGTTTATGGTGGTGTAGATGTCTAGTGTAGTTGAAACGAGGCGTCACAATGGGAACCAGTCTACACCGGCAGGTATTATTCTAGGTATGAGGAATCGCATCAGGTCGGTTTGTTTTCAAAAAAAAAAAAAGTAGTATTGTTTTACGTAGGTGATGCGGAGTCGCATTGCGGCAGTGCGATGTTTCCCCATGCCACGTACTCAGTTTTACAACCGACAAAGAGCCAGTCAAGTCAGCATCTGACAGGTAGTTAATGAGGTAATGACCAGTATATCTTACCATAGATTTGGCAGCAGGATAATAAATTTTTCCAGATTTGGCAAATATCCGACGAGATCGACGCCTGTACACACACGCTTCGAGGGAAATTCGATCATATTTCCTCATTTATTAAGGATCGGATGACGGGTGTGGTCTTGTCCAGGCATTGATGACGACCGACGGGTTCATTCTAGATGACCGTTGCGTCCGGGATTATCGTATTGGGTATAAAAGTAGAAAGTATTCAATTGGGACGGGTACGTTTGCAGAAAAACCGAGAGCTGTAGAGTGCATTGTTAAGAATTCCCTGTGAAGAGCTAAGTTTGTTATAGAGTGCTGTGATTTTCAGAAGTTGCAGCCATTGCACGTCCGCCATTTTACACTGAGTGGGTTCTGTCCAAGGACGAACCTATAGAAAACATTTTGAGAAGGTTTCAGCGTCACGGCCATGCGTCCGCCATGACGACGACATCTAAGGGTGCTCCACCAAGCTCGTCACAGCCCAGACAGCAACCACAGACAAGGAGCCAATCTCAGGTCAATGATGAATCCGGTTCAGAGCATGAGGAAGAAGTCCATAGCACAACAGACTACATGATACCACGAGTTGAAGGCGCACCAGAGGCAAGAATTCCTAAGAATGCTAAGTATACTGTTCCCATACCACCCATTGATTCTCAAGTAAAAGAAAATGGAGACCTAGTAGGATATGCTGTCGTTGTTAAATTTGTAGATTATAACCTAGGAGATGGTAAGACATATCCCCAGTTCAAGCCGAACAACTACCTAAAGATTGAGAAGAACCCAAGGACAGGGATATATGAATATGTTCCCCTGCCGCATGTCCAGATTCTTGAGCGGTCAGGTCTGCTCAATTTGCTGAGATTACCTCATTTTGGACGGGGTGCAGAGGTTAATGCCGTGGTGCGCATTTTACTTTCTTGTGTACACGGAGGGTACCTCTGGTTAGGAAACAGGGTCGACCTGAACGTAGATTTGATACATCGTATCACTGGCCTGTCCAAGACGGGTAAACATCCTGATATACAGACAATAGGAAAAACCAAGGACTCCAAGTTACCACAAGCCCTAGTAACTAAGTATTAGCTACAGAGAGGAGGACGGGCTTATGATATCTCAAGCATAGCAAATGAGACACTTAGATTCACCGCCATTCTGCTCAGGGGTAGACTACTAACCAAGGTTTGACCAAAGGAAGTTACAGGATCCATAATTCACCTTGCCATACAGGTCACAGAGGGGGAACAGTTCAATTGGTCTCTATTCTTATTAAATATGCTTCAAGCAGATTGCTTGGCAGCTCAGGATGAAGCAAACCACCCTTTCCATTTCTCGTGGTTGCTTATACTTTTTGCATTTGTCGGATGGAAGGAGCCGCTCCATACCCAGTTTCCACAAATAGCAGGTGGCGCGCCCAGAGGTGTGCGCTATGCCAGCTTATGGGACACCAGCAGCCTAGCCAAGAAAGTGGTCAATACAATGGTATTCCATGACTACTATAAGCTGTTGATGAAGGTCATTCAAGAGACACCATGGCTTAGCACGGAGACTATGGACATATATGATAGCCGGCTAAATTTTATGGCAGACAACCATTTAATCTATCTACGGCCGAAAAGGACTAAGCGGGATGATTGGGCTCCTGGCTCGTTTAGGATGACAGCACGGGACGTTGAAGGAGTCACAAGAGACTTCGATGACCAATGGAAGCAGGAATATGAAGATACCACACCACTATCATCAGACACTGCACATACAGAACCCCAGGACAAGGACAAAGACAAAGCAGACACCCAGACGCAATCTTCAACAGAAACACCACTACCAAGGGAAAAGAGGAAAACTTCATAGCAAGGGCCATCAGAGGCACAGACGGCAAAGAATGAAGAAGAAGGGCCACCAGAGACACATCAGAAGAAAAAATAGAAAACCTCAAAGCCAGTTCTGAAGACCGCATTAACAAACGATGACTATGACCTCATCGCAACAAGGACGTGTGACACATTGAAGGACTCACTCGACGCAATGAAGGTGTCGCAGGAACAAAGGCAGAGCGCAGTAGAAAAACAGCTTCTAGACTTAAAAATAATTACAGATAAGACTGCCATGATGCACACTCCACCGGTAAAGGCGACCACCGGAGAAACTTCGACACCGCCGATGTCCCGCCAAGAAAGCTTAGCAAAAGATCACCTCAATACTGTGTTAATTCCACCAGGGAGTGTCTGATTCCCTCCCACAATGAAGGACCCACCAGTTCAGTTTAGGCAACCCATCGAGGTTAACCTTGCAGAGTTTCATATTGACCAGTTGCAAATGACCCAGCAGCAGCTAAGCGCAGAGCTCAGGAGTAGAGAGCTCGAGACTTACAAACAGAATACGCAGCTGAAGCAACAGAATGCAGCACTTGCTATCAATGTTCAGAAAAGGGCAGACGAAGTACGAGCATATGAGGAAAGAGACCAGTATCTTTCTCAAGTTTTGCAGAGCATTGCATTGGAACTACCCCAATGTAACATTGAGTTCACCTTACCAGTTCCGCAGAAGTTAAGAAGAGTAGCAGACAGAGCAAAGACTCTAGAAGAAACCGTGGCTAGGATGGACGAAGAAGTGGCCAGGATGAAGGCAGACCACGAAGAACAGATCGTTGAGCTTGAGGCTCGCATACGAGACACCTCCCAGGCAGACCAGAAAGCACGAGTAGAAGCCCTTCGACTCACTTCTGCGTAGATGCAGTCTCGCATCGACGAAGCACAGTTAGTACTAACTGACGCAATGAAAACATGGGCTGAGTTAGATGAGCCGCCGGATAAAGTAGAAATCTAGCAAAGTATTCAGCAGGTAGAGAATACTACAGCGGCAATGAAAGAAGAAATTAAGGGCTTGGCAGCTCTTCAAAAGATGAGGAAGACAAAGGAAATGAACTGCTTGCAGTAGGAAGCGCAGCAATTAAGAACAAAGGAGTTCACTACCACCAGAGAGGAAACTGACACCACAGAAGATGCCAGTATTAGTCAAGCTTTGCTAGACTCGGCAGAAGAGCGTGTCGAAGTGATGGAGAAGGAAGTCGCAGGACTTCGAGACAGGTTGCAGAGGACTTCCCAGGAAGCCAAGGAAAAGCTACAGCAGGAGAAGCCCGCTGATAGTGGCTCGGGGACGAGCCACAAGTAAGTGTTAGGGGACTGTTGGAGCAGGGTCCCGCAGCTACAGAAGAAGCTGCTAGTTTAGCGGAGAGATAAGTTTTGGCGGAAAGAAGATAAGACAGAGCTACGACGCCGTAACATGTTTCCAGCTGGAGAGCAGAGATGGAAACCATGACTTTTAAGATAGAAAAGTCAAGAAAGGCAACGATACCTGAGCAGCCGAGAAGAGAGTGCTCACCCACTGCATTGAAGGCAGCGGCGAAAGACAGGAGGGATCAGAGACCCTCATAAAGGAGAAGGAGCAACGAGGCTGAAGCATTGAAGACGAAGGATAGAAAAGAGAAGCGGTGCATAGTACCCATGATCAATGTCGAGAAGCATGGAAGACTACAGAGAGCTGTGGTGTGATGGAAAGCGGCTACCTCAAGTATAGATATGGCTGACTGTCACTAGTTAGGGTTTTGGGTTACTGTTGGGATAGGTCCACAGTGTTGTAATGGCAAGAACTTCGGGCTGCCTATAAAGGGATATATTTTGTATTGTAAAAGGGTTGGTCAGTTGGTTAGTTGGACATTAGCGGGTTTGCCCAGTTGTTAGTGGTTTGTAGATTGTTAGACAGTTGTAAAAGTCAAGCTCTGGTTCTGTTATTAGCGGTAGCAATCTTACTGTGACCAGTAGCTGGCTTATGAGTATGCATGTAACGATCCGCAGGGATCGACAAAGAGGGAAGAGTATATTGTAGGAGAGAAATATAGAGAGAAAAGAGATCTAAGAGAGAAGATCTTGAGCTGCATATGCGGTGCAGCAGAACTATGTTTTACCTTCCCCTGAGCTATAAGAAAAACATAGTTCTGTGGACGTAACTTCCATCCTGGAGGTGAACCACGTTAAAATCAAGTGTTATGTGATTGGATTATTTGCTATGTTTACTTATGCATTTCACTGTCATTTCATGGACTTTGTTTACAGTTTAATGAATGAATTTGTTAATCAATTCACAGCAATATAGAAGGATAAACATAAGTCGGAAGTCTTTCGCATGTTGTATATGGTTCATTTATGCTTTGCGTGAAATAGTCACTAGTTGCAGTATTGAATAGCCTTGTATGTTAAGTCTTGCACGTCGACACGAGCAATGCTAAGTGCGCTAAACCGCGGAGGTAGGATATCACAGAGAGGTGATACCGCATCGGCAGAGGAGCTACGGTGCGCGATACCGTTGGTTGAGGACTTAGCGTGGGCAGGAGTTGCGTGTCGCACGGTGCGTGACGATGCGATAAGGACGGAGATATCGCGAGTTAGGGAAATTGCATGACATAGAGAAAGACCGCACGGTGGTATAAAGGAATATCTCGTGGTTAGGAGATCTGTGAGACAAAGAGATCGCGTGACGCGAGCAAAAGGTCGTGCGACGCACAGAGATAGAGACCTCGCAGCTAGAAGAGCTGCAAGTTGCAAGTAGGATCGCCACAGAGCCTGGTCCAAGACACTTGAGTCCTTGGCCAACCCATTAGAGTCACTTCGGGTGAGACTTTAGGCCGCTTTGCGGTCTGTCGCCGAAAGGGCCAGTGAGCTAGGGGTGTTGTTGGTTGATTATAGTAAACCCGAGTCTACCCACGATAGCCAACATAGAGTATTTAGATACTATTCAAAGATAACAAGTCTAGAGGATTTCCAAGCACAATATCAATATCAAAGATTACTTTTGGATTTTTAGGCTGAGATCATATGTTTGAAGAAGCGTACAAGGAAACATTCAACATTTGAGATAATTCTAAAGAGGAGGATCATTTTAGGATATCATAAGCATTTTCATATCTATAATAATGAAGCTTCAAGATAGGTATCAGTTCCAGATTTCTAGAGATTCAAAAAGACAGAAGAGAAAGTGACTGAGTATGAAAATGAACAAGATGGAAAGATTCTCAACACCGTAAACATGTCCATGTCAGAGGTTTTTAGAACAAAGGTACAAAAAAATTTGGTTATTGAGTTTCAGAAGGAAGATGTTATTTCTCCTCATAGCCCTAGGGATGTTGGGGAAAATGTTATACTTCAAGAGTTCTTATCTAATTCAAAGAAGGATGAAACCCTTGTTGTAGATAGACTTGAAAACAATTGGAGGCCAAAAACTAGATCTAAGAACAAGTTAAAGAATGAACATGAAGGCCATTCTAAACCCTAAATTTCAAAAAGATGTTGTGATTGTTATAGAGGATTTTTCTAGTGATGAGGATCTATAGGCTGCAGACAAAAACTATCATACAGTAGATTATACTCTTAGAGAAATTCAAGAAGAATTAATGTATACACCTGATTCAATTAAAGAAGCTAGCAAAGGTAAACAAAAGTTGGTTGAATTTGATGTTTGTACATGTTCGAAGCCTTCAGAAATTGAAGAGGATCCTGCACATCTAGAGATGATGAAATCATTATGAAAAGTTGAGGTATTGAAAAAATTCTTGCAATACTTGAAAGAACAAAACATATATCTGAATGAATCAAGTGAAAAGTTAATGATTGCTAACATAAGGTTAAGAAAGGATTTGGAGGAAATTGATGCCAACTACCAAGAACTCATAACAGTATCAAAAAAACTTCTTCAGAGAAAGAGAGTTACACGGCAGTAGAATAAGGAACTCATAAACAGAACCAAAGAACTTCAAGACCAAATTTGATCCATGGAAGTAGAACATTCTTGGCTATAGAAAGGTCTCAAGCATTGGATGGTTTGACGATACTAGCTGAAGCAGCTAGGAAACTGTAACTGATCATGGATAGATCCAAATCAAGAGACAGGTCATACCTTCCAGGTATTCTCGATGATAGAGAAGTTATGTCATTAGTATTGTATATTGTTAGTATTAGGTGTCAATTTGTGTTATGAGTCATTCGATCTAGATCATATACTAGTCATCTTTTCTATTTTTGGTTATTTAGATCCATAAAATTTGGATCCTAAATTGTTTTAGTTTTAAAAACTTCTTGTATGTGTGTGTGTGTAATGGTGAAGAATAGAAGGTATTAGGGAATGGTGTGGAGATCATACTGCCATCTTTACTTTCAGGCATCTATTTCATTTTTAGTTTTTATAAAGATTGTCATGGAATGATTATATTCGAGATGAGCCAGTGTTTGTTTTAATATTTATCTTGATAAATGTTTATGTTTAGTCTAAACCACTTATTCATGATTTTGGTCCTTTATAGATTTTAGTCTATTTCTGAAATTCTTATGAATATTTTGAAATGTTTATCATGGATCTGAAATGAACCTTCTCACTCTGTGTATAACTTCATACTCACAGTCTTTTATTATGTTCATTTCTCAGTCATTTATACTGTTTGATTATCTTATTCCTGATCCCCAAACTACCTATAAAGATATTCATAATCCAAAACCTAGTCATTTAATTGAAAATTTTCAAGATTCCGTGGACATTGAGCCTTAGCAATCAAGGTGCAGACTCCAGTGATAACAGTGAGATAAAGAAGATATTGAGAAGGATGACATGATAATTGGTGTAAGTTTTAAACACGTGAAGAGAAGATACACATACAAATAATTTTAAATAAAATAGAGATTAAATTACAGTATACACATAATACATAAAGATTTACCTTGAAAACCCTTAACTGAGAAAACTAGCAAAACTTAAAGCCACACCTATGAATTTCTCATTATGATTATTGAGCACTCACAATACAATATGTAGGTATTTTGTAGCATCCAAAACCCTAATCCGTTAACTTGGATTAGAAATAGAACCCAATCCCCACAGACAAATGTAAAGAATATAACACATACCCAACAATTGGAAGGAATGAGGTAGGCCATAGAATATCTCATTATACATATGGAAACACAAGAAACCAATCAAGAAGATCAGGAAGCTAAGTTTCATGAGCAAAGCTTGAAATACGATAATATTGAAGGGGGATTTGAGATGCACTATAATATTATTATTGGGTTCACGTGTAGCATATAATATATGGTTGGGTTCCCAAATGTCCCTACCAGATCTTGGATCGATGGGGTCACCTTGAGGTAGTGGTCAAACATGTGGTTGCAGCTAAAGAGATTGTATTAAAAAATAATCTCATGGCCCGTACACACATAAGTGAATCAAATCCCACCCATGTGTCCTTCAAACTTAATCCTAAAGGGCTTTGATCCATTAATGAAGAGTGTGGAATTTTTCACCAGTGGATAAGGTTCAATCCCCATAATGGATTTTCCTCGAGCCATGGGGTCACCTTGAGGTAGTTGTCAAATGTGTGGTTGCAACTAGAGAAATTGTATAAAAAATGTGCTTGTGACCCATGCACAGATAAGTGGATCAAATTTTAAAGGTGTGGTAATGTGTGGGGATGGTATTCTCTTAAACCCCAATGGAAATATAGAAGTACCTAATTCATAATGCTCATGAGTAGCAATGAATAACCAAGCATAAGTTTATGCTTTTATATTGGGATCATAACTCCTTAAGAAACATCGAATCAAGAATGTTATGATCTTTGGTAACTACCTCTATGTGATAAAACATGTGAGGAAAAATATTTCTAAGGAAGGAACAATGCATTGCAAAACCTTCCAAAAAATCTCTTGGAATATTGACAGAGTTGATAACATAAAGTTGTACCACATTGACCAATTACAAAATACCATATTTGATCATCAAGCAAATGAAGTAGTATATTAGGACAAGGGGGTCTTCGTAAAAAATGGGGAACCCCCTGAAGGGTATTGTATCCCTTACTGATTATGATGGTAATCAACATTAAGTCTTCACCAATTTTAATCTTCTTCCCTCATGGCATCAGAGGGAAGCAACACACTTGTCCCCTCATGATTAATGTAAGGCATGCAAGCCATATCATTCCATCAATATCGCAAGAGGGACATTTCACACTCCCTCGTACCTTAGGACCCCTAACATTCTTGCATGTTGTTCACTGTATATGTTTCTTAACAGCACTTTTACGTGAATATAGCCATAGAGGTGGGATATTTCTTAGTTGAATTACAATGTTTGAGGATGGTAATGCTGGATTGAATTTGTTTCAATCACATTTCGGGATTTGGACAACGAAGGAGACATCCCTATGTTCTTTTGAGATTGACTAAGGTAAGAACGATGTGCCCCGTGTACTGGTTTGGTTCCTTGAATCACGGTCTCATAAAGTCTCGTCTTTCCTCCCCTTCTTAGACTAGGGGAAATTAGATGTTTTGTTTTCCTATAGTGGACATAAATTATCTTCTTTGAGGTTTAGTACTACCTTTCTCAGTGCTCTTTAGCCTCAATTTGTCTTTGGTTCAAGGTGCTCTAAGACCAAGGACAATACACATGGCCTTTTTCTTTTGTCTTGTCTTCTAGAACTTCCAACCAAAGGAGAGGGGATAATATAAATCAAGAATATATTGAGGAGAATGAATAGACAATTAAAAGGTATGTGGCAAGCTATTGAATATGTCAATATTCATTTGGAGAATCATGATGTTAAGTAGAAGGAAATGGCAGCTAATATGAAGGAGCGAGGAAGAATATATGACAAATTGGCCAATGATAATAAAATGCACTAAAACATTATTATGGGATTTACTTGTGTCTCTCAATCTCTTATGGGTCACCCAATTGTTTCGATTGGTTCAATTAGATACATGTGAATTGAAGAAAAAATTCTTATGCAAGTTGTCCAAGGACCAAGCCATGGTGATCAATTCATGGAGGAATCCCATAGAGAAATATTTATTTTTATATGGATTTCACGTGTGTTTTGCTGCTCGGCCATTATGTAAGAAAATATAGTTTCAAGTTTTGTAGGGAAGTAAATAGTCAGGTTTTGTTTAAGTATATTGTGGAAGAATTATTTTTGTTTGCATAGTTTGGAAAAGATGTTTTAAATAAATTTTAAACTCCATATATATTTGGTTGGTTGTTTGGTTTTCCATGGCCCTTTTAATACAAATATACCAATTTTTATAAATAAGTAAAAACATTCCATTGTCTTCACTACAAAACTGCAACCTTAGTGTCTATAATTTTTAATTATTGAAACATGTAGAAATTTAGATTTCTTTGGTTCCTTTTCAACAAATATAGATGTAATTATTATGTAAGTTAAGGTTATATATCAAGGATATATGTTTGGATTCATTTAGATGGTTTATATAGCCAATATGTATCTCCTTGATCCTTGCAAGTCTAAGGTCATCCTCCTCAACTTGGTTGTTCACTTATATTTATTTGAAAGATGGGTAAACAAGATGTGTGTTTTTGTCATTGGATGTATTAGAACATATCCTTTATTTTGTAACTATGTTATTGCTTGATTATCGATGGCTTAAAATTTAGGCTCTTTATCTTGGTGATTCATTTATGTTTGTCTAGATATGGGATAAAGGCCATGCTTATTTCCTTGTTAAAAGTGTAAAAGTTAAAGGCTTTTTTTGGGGGGTAAGTTATCTATTCATCTATTAATTATTTATACAAGGAAATGCATTCATTCTTACATATATTTTTTTGGACTTTATACATAGAGTAAGTCATTAAAAATAATCTATGTTTCATGAACATTACACAAAATAAACAAAAACCTCATGATATTAAATAGTCTACTTCACATTCATTGCATTTGGTGATGCTCACAGGGATAAAGACGTGAGATTGAAACTAGCAAAATGAATTGCATGGCATCAATCATCACCTTTTGAGCTTGCACTTAGTAACCAAAACTTGTTGAGAGGTCACTCATCCCACAACTCCTATGGATCAGGTGCACTTAATTGTGCATTTTTTCCAACATTCAAGCCCACTTAACTTGCTACCCCATTTGCAAACCTTAGCAAGTATTGTGCTACCTTAGCAAGTATTGTTCTTTATGAACTATTCATTTAGATCTCCCATGACTCTTTATTTAAGCAATTGGTGGGTTCCACAATCCAACATATGAGATACCTATGTTTTTATTATCTAAGTAGAGTAAGTCATTATGCATAACCCATGCCTAGTGAGCATTAGTTTGAGTGACCAAATTTATCATGATACTAAATAGTCTACTTAGCACTCATTAGGTGAATGCTCAGAAGAGTCAAGAAGTGGGATTGAAACTAGTGAAGTGAATTGTATGGCATCAATCATCAACTCTAGGGCTTGCACCCACTTAGTAGGACTTCCCAAGATGTCACCTATTACAAGCCTCCTTTGGCTCAAGACCGCTTAACTATGGAGTTTTCCTACATATCAATCTCTCTTAGCTTGTTTCCCCATTTGTAAGACCTTACAAAGTATTGTTCCTTATGAACTATTCATTTAGAGCTCCTTTGATATTCATTATTTGCTAAGGGTAGTCCCCACGGGAGGCTAGACCTTAGCTTTCAAAAAATATGTGTTATCGTTTGAACTTTTCCTCTTGAAACTAGAAGAATGATTGTGACTGTAATCTGGAAATAAAAAAGACCAAGCATAAACAAGTACCTATTATAGTCAATTTAAAAAAAAAAACTACAAAAAACTTGCAATGGAGAAAGCAACAAGATGTCATTTTTGAGAATATGTGTCAACGTCAATTACTTCGATTGGGTTGTTGGTTTGTTCTTGGATTGAGCATTCTTATTGTTAGTGGTTGTCACTGCCACCTCAACTTCCTTTGCATCCTCAACACCATCCTTATTAATATGCTTAGCATTATCCTCAACACATTCACTAACATCTAGAGAACCATATATTAACTTGATGAGGTGGTTATAATAACTATTAGGAGGATCTAATATCCTCAACACCTTCACTGACACCTAGAGAACTATATATTAACTTGATGGGGTGGTTATAATAACTATTAAGAGCATCTAATATGTCCAACATAGCTTTGTCCTAGTTGCTTCGTAATTCCATAGCATGGGCTATGAACTCCTTAACACTAATATAAGTTTATGGTTTTGGTGTACTTAGAATCACGGGTTTCAGAAAATCCTTTTACCCCTTGCTTATTGTCTATCATATTCACCATAAGTTCAACCCTCCAAATTGCAATTATGTTTACGCCAAAAACTTTTATCATCAAAGCACCTTCTAACAATATGAAGAGCCAAGGATTAAAGTTGCTTTGCTCCATATCGACTAGGTTGAATGTAGTTTGTGGTGGACTCGTGGTGATGTTCTTAGTCATGGGTTGGTTCTCTTCCCTTTATATAGTCAACCTTGATTTAATTATATCCACTCGAGCCTCCTCCTCATGTCGCTTAGTCCACTCCCTATATCTTGTCCTTACTATAGGTTGCTAGCTAGTGACTAGCGTGTCCCTCCTCCTTAACACCCTGGCATCTAGAGAATAAAGTTTAAATCTTATTTTATCTCAAATGTTAATTCACATTTACTTAGATTAATGATGTTGTGTTATGTTGTTGTTCAAGAAAGAGATAAGAGTGAGTTCTTCATCCTACTATATACATGTAATGCTTAGTTTTTATTATCGAACTTTGGTTCAATTATTTTCAATATCTATAAAATGATAATATCCATATAAAATATTTATTTTAGAATATTAAATCTTCAAAATCACATAATTTATATTTATTAAACTTTCATTTATTATAATAATAAATATTCAAACTTAGACACACCGTTGTATTTATTAAAAATCTATTTTCATTTTATCATAATGAATCTTAAAACTCAATCATAACTGTGTATTTACCAGCGTAGATCCAAATCCTAGGCTCTATCAAGCACCGAGAGGGATCAATCTCTCAAGTTGATAACATCTCTCGAGGTATTAATACATCATTAGAACCAATTAGTGTAGCTACTAATTTATGCATTAATATTAATATACCATACACTGAAACCTATGCAAAGAAAAAACTCAGTGTACATGTTAATGAAATGCTAATGAAATTATGTTCCTGAATTTCTATATTTTTTAAAATATGACATTTTTCAATTTGATTATATTTGCAATTATAATTAAAAATACTTATTTAAAATATATTTGAAAAAAATATGATTTAAAAACTTTTTTTACTATTTAAATTATTAAAACATTATAACTATTAAAACATTATTATTTTTTTAAACATTATACTATTGTAGTATTTCATAAATGAATAGACTATATTTTCAATTATATTTTAAAAATCTTATTTAAAATATTATTGAAAAAACCTTATTTAAATACATCTTTTAAAAAAAAAAAATTAAATTATTAATTATTAAAAAACATATTTTAATAGTTATATTTCTTAGTCTCATAATTTAAAAACCCTTATTTAAAACCTTGCAATACTATCCTAAATGCAAACATTAAATAGTTCAAACCTCAAGATTACATACATTTTAATACTATGCTAAATACAACTTCAGATAATGTTAATATGATTTTTAGGTATTGCATAAATTAAAGTATATTAGTATTCAGAACTTCTACCTCATACATGGTTTTAAAACCATGTGTAAGGCCCCGGTAAACCATATACAATAAAACCATGGGCTGTAAAATTATGTGCAAGTCCCTCCTAAACCATGTACAATAAAACCATGGGTTGTTTGGGATGCCTTTCACATGGTTTTAAAACCATTTGCAAGGCCCTACTAAACCATGTACATTAAAACCATGGGTTGTTTTGGAGGCCTCGCACATGGTTTCAACATTTTTTTGCCTATAATTAATTTAATTATTTATTGTTATTTTGTTAGGTAGGAATATAACATATCCCCATCTTTGGGTTGTTTTTCTGGCCAACATTGTTTTTGGTGTATAATTAAAATTTTTATTTTTTATTATTAATTTTAATTTTGTGCAGGCGGACATGTTGTGTATAAAATTTATTATTATTTTATTAGAGCGTCACGTACAAATGTGACAACATCTCTCCCATACTGAGGTGGAGAGCGCCTCTCGATGCAATTAAAATTCTTTAACTTAAAAATACCATACCAACTAACTTACCAAGTTTACACAACTGGTTGGAAGCAAGTTGGTATAATATTATACAAATTGATAAATTGTTTAATTTCGAAGCTTTCTTAGAGACTATGTACAACAATTAAAAAAACTCCCATGCTTCGATGTTTACATTAATTGTTTAATATAAACTTTATATTGATAGTTTTTTTAAACCTCAACAACCTATTTTATGAATAATAGTAAACAAATCCAAGGACTCGAAAGAGTTTTGTATATTTGTTGGTTGAAAGTAAATGTAGGTTGATGATATCAAAGATCGTGGAAAGGAGTTGAGAACCAGGGTGGCCAGGAGGTTGGTGCTGCGAGAGCATTTATGAGACGCAGTGACGAAAACTATGACCAGGAGGGGGGTGATTTTTTTTAATTACACCGAAGGTGTTATTTAAGGGGTTGTTTGCTCAGCAGATTTTGTTGTCCACTCGTCGTCTATCGAGAGCCTTCCTGTGTCATACCCTTGACCACATGGCTAATCTTGACGTGACAACATGCTGTCTATCTCATCGATATTCCCTCGTGCCACAGGTCTTGGACTGGGCCTTCCAGTCTAACTAAACCACAAGACTTGTCACACTTCCATTTCTTCTCGCCATGCTTTCGAGTTCCGACAGAACTGTTTCTTGATTATCGTTAGGTCGCCAAGTGCCCTGGAAGGATCATAGTGCACTCATCTGCATTGGGTAAATGTAAGCCCATTTTTGGATCTCCTTGCTGTCTGTGAGCTTCTCCGCTTTAGTGAATTTGCACAGAAAAATGGATATGATCACAACTTCATCCAGGCCATATGATTGAGTAATTATCTGCCAGCCTTCTGGGTCTTGGAATCCTTCTAGTGAATACGCATCGACTTGTATATTCTCTTCAGAGTCCAAACTCCTATGTCTCCTCCTGAAAAAAGTTCTCCATCGAGAAGCTTTGCAATACTTGGAAAAAATCTTGTAGTAAATTACCACCAGTAAAGCGCTGCCTAGAACTACAACAATGTCTATCAGGGCAGGACTGATGGTGGTGGTGGCATAGTTGTGCTTGGTGGGTTCTTTACTTATGGCTGCATCAGGTGCTCCCCATCCAAACTCATATCTACCTGCTGAAATTTCCCTTGGACAGGATTGCTCCGGAGGCAAACTCATGGCAAATTTCTTTAACAGATTTATTGAAATGGATTTCAAACTGATTAGCCTGTTATGATTAGGCTGGCCAGATGGAGTGGCTAGGGGGAATGATTAGTCTGATTATGAGGCACCGATACTGAACACAGGGAGACTGCAGATGCTCACATGGAGGCGCATTTACAGTCTACCGATAACACCTCATTCCCACTGAATGAAAGAGAGACAAGTTGTTAAATATGTTATATATATTTTATCAAGCTCTATAATACCAGGAAACAGTGGTAACCAAATCTATGAAAAAGAAACATGAGTAATATGCAACTACTAATCCCATGTAAGCTTATCTTAAGGGAGAGAAGAAAGGAGGTGGTTGATGAACCAGTATTGCCAGCTGAACCTGTTAAGTAAGCACCTCCTAAAGCAGTAGTCCCAAATTCTATGGTTAAACCAACAGTCCTTGGTTTAGTTATTCATGATAGACTGATACTATTCATCCATGGCAGCCTCCCAATAAGGATTTCTCGCAGCTTCTGCATAAGACTGCGGATCTATATCAATTACCATATAACAGTAGATTGGAATAAAGGGATCTGTGGCAGTGAGTTCTTGTGGAGAAGCATGGCGATTTTCTTTAACAGATTTATTTCAAACCTATAAATTTGTTGAAAATACATAGATTACAACAAAAGAGGCCCCTCCATCTTTCACTTCATAAATTTGAGAACTTGGCTGGGCAAGGTGCATTCTACAGTCTAAGTTTGGGTGGCAGAGATTCATCAAATCTTTGTGTGATATATATGTGTAATGCTGGCGAGTCTGTTATATGTGTAATGCTGGCGAGTCTCTTATATACATATTAAGAGCATCTAATATGTCCAACATAGCTTTGTCCTAGTTGCTTCGTCATTCCGTAGCATGGGCTATGAACTCCTTAACACTAATATAAGTTTATGGTTTTGGTGTACTTAGAATCACGGGTTTCAGAAAATCCTTTTACCCCTTGCTTATTGTCTATCATATTCATCATAAGTTCAACCCTCCAAATTGCAATTATGTTTACGCCAAAAACTTTTATCATCAAAGCACCTTCTAACAATATGAAGAGCCAAGGATTAAAGTTGCTTTGCTCCATATCGACTAGGTTGAATGTAGTTTGTGTTGGACTCGTGGTGATTTTCTTAGTCATGGGTTGGTTCTCTTCCCTTTATATAGTCAACCTCGATTTAATTATATCCACTTGAGCCTCCTCCTCATGTCGCTTAGTCCACTCCCTATATCTTGTCCTTACTATAGGTTGCTAGCTAGTGACTAGCGTGTCCCTCCCCCGTAACACCCTGGCATCTAGAGAGTAAAGTTTAAATCTTATTTTATCTCAAATGTTAATTCACATTTACTTAGATTAATGATGTTGTGTTATGTTGTTGTTCAAGAAAGAGATAAGAGTGAGTTCTTCATCCTACTATATACATGTAATGCTTAGTTTTTATTATCGAACTTTGGTTCAATTATTTTCAATATCTATAAAATGATAATATCCATATAAAATATTTATTTTAGAATAATAAATCTTCAAAATCACATAATTTATATTTATTAAACTTTCATTTATTATAATAATAAATCTTCAAACTTAGACACACCGTTGTATTTATTAAAAATCTATTTTCATTTTATCATAATGAATCTTAAAACTCAATCATAACTGTGTATTTACCAGCGTAGATCCAAATCCTAGGCTCTATCAAGCACCGAGAGGGATCAATCTCTCAAGTTGATAACATCTCTCAAGGTATTAATACATCATTAGAACCAATTAGTGTAGCTACTAATTTATGCATTAATATTAATACACCATACACTAAAACCTATGCAAAGAAAAAACTCAGTGTACATGTTAATGAAATGCTAATGAAATTATGTTCCTGAATTTCTATATATTTTAAAATATGACATTTTTCAATTTGATTATATTTGCAATTATAATTAAAAAATACTTATTTAAAATATATTTGAAAAAAATATGATTTAAAAACTTTTTTTACTATTTAAATTATTAAAACATTATAACTATTAAAACATTATTATTTTTTTAAACATTATACTATTGTAGTATTCCATAAATGAGTAGACTATATTTTCAATTATATTTTTAAAACCTTATTTTTAACAACATTTTTATTATTCAAATTATTAAAACATTATAATATTATGCTATTCCATAAATTGACTTTATTTTCAATTATATTTTAAAAACCTTATTTAAAATATTATTGAAAAAACCTTATTTAAATACATCTTTTAAAAAAAAAAAATTAATTATTAATTATTAAAAAACATATTTTAATAGTTATATTTCTTAGTCTCATAATTTAAAAACCCTTATTTAAAACCTTGCAATATTATCCTAAATGCAAACATTAAATAGTTCAAACCTCAAGATTACATACATTTTAATACTATGCTAAATACAACTTCAGATAATGTTAATATGATTTTTAGGTATTGCATAAATTAAAGTATATTAGTATTCAAAACTTCTACCTCATACATGGTTTTAAAACCATGTGCAAGGCCCCGGTAAACCATATACAATAAAATCATGGGCTGTAAAATTATGTGCAAGGCCCTCCTAAACCATGTACAATAAAACCATGGGTTGTTTAGGATGCCTTTCACATGGTTTTAAAACCATTTGCAAGGCCCTACTAAACCATGTACAATAAAACCATGGGTTGTTTTGGAGGCCTCGAACATGGTTTCAACATTTTTTTTGTCTATAATTAATTTAATTATTTATTGTTATTTTGTTAGATAGGAATATAACATATCCCCATCTTTGGGTTGTTTTTCTCGCCAACATTGTTTTTGGCGTATAATTAAATTTTTTATTTTTTATTATTAATTTTAATTTTGTGCAGGCGGACATGTTGTGTATAAAATTTATTATTATTTTATTAGAGCGTCACGTACAAACGTGACAACATCTCTCCCATACTGAGGTGGAGAGCGTCTCTCGATGCAATTAAAATTCTTTAACTTAAAATACCATACCAACTAACTTACCAAGTTTACACTACTTGTTGGAAGCAAGTTGGTCTAATATTATACAAACTGATAAATTGTTTAATTTCGAAGCTTTCTTAGAGACTATGTACAACAATTAAAAAAACTCCCATGCTTCGATGTTTACATTAATTGTTTAATGTAAACTTTATATTGATAGTTTTTTTAAACCTCAACAACCTATTTTATTAATAATAGTAAACAAATCCAAGGACTCGAAAGAGTTTTGTGTATTTGTTGGTTGAAAGTAAATGCAGGTTGATGATATCAAAGATAGTGGAAAGGAGTTGAGAACCAGGGTGGCCAGGAGGCTGGTGTTGCGAGAGCATTTATGAGACGCAGTGGCGAAAACTGTGACCAGGAGGGGGGTGATTTTTTTTTAATTACACCGAAGGTGTTATTTAAGGGGTTGTTTGCTCAGCAGATTTCGTTGTCCACTCGTCGTCTGTCGAGAGCCTTCCTGTGTCATACCCTTGACCACATGGTTAATGTTGACGTGACAACATGCTGTCTATCTCATCCATATTCCCTCGTGCCACAGGTCTTGGACTGGGCCTTCCGGCCTAACTAAACCATAGGACTTGTCACACTTCCATTTCTTCTCTCCATGCTTTCGAGTTCCGACAAAACTGTTTCTTGATTATCGTTAGGTCGCCAAGCGCCCTGGAAGGATCATAGTGCACTCATCTGCTTTGGGTAAATGTAAGCCCGTTTTTGGATCTCCTTGTTGTCTGTGAGCTTCTCCGCTTTAGTGAATCTGCATAGAAAAATGGATATGATCACAACTTCATCCAGGCCATATGATTGAGTAATTATCTGCCAACCTTCTGGGTCTTGGAATCCTTCCAGTGAATACGCATCGACTTGTATATTCTCTTCAGAGTCCAAACTCCTACGTCTCCTCCTGAAAAAAGTTCTCCATCGAGAAGCTTTGCAATACTTGGAAAAAATCTTGTAGTAAATTACCACCAGTAAAGCGCTGCCTAGAACTACAACAATGGCTATCAGGGCAGGACTAATGGTGGTGGTGGCATAGTTGTGCTTGGTGGGTTCTTTACTTATGGCTGCATCAGGTGCTCCCCATCCAAACTCATATCTACCTGCTGAAATTTCCCTTGGACGGGATTGCTCCGGAGGCAAACTCATGGCAAATTTCTTTAACAGATTTATTGAAATGGATTTCAAACTGATTAGCCTGTTATGATTAGGCTGGCCGGATGGAGCGGCTAGGGGGAATGATTAGTCTGATTATGAGGCACCGATACTGAACACAGGGAGACTACAGATACTCACAGGGAGGCGCATTTACAGTCTACCGATAACACCTCATTCCCACCGAATGAAAGAGAGACAAGTTGTTAAATACGTTGTATATATTTTATCAAGCTCTATAATACCAGGAAACAGTGGTAACCAAATCTATGAAAAAGAAACATGAGTAATATGCAACTACTAATCCCATGTAAGCTTATCTTAAGGGAGAGAAGAAAGGAGGTGGTTGATGAACCAGTATTGCCAGCTGAACCTGTTAAGTAAGCACCTCCTAAAGCAGTAGTCCCAAATTCTATGGTTAAACCAACAGTCCTTGGTTTAGTTCTTCATGATATACTGATACTAATCATCCATCGCAGCCTCCCAATAAGGATTTCTCGCAGCTTCTACATAAGACTGCGGATCTATATCAATTACCATATAACAGTAGATTGGAATAAAGGGATCTGTGGCAGTGAGTTCTTGTGGAGAAGCATGGCGATTTTCTTCAACAGATTTATTTCAAACCTATAAATTTGTTGAAAATACATAGATTACAACAAAAGAGGCCCCTCCATCTTTCACTTTATAAATTTGAGAACTTGGCTGGGCAAGGTGCATTCTACAGTCTAAGTTTGGGTGGCAGAGATTCATCAAATCTTTGTGTGATATATATGTGTAATGCTGGCGAGTCTGTTATATGTGTAATGAGATGATATCTCAAATCTTGTATAGGATAGAGTGGAGCGTCTGTGCCATATTTTTTTTGGTGGAAGGTTGTATAACGTGTTGAAGGAGTTACACCGTGTGGGAGAGAACCACTGCCGATGTATTTGATTGTTGCGTCGCTGTTGTCTGGAGGGTGAACTTGTTCTTTCTGATTGGTCAATAATGCATGTTTTGGAATAGACCATTACTGATAAGAATCTAATGCTAACTGCAAAAAAAAGGAACCATTGTCTGCTACGGTACGGCGCTCAAAGCCCAGAAATTTACATGCGGAAAGCAATCGCCAGACATTATTCAGTATTTATGGTGGAAAATGTTTGCATCCTCAGAAATGTTTGTGTCCAGTTTGTAATTATTGGCTTAAAGTGCTAGTACAATGTGGAATTCTATGGGCAGTTTGCGATCATCTGGTGGAAGAAATCACTAGAGGAAGAGATTGCCATCTATTTGTGCTTGAGAGGAGCCGCTGAGTTTTCCAGTCCCAAGCTGAAGTCCGCAAAGAGGAGAAGAGTCTAAGAAAATAGAGGCACGTGAACAAAGGGGTGTGAGGTTGGGTTGCCCAGAAATGACTAAACAAAGGAGTTGCAATTAGCAACCGCCTTCCTATGTATTACTGTCCAGATTGGCCACATCCATCCGTAACTGAAGATCACTTAAAGGGTGGATTTTGATGTGTTCTTCAGGAAAGCTGTCACTTATGAGAGTGGCTTCAAGGGCATGAGACACATTAAGATGTGAGATTCAGGTCCTGATAATGTTATGCTTCTAGCCAATGTTAGGCTTATTACATTCCTTTGTTATACAGTGGATTATCTCTTGACATGAAGAAAATGTATTTTATTTGGTCATCTAGCTAGAGAAGAGAATGTCTCCGTCTTTTGGTAAATGTTTGATTAATTGTGATATGGGTCATATGCAAGTAAGTTGATTTGGGTTATATGAAAGCTACTCGATTGTAAATGAATTACGAGTCAATATGAAATAAGGGAGTGTAAAAAGTTTATTTTTAATGGTAATTCAAACTATATGTAAGTAAGTTGATTTGGGTTATATGAAAGCTACTCGATTGTAAATGAATTACGAGTCAATATGAAATAAGGGAGTGTAAAAAGTTTATTTTTAATGGTAATTCAAACTATAGATTGTGAAAGTAATGTTTTGATCAAAGGTTCTTTAAAATTTGTAAATGTTAACTAAGTGTAGTGTTGAGAGTGTAAAAGTCAAGTTAAAAGTTGAGATATTATTGTGATAAATAGTTGAAGTTAAGTCATTAATGTTGAAGTTCAAGTTAAAGTGAAGTTTGAAAGCCAAGCTAAGTGAGTAAGTAATGACATTGTCAAAGTCTGTCAAGTTTATGGTGATATTGGTGCGTCAATTAAGTTTGTAAATCCATTGTCATATATATTTTGTTGGACCTTGATCAACCCCAACAAGAGACATTTGTATGCTAAAGGTAATGTAAAAGAAAAATATTCTGGATTTGCTTGAAAAAACCCCAACAAGAAACATCCCAACTCTTCTCTACCTTCCTGGATTCTACCTTGCCAGAAAATGTTACCTTGCCTAGATTTGTTTGGGATTGTTGAACTACCTTGTCTTCTGCTACAAATTTTTGGTTCTTATGGGGTTGAATTAAGTTGAATGACTATCTTTTCTTTGAATTGATTTTGATATTTTGAATCATGGATGATTTCCTTTTCTCTATTGGAAGTTTATCAAACTATGAGTCGGGGCCGTAGTAATCTACGCAGCCGTAGTTGCGGAAACTTACTCACGAGTGACCCGATCCAAAGCCTACTTATGAACGTTTCGATGGACATTTATGATGTTCACCGATGCACTTTATTGCATTTGTTTCTTTGTACTGTCGGCGTTTTTATTTTATCGTGGCCGGAGCATTAGTCTTCTATATCCCTGCCGTTTCGGAAGACAGATAAAGAATGGGCCGATGGATAGTTGTTTCTTTCGCCGATCACGCAGTTTTATTGTTTCAACTGTTTGCTTTGTGATGATTTTTTTCGAAATGTTTTGACTTTGATCGGAGGCTGTAGTCTAATTGTGTTCCGCCGTTACAACTCCGAAGTGGACTAACCATCCGCCATATAGCTGTTCCGATCGCCGATGTTTTTGGTTGCCGCGGAGTTTGTAGTCTATTTGAATCCTCCCATTGTGGCTCCAGAGCAAACTAACCATCCGACATGTAGTTTTTCCTTTCGTTGATGTTTCATTTGATTTTTGCCGATGGTTTGTTCTGTTTTCTCCGATGATTACTAGTCTGCGGAACTTTGGTCCGTGTAACTTCCGGCCGTTGCGTCTTTTTAGCGAACTAGTCATCCGATGCTATAGTGATTTCAAGGTCCGATGCTGCAAGGTTATTGTTTTATTTCGTCATTTTTTATTATACCACGGAACTCCTACTTTTTCCATCGCCCGCTGTTGTGGCTCCCTATTGAATTAACCACCCGATGCCTTAGCTGTTCTGCTCACCAATGAAGGTTTTCCTGCCGATTTGTTTTTCACCAAGGTCTATATATATTGGGTTGGTTATTATTTTATTCTTACCCTTGTGAATTCGCGTCCGCCTCCATCCTCGTTGTCGAACTGTGCATCCGTGCTTAGCTGTCGAGACTCCATTCGTTCGAAGCGCTACCGTGGATTTTTCAGACCATCCCATCGACTGCATCGAGTTTGCCAGGTAGGCCAACCATAGTTCTCCTTTCTTTGAGTTTACTGGTTGTTATAGGAACTAGGGTTTTGTCCTCTGGTTAGAGGTTCCCGCCATTTGGAAATTGGTCGTCTAAGTCTGTTTTGTATCCTTACGGCATGGGGTAGCGGTCAATTTCACTGTATATATGAGGGGGGTTTTGTTTCTTGAGTTTGTGTGAGCCGTTATGGAGTTTCAACCCCGGTCCGAAGGATTAGGAGGTTGGTGCAGACAAGTGTTACGCTGTCTGCACGGCTTTTTGTGGGTTTGTCTATGGCCATCTAGGGGAGGGGGGAAGTTTTAGTTTCTTTCCATCACAGGCATTTGCCCTATTTTTTCTTGGACACCGGAGGGTTTGTTTTGCACGATTCGATTACTGTATGGGGATGTTCGTTATGGCGAAGAATTGGATTGCAATTTTTGTTTAGGCGATGTATTGTCAATCATGATTATTGCTAGTTGCAAACGGACTTAGGATTTTTTAGACTTAGCAATTTTCAGAAGTTTTCTTGCTAGTTATTCCCGATTTTGCATTTGCATTCTGATAGGTTTAGCTGTTGCAAATATGGAAGAGGTAAATGTTTATACAGTTTTTCTTCATTCTTCGAATACTAATTAAAAGCTCAAATAGCTTAAATGCATTTTGGTTTATGACAGGGAAACTTCTTCAAAGGCGACATGTCTAAGAGACAGAAAAAGAAGGCCCATGTTGCTGAAGGAGAACCTGAGGTGGAAATCGTTACCAAGCTAGAATATATATATGAAGACACTAGAGCTACCACTAGGGTAGAGCCTAATTATAAGTGGGGTGAAATATATCGGATGATTTCAAATCAAAATGTGCCCGATGCTGGATTTGAAGAATTGACCATATATGCCAACATAGAGAAGTCAGCTCTTATGAAGGTAGCCACAAGACCTAAGTTGTTCCCATGCTCAGAGATGATCTATTGGATTCTACCTAAGGCAGATGTGACAAACTATGATTTTAGCCAATACTGCCAAACAGGGATATACTGCCTACAGTCCTGGTTATGTCTCATTGGCATATCACCTACCCCCAGCCCAAGTTTACCTAACTGAAGATTGGTTGAAAGAAATAAACTTGGAACTGGTTGAAACAGTGAAGAGGATGATAAAACCTGGGAAAATTTTTTGAACCAGGCCATCATGAGAGTATGATACAGCCACTCTCAGGACTCCTTATAGGTTTATATCATTGATGTTGAACAGAGTGTTTGGGAGAGCTCATGGTAAGAGTTTCAAGTTGGGATGGGTCCCTATTATTTTCTATGTGGCCACCCAGGGGACTGTATTCAATTGGGAAAACATTGTGTCCAACAGCCTCTCAGGTTGCATCTCTTCGGCTCTGGGAGGGGTGTCCCAAAAGAAGTCTGAGTTTTATATGAGTTCCATCTTAGTGGGACAGGGACAGAGCCATTTCCAGCCTTAAGATGCATTTGGGACAGAGACAAAACCCCTGTGTACACTGCATACAAAATATTTTGGGCACACAAGTATTACAGCCACTATAGAGAGATGTGTGAACATTTTATTATGCCTTTACACAATTTGATCTTCCTAACAGAATGAAATTGTATGTCTGAGGAGGCATTTAAAGTCATCAAGAAACATGCAAATTATTATTTGACTGATGAAGGGATGTACATAAGGATGTATGGTTGCTCCAGGGCACCTTCTTTGATCCCCAAGTATGCCACTGATTATTTGGTGCATAAAGAAGCAGTCAGGCAAGTTTACCTAGATGGTGTAGGAAGCTTCCTATTTGAACACAAGAAGACAGCCTATCCTGCCATACCTTTCAGGCTGGGAAGCTACAAATTTACAAATATTAAAAGAGCTACTGAATTTGTACAGGAGTTGGAGCAGTTTCATTTTGGAGAGATGAGCTTCCATAGAAATGACTCCCAAAAGAAAGTTGCAGAACATTGCAAAGAGACAAATGTTCACTTTGAATATACAAACTTCTGGGACAAAGATGAAGAAATCTTCAGGAATGCAAGGAATATGACTGCTTTGAAGAGAAGATTTAAATAGAAGATCACCATTAAGGGTAGTAAGGGCCAAACCGCGCAGAAGAAAGCTGAAGAGGAGGAGGCCAAGAAAAGAGAAGAGGATGCTAGGAGACTAGCACAGGAGGCTGAGAGTTGGATTAAGAATGAAGAAGAAGAAAGAAAGAAAGCTGCAGAGGAAGCAGCAAAGAATGCAGAGGAAGCTGTAAAGAAGATAGAAGAAGAAAGAAAAAAGAAAGAAGATGAAGAGATGAAGAAGAAACAAAAAGAAGCTGAAGGTCTGAGGCTACCAGGATCTACAACAGACCAGCCAACTACTAACCCAATAGACATTCAAGAAGTACAGGACCAGATAGATCAGGGGCAGGGACAAGATGATCCTAATGCCCAAGAGCTTGCTGCAACTTCTGGCAGCACTAAAGAACAAGTGTTTTTTTTTTCTGAATTGAATCTAATACCTTTTGTGCAGAAGAAAGGAGAAGAAGTCCTAGATTTTAGCACCATCTTCTATGACAAGGAGAGAAAGAGGATTGTCAAGAGAACTGAGAGAAAAATTGAAACATGGGGACAACAAGCATGATGGTCACTGATAAAACTTTGGTGCATGGGACGGATGCAGATCCGAGGTTAACAGCAAGAGCCCGAGTGGCGTTGACACAAGCCACTGAAGATAATGTAAATAGACTGATGACAGATCTGGAGCAGTTGAAAAGGAATACAGCTCAGTTGAAGGAAACTTTGAAGAAGGAAAGAAATGAAGGTTATAAACTGAAGAGGAAATTTGAAGACATGCAAAATGAAGTGAAGACTTCAAAAGCAGAACTTTAGACTCTTCAAGCAAACAAGATGACTTTGGAAGTTTTCATGGAAAGGACAGGTAAGGATGCTCATAATAACTTAGCAGAATTACATAGGTTAAAGCAAGAATATCAGGTGCTAAAGATAGAAAAGGATGAACTCAAAGCATCATATGAAACTCTTAGTGCAGAAAAGGACCAGCTGCAGAGCAAAGTGGTGGAGTTGGAGGCACAGAGGGCTACTATGGAAGAGAAATAAAAGCAATTCCAAGTGCAGGTAGCAGATTTTGAAGGATAGATTACTTCATTAGCAGCAACACTGAAGGATGCCAGTGAACAACAAACTAATATCCAGCCTCTAAAGGAGTATGTCCTAGCCCAACGAAGAAGAATGCACCAACTGCAGGTGTCTATTGAAGAAGAAAGATGTAAAGTATTGCAGATAGATAACAGATTGGAGGAAATTTTGGATACTACCTCAAATTTTGTAGATAGGTCTCAGGACATTTTGGAAGTCCTAACTGGAAGGATAGTAAGGATAGAGACCAATGAAGAAATTCCTGCAGATTTACCAGCTAAAGATCAACGCAGCCTAAAGCAAGACTATGACTATTTAGAATTTGCAATAAACACAGCAGAGGAGTTCAAGAAATCCGTGAGGAAAACAAGAGGAGCGTGTACTGAATATTGCAGAATGGTGTTGGTCACCTACAACAGATGTCAAGTTACTGCAGAACAAAGACTAGAGGCATTACCAGAGCATGAGCTGCTCACAGAAATGCTACAGAGCAGGTATCAAGAGGATGAGCAGAAGATACAACAAGTCAAGGACTTGGATGAGTAGATCCTGAAAGATGTCGTATCTCATGCAGCAGACAGCATCCATTTGCTTGAGGATCAGCTGCGTTTAAGCCCAGCCAGAATCTAAGTAGTTAAAAATCAGGCTGCTAAAATATGAGATCAACATTCGTTTTCTTGAACCTTCAAAATTTGAGAGCATAGCAACAGAAGCCCAAACGTGGAAAAAGTTCTTAAATGATCAAGCGGCACCCTCTTCTTAGAAATGCTTTATCAGTTTTTGTTTTAAATGTAATATATTGTAAAATGTATGAGCACTCATTATAGGACAAATTTTGGGAGTTGAAACGTTGCGGAAGTCCAAGAGTCATTTGGGGCAGCCCAAAAGTTTTGCTTTTTGTATAAGTATAGGAGAGTTTGATAAGGAAAGGGACTTTTTCCCAGTTAGACTTGTGAGAACATGTTGTAAGAAGAACTATTTCCTTTTGCAATAGATAATTACAATTTTTCCTATTGGGGAAAGCTTTGGTGGAATGTTCAAATGTTGTGCAATGGATGTTGTTGAAGGGGAACTATTTCGTTTTCAGCTTTTATCCATTAACTGTGAGATCGTTCTAACTTGTTGAACCTATGTTCTTGTATGAATGCTCTCTAGTTTATTTTATGGAGTTTCCACTATGAGTAATGAATGCTTTTCATAAACAATGCGGTATCTTGTTGTTCATCTATCTATTCATGTTTAGGTGTTTTGAAATAAAGAACAGCTACCTGTGATTTTTCTTAATGCATGAACAGTAGTACATTACTCATTAAATAATAATCTCGCTCCCTAGGGACAGTTTAGTTAAGTTAGTTTTAGTTTTCTTGCTATGTGTGATTTAGATGCGAGAGAGTTAAGACGAGAGGTAAGAACCTGTGCATCACATTGTGACCGCTCCTCGTATTCTCTATCAATCTGCATTTTTAGATATGCAGTTGCATATCATACCTAAAACTAAAAAACTAAAAAAGATACACAGTGGATCGGGCCATAACTGGTTAAACCCTTTATTTTGGTTACTTGACCTACGGTAGCCGGACCATGAACCGGACGGATTCCCCATACCAAACAGTAACGGGCTAGTTGGGAGCGTTTACCGGGGAGAATCCCTTGCTGTTGTCGCCTGCGATTTTCCAGGCATCAACACATCCGCAAGGAGCGAAGGGCACCATGGCTTTTCCTTTACGTGTAGTGAAGAGAAAAGGTAAAAAGAAATTCAATGGAATTGTTACATCTATCAAAATTTGTGCCCCCTGAGCTACAATATGTGTGTGGAAGGGGGTTGGGTTCTGCATTCATTACGTCATGAAAATTAAGCAACAAGATACTAATGGACATACTGACTATACAATATCGATATTCAATATGAATATTGACTCGGGATATTACAAACTTGAAACAAATTATTTTCTTCACATGTCAACCTTATTTTCCCATTCAATGATCTTCAATACATGAGATTATAAGACAACCCACGTGAATGGTCGGCAGGAAAAATGGTGTTGCTTGTGCAAATTATGATGTGCAGAAATTTTGATGTCTCTCATAGTTCAAGTTTCAATTTCAAAGGTATAGTCTTTCCACGTCGAGGTCAAGTCTCATTTTCAAAGGTACAGTTCCTCCACATCCAGGGGTTTCAAGGTACTCTAAAGCTACCTAAAAGTTCGAAAATTCCTATAACTATGCCCCTTGGATGTTTGGAATTTTTTTCTTTGTAAGATTCCATTGGCATTCAAAGGATCGAGGTGAAAGCATTGACTTATTCACCAAATGTTTTCAAATTTAAAAACTTTATGTACAAAATCCTTTTGGAGGAAACTTATTTTCACTTATGTGGCGATTTAGAAGTTTGATGTAACTTATTTTCATGTTTTTTCTTGGACTTGATTTCATCACATAAACTTCTATTATCTACATACAACTTTCTCCCATTTTTGAAACATATAGAAGTTTTCTTTGGTGTTTCATTTCCCCCACTTTGGGGGTTTGCTAGTTATTATTTTATTATTATTAGGAAAATCTGTAACGGTGAATCAGGAGGTTTTAGCTTAGGATGGAATCATGGAACTGTGTTGTAATGGTTTATCAATGTATATTTTAGTCTGATTAGTAANATATGTGTGGCAAAAAACGAGAAAATGTATATTAATGATTATAATTATTTTTTTTTGGAAAAAATCGTAATTATTATGTTTAAAATGAACCACATTAGTTATGAATTATATAGGTCATTACCTAAAAAAACATTCAATAGACTAGATCTGCTATAGATCATTGTCTTATTGGGCCATTCTAAAAACAAAATATTTGATAACTCAAACATCGCTTGTACAATAATCCTTAAAGGAAACTATGTAAATCACTAGGAAAAGTTGTTGTGTGTTATACCATAGATTGGGAGGTAAGGAATCAACACTCATGCATGGAAAACCTAGGGAGAAACCCTGTCTGATTTCTGGATCGAAACCCTAGGGAGATTTTGGTGAGGCATCTACACTTGGTATTGATGTAGGGTTTCTGGTTGGCTCTGGTTGGCCAGTCTTTTCTCTAGGTTTTTTATTCTGGGTAATGAGGTGTTTTTTATTTGTTTCTTGTTACTGTTGTAGGAGTTTGTTTTTAATTGTTTCATTTTGAAACTAGAACTTGGTACCGTTCATGACTTTGTGAAACTTGGAGTCCTGGTGACAATTGTGTTTTCCTAGGTGACCATTTTGACTAGTTTGCAAGTGATGGACTAGTTGACGCACTTCTAGATGTTTTGACAACATTTGGGGGTTTTTCTCCGTATTTTAAGGCTTTGACTGTCACGGGTGCTATTTTTTCTATTATTTTGGCTCTGACACTATGGGTTCTTGTTTTGTCAGTATTTGTTGCCCTGGAGTTAAGTTGGGTTCTCTGCCTGGCTTAGTACTAACCAGGATAAATAAGTGGGAATTATTTTACTTATTCATGGTGTGGTTTTGTCTATCCTTGTCAGACTGGGAGTTTTTTTTAACTATTATTTTATTTTTTCTTGTGATTGTGGGGTTTTGGTTTTGGATTGTCGAGATGTCAGCTATTCCTTTGCTGGGGTCGAATGGGGGGGGCGAGTTGTCGACCATAAGGGAACTTGTGGGTGCAGTACAAGTTCCTACTCCATTAACGATGGATGGAGTTGGGTTCAATTTGTCATCTTGTCCGACCTTTGTTAATTTATCCCTAGACCGTGTGGGGGCTGGTGGTATTGGGAGAGAAGGGGGTTTGCCTATGGTTAGTGGGGCTACTAAACCAGTGGGCGATCCCAAACCATTTTCAGGACCATGAAAGTCCTTTTGTTTTCCTTACTTCGAAAAGGTGAAGAAGGGAAGACCATTTTGCGTGCTTGGACAGGATATCACATGCGACATGGTGGCAAAACTTTCAAATCGAGAATTGGCTGGTAAATTCGAATCCATACATATGGATAGGCAGAATATTATTGCCTCGGTCCGTGCCAAATGGCATCCATATGTAGCCAACATTCCTCGTATTATGGCACTGGTCAATGGCTGGGTGGTTTTCCACTTTCTATCGGTTGAAGACAGGCAGGTTGTTGAACAAAGGTATTGGGTTATAGGCAGAGGCTCTCTGGTGTTGGCGCATTGGAAATTAGATTTTGCTCTATGGAAATCTACCATCCCTTGATGCCATTTATGGATAATTCTTCTAGAACTACCACTATTCTGTTGGATGGTAAAGGGGATTATGGGCATCACGAATTCGGTGGGTACATTTATTATGGTGGAAGCCTCCTCCTTATCTGGTGACGAGCAGTTGACTCCACAACTGTTGGTTGGCTTAGATGATGATGGGGGTTTACCAGCGGAGGTGGAGGAGGTATGGGAGGAGGGAACCTTTACCCAACATTTGGATTATTGGAGGGTTCCCTTCCACTGCTTTAGGTGTAAGGGCACAGGACATTAGATTGCACATCGCTCGATGGATTTTCATTATGCCTATTCTTCGCCTCTATAGATTCATGTACTGGAAGTGTTGGATCATGTGAGCTCGAAGGTCCATCTTCCCATTCCTTTGGACCTCGATTTGGTGAAGAACCTTATGGGTAAGTTTGTTGACTTTATTCCTACTATCCTTAAATTCATGTCTCTGGATGATTTGTCGGATTATGTTTCAGCTTCTCTGCCTTCTTTGGGTGGGGGGCTTGGGGAGGGTTTAGGTCATACTGTGATGGGGGTTGGGTGTGAATCTCATTTTCCTGATATTGTGTTTCCCTCATCTATTGATCTTCTTCATGAAATTTCGGTTAGTCCTTCAGGGGTTCGGGATTGTCGGGGAACATCTAAGATTTCTCCTTGTTTGGAAGGGGATTTTTCACCATGCTCTAATTCTTCGGATAATTTGTTGGGTTGTCATATCTCGTCATCCCCATTACCCAATACTCCTCATCCACTTGTGGGGGTGAGGGATCCACTGGATTCCTTTTCCTTGGATGAAAATATTTTAGGTATTATCCCTATCTCTTTTGTTTGTAACCCTAATTTCACTCTATGGAAAGGTTGTAAGCCTCGAAAATCTAAAACTAAGACTGATGGGGTATTGGTGAAGCCGGGTGAGGTGGATGGGACATGGATTAACCACGGGGTGAATTCACTCTTTGAATTGGGTTTTCCTGGTCCTTCGATGGGGGATGAGGATTGTGATATTCGGGCTCTTAGAGATTCATCCCTTGCATTTGTTTCCCCATGATCGTGACATCCTTCAATATCTGGGGCTTTGTTAGTGAGCATAAGCGAGCTACCTTGAAACATCTCTTGGGGGTTTTACAACCGGGGGTTGTTCTTTTACAGGAAACTATGATCTCTGCCATTGATGCTTGTTCTTCTTTTCTTAAGCTTAGACCAACTTGGAATGTTTGTGCATTGGATGCCACAGGTCTCTCTGGTGGTATGCTTGTGGCTTAGGACCCATTGGTGGCATGTTTTCAAGATTTTGTTACTTGTGTTGGTATTATGGTGGAAGGTAAGGTATTGGGATTGGCACAAATGTTTCCATTACTGAATATTTATGCACCATATAGAAATTGTAGAGCCTTTTGGGATGAGATATCTCAAGTTGGGATACTATATGATCCATCCTTGATCCTAGCTTGAGATATCAACTATACATTGCATCTTGGGGAAGTTTGGGGAAAGGGTAAATCTTACTGACTCACTATCTGAGTATTTTCTTGAGTTATTTGAGTCGGTGAATCTACTGGATTTCCTAACATCTACATTGGTTCCAACTTGGTCCAATGGGAGGTGTGGGGATGGTGGTGTTGCGAAACGATTGGACCGTTTCTTGTTGGGAGAGGCTCCGGCGGATAATTTTGGTAGGTACAACATGGGCTTACTCCTCGGGTTGTTCTGGTTATAAATCCATATGTCTCTAGATGGATTTTGATACTAAAAAGTGTTGTTACCCGTTCAAATTTAATCCGATTTGGTTAAAAGATGACGAATTATGTACTTTGGTTCATGATTTCTATTGGAAGTGGGGTATGAGGGATGATGATATTGGGATTGGGAGTTTGATTTCTAAACTCCACTCACTAAAGGTGGATGCCCGCATATGGGAAAGGGATAAAAAGTGTCGCAATCAGGTGGACCTGAGCAGTATTGAGGCAGAATTTCAGTTACTATTGAAAGGCATTAATGATGGTTATTTTTCTGCTGACAGAAAAAATCGACTTATTGAGTTGGATTCTCAAAGGCATGCCTTACTACGTATTAAGGAGGATACGATGAGACAAAAGAGTCGGGCAGTCTAGATGGTTGCAGGAGATAACAACACTAAATATTTTCATCATTTTGCAATGCTCAAAAATTAAAAAATGTTGTCTGGGATATGAAGAATCAACCGGGGGAGACGATTTCTAGTGATCGTGGGCAAAATGATTTGGTTGTTGAACACTTTGCGCGTATATATTCTAAACCCTCTACTCTATATTTAATAAGACAGCTGAATGTTATTAAACATTTTCCCTTTTTTTTGAGGAAGAAGATTGTGATAGGATTGGAGCCACCATAACCCTGGAGGAGGTCAATCATATGCTCGATATCTTTCATAAAGATAAAATCCCAGGGCCCGATGGGTGGACCGTTGAATTTAATTTGCATTTTTTTGATATACTGGGACTTGATCTTGCTGTGGCTATTGAGTATACTCGTAGGAAGGGATTGATACCTGGTGACTTGAATTCCACTTATATCACCCTCATTCCAAAGTTGGATTAACTAGAATCCTTTCATGACTATCGCCCGATAACCCTCTGCAATCTATTGTACAAGAATATTTCGAAGATTATTCCTTCTCATCTAAAACCCTATCTGGATAAGTTTATTACGAAGAAACAATTTGGTTTTCTGCCAAATCGTCACTTACATGACGTAGTTGGTATAGCACAGGAGTGCCTACATTCACTTAAGTTGTCAAAGAAAAAGGCTTTTATTCTTAAACTAGATCTAGTTAAAGCATACGATCACCTGGATTGGTATTATCTTAGACCAATCCTCATACATACGGGCTTGTCTGATGATATTTTCTAGTGGATTATGAGTTGTGTTACTTCTGTTAGATATGTGATCTTGATCAATGGCTCGCCATCTGCATATTTCTCCAGCTGTAGGGGCATCTAAAAGGGATGTCCTTTATCCCCATACCTATATATTATGTCTATATAAGGACTTAGTTTGTTGATGAGGTATGATAAAGAGACGAAGGTGATTGAAGGAGTAAGTATTGTTGGGATGGTGAACCTTACACATCTTATTTTATTGATGATGTTCTTATTTTCGGTTGTGGCTCGATGGCCGAATGGTGTGCTCTTCAAACACTCATTGCCCTATTTTGTGACTTCTCGGGTTTGTAGGTTAGCCAAAATAATTCTTGTTTTATGTATGCCAATGTTGATAATCCCGAGTGTGATGCGATTAAGGAAATCCTAGACTAGCCTATGGTAAATTTTGTGACTAGTTTTAAATATCTTGGATTTATTCTAAAACTGGTTGGGTATGACCTGAAGGATTGGACATGGATTCTTAGGAAAGTTTCCTCAAGGATCAGAGGCTGGGAGGGCAAGTATCTCTCATTGGCTGGAAGACTAGTTTTGATCAAATCTGTATTGCAAAGCATTTCTGTATTTTGGTTCTCTCTGTATCGGGTGCTTAGACATATTTTGCCTTCCATTAGGAAGTATATCTTTCATTTCCTTTGGTCTGGGAATTCCTCTGGTGACAAATTTCATCTTTGTGCATGGGATATTCTTTCAAGGCCTGTGGCTTACGGTGGCTGGGGGATTAAGTGTTTGAAAAGTTTCAATTTGGCACTATGTGCTACTTCTCTATGGTGTTGTATTTTCAATCTTGGATTGTGGGGAAGAGTTATCAGAGCTAAGTATTTGGGGAGACTTTCTATGGATGTATGGGTCAGAAGAGGGCCTAAGACTTCTGAGAAGTTTTGTATATATGGGCTAGATTCCTATCAAGCTATCTGATGATTAATCAAGCTCTCACTTGGAGGGTTGGGAGAGGTATTCAAACAAATATTGGGATGGACCCGATTTTGGGACTAGAGGGTGAACTAACATTATCCAGTGGGTTGTTGGAGTGTTTACAGCACAAAAAATGGGTTGTTCTATAAAATATCGAGTGGAGGGATTCGAGTGGTCAGCAACGATGGATTACTGCCCAAGATCTCCAACTTTCGGGTGATTAGGGGGGGAGTGGTCCCGATACGGATTAGGCTTAATGCATGGGGGTACTACTTTGATATCATAACCTGATATTCTTGTTTGGGGGAGGAATAAGGTTTCGGGGATGGTGACTGCTAAATTAGCTTACAACCTGATTATGGAAACTTCATCAAATCCATGCAGGAGCTGGTGGAATTCTTGGCTATGGAAAGCATTTTGTCCATTGAAAATCAAACTATTTGGTTGGATTTGTATACATTACAGGATATTGACTTGGGACACTTTGCAGCATAAAGGTATGGTTGGGCCTAATCAGTGTGTATTGTGCAAAAAAAATGCTGAAAGTGTCAATCGTCTACTTGGTAAGTGTATATTTTTCAGGCGGGTTTTGGAGGGTTTGGAATGCTTCTTTCACTTGAAGACACTTTGGGATAAAAAATTCTTGGTGGATAATCTACTATCTTGGAAAACTAATTTGCAGAATCATCAATCTCTCCCATTTTTTGTGATTTGGGAGTGTTGGAAGGCTAGAAATCATTTTATATTTGAAGATGGATCGCGATGTGTTTCAGTTATTGTGGCTCGGATCTCTGGGGACTATCTAGCATGGTAGCCGACAAAGGAGGTTAAGGTTCACATTGTAAAAGAACCTATTTATTTGATGAGTGGTCTGATTGGTTGGTTTGATGGGGCTTCTCAGCAAGGTTTGTGTGGGGTGGGTTTTGTTCTTAAATTGAGAGAGTAGATGGAGGTGAAGGGTTTGATGAAGGCTGGTAGGGGTACCAATTCGAGGGCTGAACTATTGGCCCTCTGGTCATTGCTTGTTGTCTTCAAAATATTTGAGGTGGATAATCTCCATATTGCTGGGGATTCACTGATCATTATCAATTAGGAAAAGGGTACCTCAAATCTCCATTCTCTTATGCTGGAACATTGGAAATCAAATGTGAGAACTCTGATATCTATTTTCACGAGCATTGATTTCCAGCATATATATCGTGCGAACAACTTTGAGGCTGGGAGATTATCGAATATTGACATAGGTGAGATGGAATGATGCATCTATTATGAGATATGGAAGGAACCATCATGTTCTTCCAAGGCGATTTTACCTTTTGAACATATTTGAAGGGATGAGGGGGTTGGGATTAGATACCGTGAAGTTTTTTTTTAACATGTATATTTTGGATATGTTTTTTTGCTACTGTTTTGACTTTTGACAGTGATACCATCTGATGTACTAAGCTAATACATTAGCATTCTGTAGCAGTATGTTTATGTATATAATTATTGTAATTGACTAGTTATGACTGGTTTTAATCTTTTAATATAAAGGTTAAATATTTTTTCTTTGGGAAAAAAAACCACAAATAAAAATAACCTATACTTTTTTACGAGCTACAGGATTGTTCTTTTCCTATTGTTGATTGTTTATCCAAGATGAGGACCTGGATCATGCTTAGTTATTGTGTCATTTTCTTGTACTCATTGCTTCCAAGTGCCATCACCCACCTAAAGACCATACTTGGATAGTTGGTATGCCATTGAATTCCTCTCTTGGTAGATGTGTTGGATGTTGATTTCCGAGAAAATTCTTCATAATTCAACAAAATATTTTTTGGATGTCTTTTCAACTTCATCCAATCCACAACTAACATTGAGCCCCTAAAGACTTGTAATTTATGGACTCCTTTGGAATAATCCAAAAGAATGATTAATTTCAATGCCATCATCTCAACATGATTATTCATATTCCTCCCCATTCCTACAGAAAACTTTACCCAATGTGAATCAGATATGTATATAATACTCCCATACCTGGCAAGCCTTGTGAAGCACTATCGAAATAGGGCCAACAACTATATCCATTAATAATATCCTCTACATCTCCTTCTCACTTTTGGAGGCCCATCAACTTGAGGTCATGATTGTAATATTTATGTATAAGACATTATATTTATCTTTATAAGTTATAATTTAAATGCATTATGAATTGTTTTTTTTTACTTTCAAAATAATAAGAAGGGGACTCAATATTTTTGGTGAAATCTCATAAGAATAATTTTGGACTATTGAAATTGCATATAGCATATATCAACATTGCACAATCCAATGGTAGTGAGGGTATTAGAGGGTGTTAAATCTATTTTCATGTCAAAAAGATCAATTTAATCGATCCAAAATTGCAATTTTTTCAAACAAGATTCACCAACTTACAAACAATATCACATACAACGCACCATCACTATGTATCCACTAGAAGACCTACACCTGTAGTCCTAGACCACTTTATTAATTTATAAAGTGGGGAGTACTTTGCACCTTATATTCTTAGCAAGACATCCCCATAGATCAAATAATGCAGGAACTCCTATAAACATGCCCGACTAAATCGAATAGAATCCTACATATGCGAGCGATATGTAGGGGTACATAGTTATATATGATATTTTGGACAGCTACTAATAACAACAACAATCTTGGATGGAGGATCTTTTAATAGTTGGAACTACCCTCTTGGATTGATTCATTTTACATGAATTCTTTATATATGCAATTATGTGAATACTTTCCCGAACAAAGTGAGGGAAAGGGCTTCACTCCTTTCACTCACACAATTACTTCATTGGATTATGTGGTAACAAACTAAAAACAAGAAAATGTTGAAAAGGAAAATTGTTTAGCCTTCTTCCATTAAAACATGAGTCCCAATATGCAACCATTTCACATCAAAAAAACTTTTAAAAAAAGTAAAAAAACAAAACCTAAAAATGTAATATACACTATAAAGCAATTATTAACTACCATTGAAAAACTAAAATTCTAATTTTGATTATTAACTACCATTGAAAAACTAATGTTCAAAATTCTAATTTTGATGATGATGATAGTTAACATTCATTAAAACCAATTTTAATCTATCAAACTTTAAGACTAACTTCAGACTATCAAACTAAAACCACTTTGGTCATTAAACCAAAGTCAAAAACTAAAAAATGTTATGTATCTACATAACTACCCAACACAAATGAAATTTTCATTTTACATTTCAACATCCTAACACAATTTATCATATTACAGTGCAACATGGAACAAGCTTGGAGGGGCTTCATGTTAGTCGTTCCATGTTTGTCTTTAAAAAAATTGAGTTTATGATTGATGATGGTGCTTTCTCATTCATCGTTATCATACTAGCTTCAGAAATTGACATTTAACCATGAAATTGGATAGTGGGTTTTCATTCATCGTTGTCATAATATCTTTAAAGATATTAAACTAGCAATTGCCCCAAGGAGTTGCAATAATACGCCGATAAGGTGGTTGGTAGAGGGTAAAAGAAGACATAAAATGTAACATTAAAATGAGGTTGTGGAATATTGCAATTAATACCACAAGGAAATGGAACACTTTAATAGCAAAAGTTAGAGAATAGGACAACTCATAATAGATAAAATGTTTAGTGAATTAACAGTTTTACAGAATAGCAAAAAGGGGTTTCAAATAACATCACATTATACAGTGAACATGGCATTGCATGGGAGAAATTTCTCTGATGAAGAAAAAACACCAATGTGTCGTATGAAATAACATGAAAATAGGCTCTACTCCATTCCTGCTTAAACACACATCACATATAGGAAAATTTGTATCACATACATATTTTTTACAATAGCCCTGGATGAGCATAAAAACTTAAAACTGAAAGCTCTTAGGAAATTGTAGTCAACTGCTTTCTTCCTCTCAAACAACACTGGGAAATTGGGAATATAAAGGAAATAGAGTGGACCAAGATCATGATCAAATGAAAACAGAGGCCTGCTTCTTGTATATTACAAATGACCTGTTGGAGGTGACGACACTGACAAAATAGAACACAATTTAAAATATACAATAGTTCCACTATATGGATGATGTAAATTTTGAAAATCATCTCAGCATTTTTTGTAGGGTGAATCAGGAATCCTTTCCCTCTCCTCTTCTTCCAGCTCTTCTTGGGACAATTCATCTAGTTCAAGGAAAGGACGTTCTTTTGGTGAACTGGCATCACTAACTGGAGAACTGGAAGAGGGAATTGGGATTTGGTCTTTGCTCTAAGCCTCCTTTTGCAACTTTGGAATTTTTGCAATCATGTGTACATTGCCAAAGATATTTGATACCCCCTGATTGTCTCACCAAGTTTTCCATTTGTTCCAAGGGCTGACAGTCAGAGATTCCATTTTCTAAAGATGAAACATTGCACAGCTCCTCAAACTCTTCCTGCAAATTTTACAATTTATATTCTTGTTAAACGCAGTTCCTGATAAAGCTAACGTTCTTTCTGCAAAGTGTACAATTTCTATTCTAGTTAAACACAGTTATTCATAAGGTTAATGTTCCTTTTTTTTGCAAGTGTGCTATACTTCGAGCATTTTTCTAGAAGAAAAAAAAAATATGTAGAGCTCTTTATCTACTGATCAGAATTCTTGTATTGTCATCATTCACATCACAACCTACACCATCACTGACTGCATTTTCAACTGCAAGTGTCCAGTGACAATAATGATGTGCATTCAAAAATAACAGATCTCCATCCATAAAATAATCACATTTTTAGAGGCTCATATAGGTTGTACTAATGAAAATTTAAGAAGAAAGAAGTACATACTCCATACTCCTAATGCCATATTTGATTAAACGGCAAAGCATAACCTTTCACTAAATTACTACCATTGATAATAACTAATTATATGGATGAGAAAACTGTATTTTTTTATATATTTCAAAATTTCAAGGATGACCATAATATAAAGAAAATGAAAATTAGATATACAACTTATTCTTGAATGATGATTACATATATAACCTGTCATGAGCTGAATGACCTTTCAAAAAAAGATACAACAATGATGCTTTATTTTAAAATATAAGAGACGAGCAAGAAAAACTTCAATAAAATATACCTGTTTAGATTTACAATTAATGGAAATCAAAACAACTCTTTGATCTCCCAATGGTGGGTGGGTAGAGCTTCTAACTTCTCATAAATTGTACTGAACCTTTACCATTCATCCTTTAAGCATTCAGAGATCTCATTTCAATAGGGATTAATAGAAGATATAAGTCCTGGAATGAAATAAAATAGACATCAACAACAGCTCTAATATAAAACTCATGGATAAGAGAAAAACCCAAATTTTATCAAGCCCATAAAGCATTTAAAATGTCATTCACGGACTTCGAAAACCTAAGTGCATCCTCTTCAAAACAAAGGAGACAAATATAATGGTAGAATATAAAGATAATATGAAGACATCTGAAATATTTGGAACAACAGAACTCTAAGATGGCATAAATGCCTGGAGTATAGCAGAATCCTTGAAGACCAAAATGATGAGAAGGTCCAGCATTCAGCTCCATGAGGGCACCATATACATAGAAAATGACAAGGGGAAACTAATTTAAATGGAGGCAAGAGACACTGCTCATACCCTGAAGAACATTAAAGGCCCAAAGGTGCTACTAGAGGAGAGGACTGGACTGGAGCAGGTGATGGTTTGGGTTTGGTTACAGATGCAGGAATAGCAACTGTTAATTCAAACAAACCATTAATTGCATGATATAAAACCAAATAATTTTTTCTCTCCAAGTTTAGATTCGCCAAAGAGTATTTTGGATTGGTTAGAATCAAAGGTTGAATTGTCTCAAATGTATTTTTGATCAACCATACATATATTATACATCGGATACCAAATTAGATTTCAAGCTCCTTGCATTGACCTGAACTTTGATGTTACAGAAACATACCTGGAAGAACTGGTTTAAGCTGCCTTCAGCATGAAGTTTGGCCAAGACACCCATAGCAGGGGCGTTTTTTGTAGGTGGTTGGCTTTGTCTGTTCATAGTTATCCCTCTCATCTGCAAAATTGTCATTCTGATGAGGGCCTCCAACAAGAGCACCATGCAAAACATTGGGATCGCTTCCCTTGTTGCTAAACCAAGTGGAATAGCCCCCTCTGTAGCTCACGAATGATGGGTTTACTTTGTAAGATACGATAGATGAAGCTCTCTGGTGTACTTGATGAGGGTAGTTGCTACCATAGCCAACCATGTAACTTGTGGCTCTTGGATTGTCTCCAAGGATGTAATCGATCGGAAAGAGCCCAGAGAGCTTAAGATTTGATTCAGGCACCCCCAGTTTACAAGAAATGACTAAAAGCATGCCAATCAAATTGAACATACCAAAAGGCTTCATGTGCTGGTAAGTTTTAAGAGAAAACCCTAATCCATAGGGCTCCAAATCTGAATGTTTGACTAGATAATGGAAACCAAAACAAATAAAAAAGGAATACACTACTAAAAGAACAAAGCATAAAACCATTTGATGTTGGAAAATGTTGAGATGTACCTGAGATTGAGAAAAGGATAGAATCTTTGAGGGCTGCATAGTTCTGCGTAAAAGTGAAAGGACAGCTGAAGAATTTGGAGGAATAACATTCATGCAAGATGAAGGATAAATAGCGCGAAGGTTATAATTAATTTCAAACATAGTGCAATCTCCTTACAATGATTAGTTTGCATCTATGTTCTTCAAAAAAGGAATGAAATAATTTAAATAAATCCTAAGAATGGAACAAATTCATGTTGAAGCTGAAATGTGAGTGGCAACCTGAAGCTCTTTGAAAATGGAATATTTTGGATCATGCTGCTCTGGAAGGAATGCATCATATAACCCATAAATGAAATAAGAAAACTGCTTAGATTTCATACAAAACCCAAATAGTTGTGTTGCTGCCGCAACTGTCCTCCCCAAATTTATTCTTATTTAAATTCTGGGCCCCTCCTCATCATTTTGCCTGGTTGGATCGTTAAAATGCTTGAGCCTCTCGGGCATATTTGCTTTTCTTTTTACTTTGAATATTGGATGCCAGCAGGTTTATTTATGCCATGTTCAATTTCAATTAATTCGTGGATTTCTGGCCGTGAAGAAGTAAAATTCTGTTCTTCAGGGCAGCCTTTGCGAAGAAAACGACTTTGGTTGTTAACGCTGCTCAAATATTTGAGTTTTCCTGTAGTCGGGCCTCTTTTTGCTGTTGAATCGGAAGCTGCAAAGTCTCAGCCTCTCCGCCGTTGCGGCTCCGAGACCTTTTCTCCATCCGAAGTCTGAACCCATCCGACGCCTGATTCATTTTAGCCTTCGATCGCTTGCCTGTAGCCTCTCCTCCTCCGCCGTTGCGGCTGGTGATCTCTTTCGCTCCCGATCTGAGTGTCTTCCTACGTCCGACTAAGTTTCCCATCCGCTGCGCATATCCTCTATCTTCCCTCCTCCGCTGTTGCGGCTCCTAGAGTCTTCCGGTTTCCGAAACTAAAAACCGTCCGACGTCCAATTTATGGCATATACCGCCCGCGTTTTGCTTGGCTACGAATTAAGCCTCACCCGACATTACGGCTGGCAGATACTTCTGGCCCCCGAGCTCGCTTCCTTCTGACTACCGACTTGTTTTTTCCCGTCGGTGACCATAGGATATTTTGCCAGGCCCGAATGTGGTGCACCCAGCCATTTCCTTGTAAGATGGTGGTTAATTGATAATATTTGCTGTTGAACCATGCTCGTGAATTGACTGCAGGTAGTTTCAAGGAGACCGGTCAATCCACCACGATAAGAAGAAAGACTAACCCGCTTGGCGGAGGTATGACTGAAACGAGGCAAATGGAGGATGAATTCCGGAGTTGTAAAGGCATGATCCCAGAAACGGATCAGTTACCAAGTGTTTCATGATCACCTACTGACAAAAGATCGGAATATGAAGCGTTGAAGAAACTGAAAGACGACGCGTCAGGGGAGGAAAATGAAGCACTCAGTAGTTGTAGTTTAAATATTCGAAAGTGATAAGAAGAAAGGGCTTTTTCCACTGGAAAATTTTGTAAATGTTTGCTTGTAAGAGGAACTACTTCGTTTTGCAAAGGAAACTGCAATTTTTTGCCTGTTGGAGAGAGTGAAAAGTGGAATGTATCAATGCGGCGCAATGAATAATGTTGAAGAGGAACTATTTCGTTTTCAGCTGTGTTTCATTTACTGTAAGATTGTTTAATGTTATGAACCTATGTTCTTGTTGAATGTTCTTCAGTAGTTTCTGAGATATTGATTTCACTGTGAGTGATGAATGTTATTATAAAAATGATCGGCTATCTGGTTATTTGAATATCTTGAAGTGTTCATGTGTCTTGAAAGAAATATCAGCTACCTGTGATTCTTCATAATGCATGTGCAAAATGTATTTCTCACCCAAAATGATAACCTTGCTCCCTAGGTATAGTTAAGATAGTTAGTTGTTGCTTTTATATCTGATTTGGCTGCTTGCGAGCATAAGACGACAGGTAAGAACCTACGCATCACATTGTGACCGCTCCCTGCATCTTGATCGCTCTGCATTTAGTTAGGCACTTGCATTTCATTTCTTAAAGTCAAAAATACAAAAACTGGGTGGGCCGGGCCGCAACCGGTAAAGCCTTTGTTTTGTTTCTTGACCCACGGTAGACGAACCGCAAACCGGACGGATTCCCTATTCCAAACAGTCAACGGGCTAGTTGGGAACGTTGATTGGGGAGAATCCCTTACTGTTGCCACCTGCGAATTTCCAGGCATCGATAGTTTTGGCGCTAGAAGGAGGGCCACCAGTGCATGGCTGGCCGAGGAAACCCGTTTTACCGAGATTATTCCGCTGGTTACAGTTCTGAAAGTAGTGGACCATGTAATCCAATTTCAGAAGAAGAAAATAGGGAACATCTATATCCTGTTTGCAACGAAATTGTTAACGACCTGAGAAGACATACTCGTGCTTACGTAAAGAAGATTGGAGGGTTGCCGATTATCCACGAATTGCCTAGAAGAGAGTACAAGAAGAAAGACCGCCCTATAGTAGAAGATTCACTGTTGGTTGGAGACTGGGAAGAACTTGTGGAAACCGCCTTACAGGAAGTTGAATTTCCTTTGAACCAAGTAGGCCCAGACACCCCTCACAGCTCTCCTGTTCACACCCCTGTTGGTTCACCTCCGCACACTCCTGTTGGTTCCCGTCCGCACTCTCCACCTCAACTCATGGCCGGCGTTAACGCAAATCAACCTCCACCTAATCCACCAAATCCACCGCCAGCTTGGAAAGCCAGGTCACCTCTAAATATGACCCCGCCTTTGCATGACCTACCTCAAGCCTTTGAGAACTTACTGCCTAAATTTGACCCCAATGAGAAGATCCTAGTGGATGATCATCTACAAAGTTTCTACTTGGCAATAGAAGGTTTGAGGGCTAGAGAACACGAAGATGTGGTGTGTAGACTATTCCTGCATACCCTCAAAGGAGCTGCGGCCTCATGGTATTTTGGTTTGCCTGCCAACTCTATCCCAGACTGGGATACCCTCGAAATAATGTTCAGGAGCAAGTATGTAGTCCAAAAGACTCACGCTGCCCTCATGAAAGGACTGTGTGCATTAAAGAAAGAAAAAAAAGAAAAAGTTCACAGCTTCACACAAAGGTTTGCAGCATATCTTAAAAATTTCTCTGAAACAGATAAGCCTTCAGACAAAGTACTAATTGAATACTATACTTCAGCTCTGGGTCCTGATCTGGCCATGTTTGCGAAAGGTAGGGCCAAGCCTACTCTGACAGAAACCTATGAAGAAGCAAAAGTGGTGGAGGCTGAAAGAGAGAGTATTGAAGATTACCCCGAACAATCAGGAGAGAGAAGGAAAACTTTATTGTTCACTAAACCTAAAGAGGAGAAAGCACCAGATTATGAAAGTATGGCCAAAATGATGCAAAAGTTGTCTAATAAGATCATAGACTTGGAAAAAGAGAAGGAAACACAGAAGTTCTACAGGCCTTATTATAAGAAAAGGGAGGAAAACAATCAGTCCCAACCTCCTCCTCACAATACTGCGTCTATGAACCTAACAGAGATAGGGATGGAAAATTTCTGTACCTTTCATCAGCAGCCTCACTCTGAAAAGAGCTGCCCACAATGGATAAATTCAATGACGTTAGTCATGAATCAGATGTTGGATTCGAGACTAATAGAAGAAGATGAGGATGATAGGAAAGAAAGTGCTTCTTCTACTTCTACAAAAGAACAGGAAGAAGAAACTATGGCATTATGGAGTTCGATCTCCCTACTCGATGCAGAAGAAGATATCACTAAAAAACATAAAGATGTCAGGGAGGCTAACGTGACAACCAGAAGTCAAGGGACGATTAGTGATGACAGTCTCTTACTCCCAAAGATCAGAAGGCTGCAAAGAAACGTCAAGAAGAAATTTCAAGATAAATCCTTGACTGATAAGATTCTGGAATTCACTATTACCAGTCAGAATCCTGAGCAGAACAGAATATTTCCCAAGCCAAACGAAGAGAAGGTGAGTGCTGATAAATCTTTGTCCATTAAACAGCAGCTTGAATATGATGTTGTTGAAGACTTAAAAAAGATAAAGGCAAACGTCCCGCTGTTTGAAATGTGCAAAGTACCTCAGCAAAGGAAAAGCTGTTGAAAGCACTAGAAACATCAGAAGAGGAGCGACCTGCTGTCAATCAGCCTCTGGACGAAGAGGAAATCGGATAAGCTAGCACTGGAGGTAAGTCTAAAACTAAACAGCCACCTTTCCTCCTGACATTTGAAATTTTTAATCATAACGTTCACAATTGTCTAGTAGACTCAGGGGCGTCAATTAATGTTATGCCCATATCAGTATGTAAGAAAATCAATGGGCAGTTTAAGCCAACCACGTGGAGGGTGGTGCAATTGGACAGGACAGATGTTAAGGTAATTGGTGAAATGGAGGACGTTCTAATTCGCCTGGCATCAAATGACAAAGTATGCCAAGTTATCAACATCGTGGTGGATGATATACCAGACGCTTATGGCCTGGTCCTGAGCAGAGATTGGTCAGCTAAATTGAATGGATATTTTGCCTCAGATTGGTCACACCTGTGGTTGCCGTACAAAGGAAGCCCCAATCAGATTAAGGTTTTGAGGGAGCCTCACATGAAGTACAATGTTACCTAGCTGGATGAGAAGAATATACCAGTCGAACCTATGTTGGGAAACTACTTTCTCGAACTGGAACCAGGGAACTATCAAGCGGAAGAGGCCAGCGACATATCTAACACCCAGCCTGAACACCTTCGTTTCTCGCAGGCTGATGAGTTTGATTGTAAAATAGTAGATTTAGCGGTAGAAGTAGATTATTTTTCAGTAGATAATGTTTTTTGGACATTATTTTTTGATGGATCTAAAACATTAGAAGGGTCAGGGGCCGGCTACATCCTCATTGATCCACAAAAAAATAAACACTTCTTGTCCTGTAGATTAGAGTTTGAGTGTACTAACAATACGGCTGAGTATGAAGCACTACTGCAGGGACTCAAGAAAGCGATTGAGCTAAAGGTTAGTAATTTAAAAGTTTTTGGGGATTCAGAAATAGTTGTAAAGCAAATAAGAAATCAAATACATTGTGTTTCCCCCCATTTGAAAGCTTACCAAAGCGAGGTATGGGATTTGCTTAAATGTTTTCATGCATTCAATATTGTTTCAATCCCAAGAATAAAAAATGTGGCCGCTGATCTTTTGGCCACATCAGCTCCCCGACTGGTTCCCACTACTAACAAATGCTCTATTGAATTACTTTTTAGGCCATCAGTACCTGACATGATCACCAATTTGCGAGTATTTGACGATGATCAACAAATAATCGAATGCTTGACTAATGATGAGACCTTTAAAGGGGCCATTATCGACGATGAGGAACATCAAGCTGAGATGAAATATGACAATTTCATCCCCAAAAGGGTCAGAACGTTAGAAAAGATGTTTGACTTGAACGAAAAGTTTAGAAGACCTGCTAATGTGAAGACACACAATTCAACTCTACAGTTCGAACTGATAAACTTGGGGACTGAGACGGATCCTAAGTTTGTGAACCTCGGCAAATGTTGTTCACCTGCCGAAAGGGATAGGTTTGTCAGTTTGTTCAAGCAGTATAGATATGTCTTTTCCTGTACATACACAGATTTGAAGACCTACGACACCAGCATTATCAAGCATATCATCCCTATTAGAGTAGGTGTCAAGCCATATCAGCAGCCGTTAAGGAAGATGCACCCCAAGTTGGAGCCACTGATTCAAAGCGAGGTGAAAAAACTGCTAGACACTAGGATTATTTTTAAAGTCAGGCACTCAGAGTGGGTGTCAAATCTGGTGCCGGTCAGGAGAAATCAGACTGTGCGTGGACTTCAGAAACTTAAACCGCGCCTCAGACAAAGACAACTATCCGGTGCCTCCCATGGAGCAATTGCTACAGATGGTTTCTGGTTCTGAATTGTTTTCATTGTTAGATGGATTCTCTGGCTACAACCAAGTGTTAGTGGCCGAGGAAGATAGATTGAAGATAATGTTCGGAACTAAATGGGGAACTTTCGCATATAGAAGAATGCCTTTTGGACTGATTAATGCTGGCGCGACATTTCAGAGAGCCATGGACATAGCTTTCCGTGGACTGATTGGACGAAGTGTGGTGATCTACCTTGATGATATCACAATATTTTAGAAGAAAAGAGGGGAGCATGCATTCCACCTGAAGCAAATTTTCGAGCGCTGTCGGAAGTATGGCATTTCCCTCAATCCTAAGAAGTGCGTATTCGTGGTCACAGAAGACAAATTACTGGGGCATATAGTTTCAAAGAGAGGTATATCTATAGACCCAGAAAGAATCAAGGCCATTGAACAAATTCCTATGCCCCATAATAAAAAAGGAATGCAATATTTCATGGGGACAATAAATTTCATACGAAGGTTTGTGCCTGATTTTGCTCAGACTGTCAAGCCACTGCAGCAGATGGTCAAGCAAAATGCACAGTTCAAGTGGACTGAAACTGAAAAGACTGCTTTCAACAAAATCAAGACTGATGTTGCCCATGCGCCCTCCCTGAAAATTCCAGACTTTGATAAAGACTTCATTATGTACACATTTGCATCCGATGATTCATTGGCAGCCGTGCTTACGCAAAAGGAGGACGGGGGCGATGAATTCCCAATCTCTTTCATCAGCACTGGGCTTCAAGGGGTTGAATTAAACTACCCAGCCATTGATAAGCAGGCTTACGCAGTATTTAAGGCAGTAAAGCTGTTTAGGCCTTATATATTAAAAAATCGGACCAAGGTAATAGTCCCTTACCCAGCGGTAAGATCTCTTCTCATTCAGAAAGAGTTGGGAGAAAGAAGGGGCAACTGGGTAACAGCCCTTCAAGAATACGACCTTGAATTCAAACCAGCTACTATAGTGAAAGGTCAAGGGCTATGCAAATTGATGACTGGAAGTAGAAACAACGAAGAACAAGCATGGGAGGAGGAAGCCAAATTGCATGTAATGGATGTATGCCCTCTGTTTACAGCTCCTGAGTCCTGGTATAGGGACCTTGTGCATTACTTACAGTCGGGGATATTACCAGAACATTGGAATTCCAAACAAAGAAGAGCTCTGCGTCTCAAATCAGCCTCCTATCATCTTGTTGAAGGAGTGTTATTCAGAAAGAATTACGACGGGATTCTCCTTAGGTGTTTAGAAAAGGAAGATGCAAAGAAAGTAATGACAGAATTACATGACAGTCCGGCTGGGGGACATTATTTCGGCGACACTACGGCCCACAAAATCCTTAGAGCCGGTTACTATTGGCCTACACTCTTCAAGGACGCACATGCACATGTCAGGAAATGTGATATTTTCCAAAGGTGTGGTGGAAGACCGCCCAAAGCAGCCGCACCCCTAAAGCCTATTATGATCACAGAACCATTTGAACAATGGGGGTTGGACATTATCGGGGAAATAAAACCAAATTCTTCCCTACTGCACAAGTACATTCTTACTGCGACTGATTATTTCACCCGCTGGGTCAAAGCCATCCCATTGCGCAAGATCAATGAGGACGAAGTCATCAGCTTCCTACAAGATCATATCATGACCAGGTTTGGAGTTCCAATTTCAGTAGTTTTTGATAATGCTAAATACTTTTCATCAATTAAATTGACTGCATTTGCTAATGATAAAGGGATAAAATTACATTATTCTGCTAACTACTATCCACAAGGGAATGGCCTGGCTGAATCCTCCAATAAAAAACTCATTAGAATCCTGAAGAAGACCGTAATAGAGAACCAGGGAAGTTGGCACTCAGCCTTACCCAATGCCCTGTGGGCTGACAGAGTCACCCCCAAGTCTGCAATAGGAGTGTCACCCTATACCCTTGTGTACGGTAAAGAAGCTATCCTGCCTCCCAATCTCATGCTACCAGCTTCCATACTAGCCCAAGAGTCTAGGGCGTTGGAGGATGAAGTCCTACAAATAAGAATATATAATCTCCTGAAAGCAGAAGAGGCCAGATCCAAGGCTAGAGAACATTTTAAACAACAGCAAGAGTCAGTTAAGAGATGGTTTGACAAGCATAAAGCTGGGAAAAAAGACTTTGAAGTAGGAGACTTAGTCCTCAAATGGGACCACCCCCATGATGAGAAAGGAAAGCATACCAAATTCCAGCAGTTATGGGTAGGTCCCTTTCAGATTGTAGCCAAACTTGGCCCTGCTACTTATAAGCTGCAAGATTTACAGGGATGGGAGGAGAACTTGCTAGTTAATGGTTTGGTTCTCAAGCCTTACTTTTCTTAAGTGTCTTTGATTTTTTCTGCCTTGTATATAAATAAGCTGTAGAGCTGTTTTCAAGTCATGCTTTCATTTTATTTAATTTTAGTTTTGATTTTCAATAAGGTGAACGAACTTGCGGTTGTCTGGAGGAAATTAAGGTTTTTGGGAATAGCAAACACGTTGAGTGTCATCCTGTGTGTTGCTAAAAGAGTTCTTTCAGCCTAACATTTTCTCAAATAAAATGTTGTATGCATTGAAGTCCTGCTTAACCCCTGTGAATTAAACCGGATTCGAGGAGTCTGGAGTACTATGTCGGGGTTCCATCCATATCACACTTGAAATGTCTAAGGAGCAATAGTAAAGGACCCATGGAAAGAAGCAAGGTGCACAGTGTATTAAATATAAATGAGCCCACACCAAGAGAAGAATGCCAAAAGGGGAATAAAGAGTCAAGACTTCTATAAAAGCATCATAAAACAAAGCAAGTGCTGAATCATAAGTACTTAAGGCCAAAAGATCCTCTCCGTCCGTGAGCTGAAGCTTAAAATATACCACTCACACAAAAGGACACTATGGGATAGAGGATCCTGAATTAAAATTCAGTAAGAAAAGCGCACAGAAAAACTCAAATGAAAGGGACAAAAGTCCAAAAGCACAACAGTGTTAAAATGGCATGGGAACGAGGAACAAACGAATACTGCTGTTTACTATCTGCTGCGATCCTGTGGTGTCCACGCTATCAACTACCTGAAGACAGAGGTAATAATGAAACTCATCCTCTGGCCCCAACAGAGTTATCTGGACTTGAAGGTTTCGGTTTCCACTTCCCCCAAAGGGACCATCATCAATAATTAAGGTACACACCTCTGTTGGTCGAGGAATCCATATGGCTGGAAGAATTCATTAGAAGCATTATGGTTAAACAGTCTGTTGCTCAAATTATAATCACCCAGAGACCTAGGTTCACCAGGAAATCGCCAGTTGTTGCTGCAGCAACTGTCCTCCCCAAATTTATTCTTATTTAAATTCTGGGCCCCTCCTCATCATTTTGCCTGGTTGGATCGTTAAAATGCTTGAGCCTCTCGGGCATATCTGCTTTTCGTTTTACTTTGAAGATTGGATGCCAGCAGGTTTATTTATGCCATGTTCAATTTCAGTTAAGTCGTGGATTTCTGGCCGTGAAGAAGTAAAATTATGTTCTTCAAGGCAGCCTTTGCGAAGAAAACGACTTTGGTTGTTAACGCTGCTCAAATCTTTGAGTTTCCCTGTATTCGGGCCTCTTTTTGCTGTTGAATCGGAAGCTGCAAAGTCTCAGCCTCTCCACCGTTGCGGCTCCAAGACCTTTTCTCCGTCCGAAGTCTGAACCCATCCGATGCCCGATTCATTTTAGCCTTCGATCGCTTTCCCGTAGCCTCTCCTCCTCCGCCGTTGCGGCTGGTGATCTCTTCCGCTCCCGATTTGAGTGTCTTCCTACGTTCGACCAAGTTTCCGGTCCGCTCCGCATATCCTCTATCTTCCCTCCTTCGCCGTTGCGGCTCCTAGAGTCTCCGGTTTCCGAAACTAAAAACCGTCCAACGTCCGATTTATGGCATATCCCGCCCGCGTTTCGCTTGGCTGCGAATTAATCCTCGCCCGACGTTACGGCTGGCAGATCCTTCTGGCCCCCGAGCTCGCTTCCTTCTGACTGCTGACTTGTTTTTTCCCACCGGTGACCATAGGATATTTTGCCAGGCCCGAATGTGGTGCACCCAGCCATTTCCTTGTAAGATGGTGGTTAATTGATAATATTTGTTGTTGAACCATGCTCGTGAATTGACTGCAGGAAGTTTCAAGAAGACCGGTCAATCCACCACGATAAGAAGAAATACTAACCCGCTTGGCGGAGGTATGACTGAAACGAGGCAAATGGAGGATGAAGTCCGGAGTTGTAAAGGCATGATCCCAGAAACGGATCAGTTACCAAGTGTTTCATGATCACCTACTGACAAAAGATCGGAATATGAAGCGTTGAAGAAACTAAAAGACGACATGTTAGGGGAGGAAAACGAAGCACTCAGTAGTTGTAGTTTAAATATTCGAAAGTGATAAGAAGAAAGGGCTTTTTCCCCTGGAAAATTTTGTAAATGTTTGCTTGTAAGAGGAACTACTTCGTTTTGCAAAGGAAACTGCAATTTTTTGCCTGTTGGAGAGAGTGAAAAGTGGAATGTATCAATGCGGCGCAATGAATAATGTTGAAGAGGAACTGTTTCGTTTTCAACTGTGTTTCATTTACTGTAAGATTGTTTAATGTTATGAACCTATGTTCTTGTTGAATGTTCTTCAGTAGTTTCTGAGATATTGATTTCACTGTGAGTGATGAATGTTATTATAAAAATGATCGGCTATCTGGTTATTTGAATATCTTGAAGTGTTCATGTGTCTTGAAAGAAATATCAGCTACTTGTGATTCTTCATAATGCATGTGCAAAATGTATTGCTCACCCAAAATGATAACCTTGCTCCCTAGGGATAGTTAAGATAGTTAGTTGTTGCTTTTATATCTGATTTGGCTGCTTGCGAGCATAAGACGACAGGTAAGAACCTGCGCATCACATTGTGACCGCTCCCTGCATCTTGATCGCTCTGCATTTAGTTAGGCACTTGCATTTCATTTCTTGAAGTCAAAAATACAAAAACTGGGTGGGTCGGGCCGCAACCGGTAAAGCCTTTGTTTTGTTTCTTGACCCACGGTAGCTGGACCGCAAACCGGACGGATTCCCTATTCCAAACAATCAACGGGATAGTTGGGAACGTTGATTGGGGAGAATCCCTTATTGTTGCCGCCTGCGAATTTCCAGGCATCAACAAGTTGATAGAGAAAATTGTGTAACAGTGCAGAAAGTGTCAATTCCTTGGAAAACATGTAACTCAGACAACCTATATGCCATCCACATTTTAGACCCTCCATTGAACAAATGACATTGCAGGTGGACTTACTTTTAGATTTACCAAAGCAATTGCAATTATGTCTTTGTTTGATCCAAGTTCAATACATGGGAGTGATTTGCTGTTCAAATCAAAATCCTTCGATCCATAATGTTTAACAAAACCACCATTTACTTTAGCAAACTGGCTTTCCCCTTCAGATAGTTGAAAAAGATATTGAAAATGAATAATCTAAAATATTATTAACAAATAAGTTCGATAACATCATTATAATTTGTTTTAAGTGTTTTAATAAAGAACTAATGCTTCACATGTATCAATTATCTCTAGCATACACATAACATTGTTTTCCATGCTAAATCTAAACAGGAGAAATGAAATCAGCATATATGTATGACAACATCATGTCTTACAAAGCATCATTGTTTGCATAGCAATGATATTCAAGGATGCAGGATAATATTTTTGCGATCATAGTGCATGTTCCAAAAATAATAAACCCAATGTAACTCCATCCCATAAGAAATTTCCTTCAGAATCATGCTCATTAGATCAATGATTTGGGACAGTCTAAAATGAAAAAAGAAGTCTTGTATACATTTCATAATTACACCATATGTAATTTTGAGTTCAATGATTTGGGATGTTCTAAAAGGTAGAAGACAAGAAGGCTTGCATATATTTTCCATGATTCAATATATCTAATCATGATCTACCATAACAAAAATTACCAAAAACATGCCCTATTACCAATCTAAAAGGAATCAGGATCAGCAAAGATTAGTGATCATATTTAAATTTTGCAATACTTAAAGACCTGAACTTCTACAAAAAAACTTTAGTAATAATTATTCCGTTGAGATATAGACATCATTGTGAAAAAGTAACAACATATTTGCAGTCCAGACTGTTTAAATCACAAGCTAAATAGGCATTATATCAAATTATAACAAACCTCAGTGTATTCAGTTTTGGGCCATATCAAAAAATCTTCCCCAACGCGTGCTCCTACAATAGTAACTCCAAGTCTTCAGCAAACTTCAATATATATTATGCTTAGCATTATTCGTGCCAACCATTCCACTCCTAATTGTAAAACATCAATTTCATCATACAAAATCTAGTTTTAATACGTGAATATTCATGGACAATAATCCTTTAAAATGCAAATGCAGAATGTCAATTGAAAAAAAATAAAAAATTATCATTTAAATATTCATTTATCACTTCTCGGTATTGACATCATTCATAGCTAAGTAATTTCCACATATATAATCAAGGAAAACAAAACAGATAAGAAAGTACCAATTCCAGATGCAGAACTTAGCACTTGATGCAAGTATGACTGCTTTGGATTGTTAAGAATAGATGACCTCGTAAAGGCTCTTACATCAAAAAGAACAAAATTCACCTCCTCCAAAACTTGAACCAAATGGCACCCAACCTATTTTGATACTAACTCTGCTTCCACTTGTTTTACTAAAATGTCAAGCTCATAGAGCCATGCTGCAATGCTTTTTCCAGCTAGGAGAAAAGAATCTAAGCTAGCCCATTCATAGGAAACCTTTGATGAACTGGTAACTTCTCTCCCCTCATGTAGAATTGCTCGAGCATCCATATCTCGATTGTAAGACATAAACGTTTCATCCCCAACAACAATCAATAACATAACCTGTAATAGAGTTTAGAAATCATTACAAGATGTTAATATAGAATAAATCAAGACATTGTTCGAATTTAGACCTCACAAAAGGTGCCTTTATGGGGATCAATATATTATTTAGAATCCTGTCAAAACAATACAACACAGGCAAGCCAAAGGCAAACAAGTTAAAGAAGATTGGCAGGAGACCAAGAAAAAGGATGCAAGAGTAAACATACCAAAATATAGTTAACATACATAGCTATACCACAAGCTGAATTTCAAAACATAAAAATATGAAAACCATCATAATGCCACGTCACAAATATTGATAGAGAATCATTTCTGAAACATAGACAAATAACATTATAGAATTAAGAAGCACATTAAACCATCAAACTTGACATGGATGATCCTTGACATGATAAACAAATGAATAGACACACATTCACTTGCTAAAGGATCTCACATATCTGATCCATGTTAAGCCTGCAAACCTAGATGAGCAAAATGCCATAAAGTATTTTGATTTTAAAATTGAGATAGAAAAAGTATCCAGTCTACTATTATGTACACAAAGAAACAGATAATCTCAAGCACAAAAAAAGAAACACACATTCAACTGAGCAAAGTGCACGCGCGCGCGCACACACACACACACACACACACACACATATCACAATAAAATCATAAATACACAGAGATTCCTAGTACTGTTATAGACAATTTCATTAAGAGAGGAGACTGAAATTCCCCTCAGATAAAGTGAACAAACTCTAATCTTCTCTAATTTCACAATGATATGAGTGCAGGATGGTAAAAGGAAATCCAGCTACACTGACGATAGCAATGTGTGACACAGTAACTCTACCACATAAAATAGAAAACATATTGCAGAAAGGAAAAGCAATAACTCAAAGTTCCAAGGACCGAAACAAAAGACACTTCCTCCCAGCTATATCTGAACGATGATAAGATAGAATGTCATATATTGATTTGAGAAAGTTTGTAGCAATGAGTGAATTCTTCAAGCTATAACTTTAAAGAAACAATCTCAGAAGTGAGAGGAATTCTCCATCCAACCCTATTAGTCAAGATTGTAAAAAAACAGTAGTGCAGTTGCAAAATCCTTTATATCTAACAACATCTTAAAGAAAATAAACCAGAGCCATGTTTTAACTATCAATACACAAATACAAAGGCACAACCTTCTTCATTAGTGAAAGGAATCCAAACCCACATTAACCACCCCTCTTCTAATATGTCAACCCCAAACCTACCCAAAGAAAGTAAGACCTATATTTCCTGAAGCAAGAAAAATCAATACTAAAAATGTAAGATACAGTACAAGCCCATAGTAAGTAATCGCTGATATAGTTCCCTATTTATCAACCCACTTACCATCTTTAAATTTATTGGATAAGAAAGTGTATGAACTTTGCAATCATGATTAAGAGAGGGACAAACTCCTTGGCACTTAAGGTGGGGGGAACTGATAGAGAAGGAGGGAATTGACCATCTAGGGAGATTACATACATACCATTGAAAATTCCCAAAATCTCTTGAACCTAGAATAGTCTTGCTACTAAAATTGACAGTGGCAACCTGAAGCTCTTTAAAATGGAATCTCTTTAAAATGTCCCAAGTAAATTGTGGATTATGCTTCTCTGTAAGTATATCATAAAACTCATAAATGAAAAAAGAAAATTGCTCAGATTTTACACATACAACAAAAATAGTTGATAAAAAAAAGTATATAACACCGAGAAGAAGAATAGTAAAGTGACCATCTAGGGAGATTGCATAGATACCATTGACATCAAAAAAAAAATGTTGATTGTGTCTTTGTCTTCACCAAATGAATTTTCCAAGTATGAAGGCAATTGTACACAACAGAACAAGACTTGGGAAAAAAACTAAAGGCACAGTATGTATTTTTATCAAATCCATAGGACGAAATAGGAACTGCAAAACAAATACCAATGTGCACTTATTCTATCATGTTACTCTACTTTAAAAAAAAATTTAGCATGGCATGATTGTACATGAATAGAGAGAAAAACTCACATTATGATGTATTAGAATTTAGCAGTGAAAGACATGGGTGTTGGAGCTGCTCCAGGGTAAAGATGTGCAACATGTGACCCACATAGAAGAGGGTTTCCTCTAAGTTCAATAATCGAAACACAAATGCTCAGCAATCAGTATTTATGTTTGGAATTTATGTCATTTGACCTATTTCAGTTCAGGACACAATGATACACAATATGCAATACATTAAACATGGCTTATTTGGCAAAGTTGTTCTTACTTAATGAAGGTCTTGGCATGAATGTTTGGGTCTGACCCATTGAGATTGTTGTAGGACAAATTGCCGAGAGTGTATACATGACCTTCAAAATACATTTCTTCACAGTACGCTACAATTATTTCATGGCATCGTGTAAGCATTTGGTAAAAAGGTGTACTCCACCTGAGCGGATGAAGATAAAAACCAGGACAACCATCAATCCATGATAATTTTAGAAAGAAAACATGAAGTTAACATGTATTGAATTGTATGAGCATATGTACATATAATGAAAATGATGATGTATCCCATATGTAATTCTAATAAGAAAGGGTGATGTACAAAAAATGTTTACCAAAATCAACGAGTGTATCTTACCATGAAAGCCTTGAGGTTGAAGGCATTGCAACATGCACCCACATCACTACAAAAAGGCAATGGAAACCTCAAGACAGGAAAGAAAGTTTTAAAGATTGATATATATTCTAGAGAATAAATGTAATGGAAAGCATGGAATTTCCATAGTAAATAAAAAGGCAATGGATTATGGAATTGCCATAGTAAATAAAAAGGCAAACATATATTGAAGGCAAAACCCAAACATTTCTTTACATTCGGCTCTTGAATCGATAAGTCTAGAAATGTAATCAAGCCTATGAATTATTACAAGAGCCAATTACTTGGAAAATAAAATATAGGGACCACCCAGGCTAGTTAGCTGAAAAGTTGTTTTGGTTTGGAACCTGGAACCTTCCTATTAGAAATCAAACTTTGTTTGAGAAGAATGCTATAGATGTGAACCAGTCTTATGGCCTTTCTTCGTGTTGGGGAAGTTTGCTATAAAGACTTAAAACATTGCTCCTTAACTGTGGTATTTGCTCTGTAGATTCTCATGGATACATTAAATACCTAGACAGAAAAACACCCAACCATGTCTATTGCTTATAATTTTAAATTTTATGCCCTTCGAAAAGAAAGCCGATTAGATTTGCACCTTTTAATGGTAATGTCATGAAATATTTGCCAAGGAATCCTGAATTACAGGCGCAGTGGTAAGTGTCCAATTGTTGAGTTGCTATTTCATTTCAACCCCAGGGCCCAGAGTACTATTTATTTGCGTCCTTTTCAGGTGATAAAAATTTGTCTCCACTGTCTAGTCTCTCTTCATCTTCTCTTCTGTTTCTGCCAGTTGACAATATGTCTTGGGTGCTAGTTCTATGACATACCTGCTGTTTTTTCTAATTTTCAGTTTCTAGCAGTGATGTTCATGACACATACATCCCTCTTAAAATGAAATGGAAATTCTATTAATGCTCTTAAGTAACTAAAAAATGGTCAATGGGATTGGATGAGATCTAAGCATGTAAGGTAAATCAAGCAAGAGGGTGCTTGATGCATAGAAAACTATTGTTGGCAAAGTAAAAGTGAAAAAAATAAAAGAAGAAAATAGAAGAAAAGGGAAAAGATCACGAAACTTACTAAAGCATATCCTTAGAACAAGAGATGGATTACTTTTAAGTGAAATCTACACATCCTAGCCATGCGAAGTGTAGTTGTTGCTCCTCAGAATTTGATGAATTTAGGTGAGGACAAACAAACAATAATATCCTATGTTGTAAAAGTCACCAAGCATGCTTGGAACTTGGAAGAAATCAGGGATGTGATCTGTCCACTTGAACTTTTTGATATCTCTCTTCCATGGCTAGAGATGCTGGCATATGTGGTCTTATGTCTAGAAAGAAGTATGTTTATACCTCTACTTTTTCTCTGAACGACTCTCTTGCTATTTTCTAATCAAGGTCGAATCCGTAGGACCCTTTAGTCTTTATATTTGTGGGGCTTTCTATCTAAAATACTCATTTTTCTCCCTTGAAAGCTCTGTTCTTTTTGTTATTCGCCTGTCTCTTTATTGTGAAAAAACATGTTCTGGCTTTATTCCCCCTCTTTATCTTGGATGGTTGAGGCCTGTCAGGTGTATAATTTAACGATTTTAAGACGGTTGAGACGGTTGAGAACTATGCTCCTCATCCCCTTCTATTGTTGCCTACTCATTCTAATTGTAAAACAAACATAGTGGCTAATGCCCAATTGATTTTACCTTCAAATGATGGTGTATTCGAGTCTCCTCAGTCTGAGAAATTTCACAATTTAAATTTGACAAACCACCAAGCCACAATGGCTAGCATTGTACAACATTACATGAGTCTACCAGGTATACTCAAGAAGCTCAACTCATGGATAGGTTGAGAACATTTTGGTAGAGCAAGTGGCATCGTTTGAAGCGAAGTTCTGGGAAGAACCCTACCTGAGTCTACCTGGTTGCAAGCCAAGGGGTTTTGGTGTGCATTTCGGGAGGTGTGGTGGATTTCTTTATTGGAGGAGGAGAACCCTCTGAGCCATGCCCCATGAACCCTAACATCATGACTGCAGATAACAAGGCGGATAAAGGGGTTTCGATAGATGGATTGTTGTGGTGAAGAGATCCAATAATACATAAGACACTTTTCTTCCCCGACAAAACTAACCTCCATTGTGCGAGCTAGATTCCAGGTTTGTCCTCTGTTATACTATGGCAATGATGGGTAAGTGTAGGATGAAAACCCACAAAATCAAAGACATAAATTGGGAATAACCCACAGAATAATAATATTATGAATGAATTGAAAGAACATTACAATAAATAATTTACCTTCTAATTACTATGATATTAAGAGCGTAATCCCAAGCAATGGGAAATACCTTGATGAGAAAGACCGTTTTGGTCCAACCTTGATTAAAGATATGAAGCGAGGGGATGCTTATCTATGTATTATATTATACTTCAACTGTGTACGGGGATTTGTGTATGAGGATTCAGGAATTAATATTAAATGGTGGATTTTCAATATCGAGTCTCCAACCAGGCTGAAGGAATTTGTTTTGATGTGATCTTTGAGGCTGAGGCATTAAATGAATGGCACGATTATTCAACAAGCAATCTATGCATCTCCAATACGGAAGAGAGAAATCTTGAATCGGTGGTTGAGCTTGTTTATCTTTTTTGACTTCTCGGTCGTTTATCCAAAACCGTATCCAACTACTATCTCATCTATTTTCAATTTATTATTATTATTTTAATTTCATTTTTTATAAAGGTAAGAAGGAAAAAAAATTCCATGTGCAAACATTGATTGTTCTTTTCTTATTGTATTTATTTTTAAATTTTATTTCATTTTTTTTATAATAAGGTAAGAAAGAAAAAAAATCCATGTGCAAACATTGATTGTTTCTTTTTTGGTGTTATTTATTTATTTAAATTTCTTTTGATGTTTGAACAAAATGTGAAATCCTATTTGATTTTATTTTTGGTATTATTCTCAATCCATTCTTATTTTTAAATTAAAAATTTAAATATGTTCGAAGATAACATATTTGAGTTGTTTTACCTCCATATCACATAAACCTCATCATAAGAATTGTTTACAGGTTGATTTTTAAATGTGGTTCATCCCTTGGTGGCTACATTGCAGGCGTGTAAGTGATCATTATTTTGCTTCTCAACACCATAACAAAAGAGAAGTGAAAGGGATCACGACTCTAAAATACTTTAAGCTTACTCCACAAAGCAAAAGAGATAATTGGGAGATAGCAATGAGAAGACACTCATTATCTACGAAATTAATAACGGTTCAAATATGTGAGGTTAAGTGTTCTACAGTTAAGTAAAACTTACCAGAAAAACAGTAAATTATAAAAAATCTTAAGAAATTAGGCATGATTTTATCACATTAGAATAAAATCTATGGTATTGCTATATATATATATATATATATATATATATATATATATATATATAATCCATTCATTCATTCAGATGACACGACCCTCCCTCTGGTGTAACCTGATTCAAAGAATGAAAAGTATGGAAACATTGGTATCTTTGAAGCCCAACAGAACGCCAAGCTTCCCATGACTTGAACTTGTTACACTGTTTCTTGCATGGAGTAAAACGTTAGGCAAGATAGGTGATTCATTTAGTGCATATATTGCGAAAACATTTAACATTTAAGAAGCCCTAATGCAAAGTTATTTTTATGTTTCAAGGCAAAGTTGACCTTTTGTGGAGGAGAACAGCTACTCTGTTTAACACGCTTTCGTGGCTTGCATTGGAAAGTTAAAACCCATAAATCCTACTAGTGTTTAAATTGGAAACTCATATTTTTCCACATGGCTATTTATCTTACGGTTATTTATATAAAGAGATCAAACATTCATAAAATGGGTATAATATCTTCATTGTGCTCAGATGAAAACCAATACGTCCCAAAGTTAAAGAAATGCCAGAGGTACGACTCTCAGCTGTAAATTTATAATACTTTTCATTCAAATGTATAAGAAAGCATGATAAGAGTTACAAAGAAAGTTGAATGTAAATACCATAACTGTACCCAACCGCAGAAGGAAAAAATTGAAACAACGAACCATATCACTTGGAGTAACCATAGAAACTGTTAGAGATGCTTAGAACCAATTATTGAATTTGGCTGCCTTCAATATCATTCACTCTTTCATCATACCCAATGGTATACCAATCTGATTTTAATGACATGAATTTCCGATGAGACCCCAGGGTTTCAGGGAGAATGTCGGTAGTGAGGCTACATACGTCGACCTTCAAGAGTTGGAAAACAAGAGTTGTGTTTCCTGGAGCATTTCATTGTGATAGTGTGATTCAAGTCGTCTTTGTTGAAGGTTAATTTATAAAAAAAAACATGAAAGCCTCCCCCCCCCAAAAAAAAACAGGCAGACAGACAGATCTTCAATCATTAAACTTGTAATAGCAGAATCTCATAGAACTTACACGAGAGCACAGATGGAGGCGAGAATTGGAAGATGTGGTTGCTGAGTCCATCTCAACGTCTCGAGTAGCCATCTTGGGTTTATGTTTTTCCCTGAAATGCAAAAACCTCCTGTCAATGAAAAACGATGGTAAAAAAAATTAATAAAATTCATTTTGGGGATGTGGATGCAGGTGAGGGAAACAAAGAAAAATGAAAAAACCTTGCATCACTGCCAATAGAGAGAATCTATATTGGTTGAAGAAGCTTGCTTCTCTGTTGCAGATATGCACTGATGGTAATTGATGGAACAATCTTCAAATTCATCTTATCAACTATGGATTCCCTTAATCGAAATAGTGTATGGTTTCTTCAAAGTCTACATGAATCCTATCATCCATTGTTGTTTGGGCCACTGCGCAGGTACCTCCATGCACTCACTGCAGTCAAGGATGGCTCTTAAGCATTCCAAAGTAGGCATCGAGAATGTATTTGAGTTATTTTTGGGGCTAAGCCTGTTGCTGGGTCACTAGTGCTTGTCACAGGATTCTTGAGTAAGGGGGATGGAAATCAATGGACATACTGATAGCGGGGTAATTCTACAACTGGTTGGGCAATCCATCAGTGAAATTTTTGCGAATTATGTGAATTTTAACCTTGTTGCTTGCAACTTCATAAATTTTAGCTCAACATTATGAATTCCAAATCTATGGTTTGTAGCTTCCCGAATTTCAACTCTGCTTCCCCATGGCCTGTGAATGGTACACTAATTAAATTGATTAACCATTACCCCAGGTAAATTAACCTTTACCCCAAAAATAAGAACATAGGAGAATTAACACTCTCTGGATGTATTCCTCCTTGGAAAAATAAAGCAATTCCTCTAACAATTGCATATGCACCAATGTTAAACATCCAATGCAACAGGATTGAACATTCAGCAAACCTAAATTTAATAAGTTGGCTTTCTAAAATCAACTCATGAAAAGTTCTTTATGGTTGATAGTTAATCATTGCCCATCATTACATCCAAAAGAAATGAGGAATTGGATAGCAAGTTAGTAACAGATACAGTAATTAATACTGCAAAAAAAAATGGTTGAGCAACAGTATCTTATCGTCGTATCGGATGCTGGCCATTTGCCTTCTTGTAGCAAGGCCTATAAATTTTGATGCAAAAAGTTTTCATAACTATGTTGAAAATACTGCAACAAGAATATGCCCATTATGTAGAATGCATTCTAGTTTGAGTGCAAACCACATCTTCAGTTAAAGCTTTTAATAGGACACCTATACAAAGCAAAAAAATCTTCTAGGTTCTTTGAGCACAAGGTCTGTTAAAAAAGTCAAACTTCCAAAATGGGAATGCTTTCCAACTTATAACACAGTAAAAAAACAGTTCATCTATGCATAAATCGTACACGAAATCAAAATTATGGACAAATCAACGTTCGTTTGGTAGAATCAATAGCAATGGCAGTTTCTTTGCTGCAAGGAATGGTCAATTCTATGTTCATCCAGTGTTGGATCCTCACTCCTTCGGAGCATGGAAGTGTATGGCCTGTAACTCAATTGTTCCCCCTGAAAATAGAAACCCATTCCGGTCGAGGAGCCGAATGCTGGCAGAGATATAATACCATGAGCTGAAGGTGGGGCTTGTGGGTGCTACTGCAATTTTGAAGGATTTGAAGAAACATGACCTGTACCTGAACCTAAAATGGACACAGGAAAAGCAGGAACATCACTTGTACCTGAACCTACAATGGGCAGAGGCAAAGTAGGAACAACACATGTACCTGTTGCTGCCATGATCGCTGGCTTGACCTCGTTGAGAAGCCATTGAATTGTTTCTCCATCTGACTTGTGACCAAACTCATGAGTTAGCTGAAAGATCCGCACTGCACTGGCTGTAGGTATTCTGACCCTCCGACCTCGCCCATTCACCTTAATGTGCCTGTATTTAGTGGAGGGTCTCTTGACTACCAATGTATTCCTTGTTGGATCATTGCTCTGGGGACCCTCAAGCAAAAGCTTCTCCTTAGACTAGTTTTGCACCTCTGAACTCATTTTCAGTTACAATCTCTGCAATCTTAAGTGTATCCGGAAAAGGGTAATCCCAGATAATAATAAAAATACGTCAATAAAAATTGCAAAACCGAAAACCCTAATCTCTATATACCGCATGCACCCTTTTTATAGAAAGAAACAACGAATTTCCTCTCTTCAGTTTCAAATTCCCTAGCTCAACCTATGGTTATCTGCCCATCATTATAATCAAACTGAAGGTTTGTAATGAGCGGTAAACACCTCGAAAATGAACTGGGTAATCACAAACACTCATAAGATTTCATGGGGACTCTCAGAAATCTCGGATATTTGTGACTAAATATCAAAAATAGCAGATGCCCATTTATTAGGTTCTGGAATTTGTGTCAATTAGTATTGGGTGGTTTAAAATTGGAATTCAAATATTGAATATTGCATAAACCTATAAGAGTAAAAACAACCACAAACAATAAGTGGACTCAGGGAGCAATGCATTTACAATGAATTGGTGTAAAGTTCCAACCAAGAACAGGCCGCCCGAATCTGGAAAATGCTTTGGAATTCATGTAGTCTTGAAGAAGAAAACACCCACATGCATAACGCTTTGGAATTCCTGCAGTCTTTAAGAAGAAAACATATGCCTATTGATTTTCTGTGATGGAAAAATGGTGTGGAGATCAGTGCATTTGGGCGGGGAGAACATGCAAAGGAGAACAAATGAGAATAATATAGCCCTGTCTAGCTCTAGCTGGCTAGCCCCCTTTTTATCGCTAAATAGTTCGTCCACGAATTCCAACAAGCAAAGTATTCTACGACAATGCTCAGAAGCAAACCAAGAATGGTCATTCCAGCAAAGTCAAATACACAAACAAAACGCTTGGTAAGAATACCACGAGGAATAAGATCTCCATAACCTATAGTCATTGCTAAAATTCAGAATCAGCAATCACTCCCTACCCATCACAGCAATTCTGGAGAGCACCCGGTCTGCCACGGCTTGTAATTCAAGATAAAGATTGGCAGCTACCACGATTGGAAAAACCACAATGAGAACTAAAGCCAAAGTCCACTCGAATAACATTTTATTACAGGGTACACACAAATAAAAGCTATAAAAATAAATTCAAGAAAGGAACGCCATGATGGACCTTTTTTACACTCGAGATCAATAATTATTACCACTCGAATAACATTTTATTACAGGGTACACGCAAATAAAAGCTATAAAAATAAATTCGAGAAAGAAATGCCACGATGGACATTTTTGACACTCGAGATCAATAATTATTAAACATTTTTTCGAGAGGGGGTCTGGTTTACTTCGCCATCGCTTGCAAGTCATCATTAACGCCTTTTTGAGGTATTTGAATAAGCTCATTCGCTGTGAGTTTTAAATAATCCTAACGTTAGCTAGTAGATGATTCTCTAAATAATGATTTTTAATTCGGTTAACGATGCATAAAAATGGGCTGTAATTTTTTTATAAAAACAGCAGAAATATTACAAATTGCGTACGGCTGAAAAACTCTGGAGCTGACGATTGATGACAAGCTAGGTTAACTGCTCTATAATAATAAAAAGACTGTCTACCACCTGGAAAAAGGTTGGATTCCAAGCAGTACACTCACATTAAAGCAATAAACCACTCCACAGTGGAGATTTTGGAGTTTCAGAAGCACTAATTGCCTCCTCGACACCTGGAAACAATGACATTCCTTCCAATCCATTATCTAAAGGCGATTGATGAATTTGAATTAGAGCATTCTTTGTAAAAGAATTATGCTATTTCAAAGTAAATTGAATAGACATTTAATAAAATTAAATAACAAAATAGAAAGAAAAACGTCTCAAACAGCTTAAGGATGTTAGAAGCTGGCCATTGATCAAATCGATGATTAGAAGAAGATTATGACCACCAAGTCTCAATTCTTAGGGTAAGGAGAATCTCCCCATAAACTCTAAGATCATATACAATAAGGGTAAGGAGAATCTCCCCATTATGAGGCATAAAAAAGATTCTTAGCTAGGGTAAGTTTAGAGTGCAGAATATAGTGGAGGGATACCTAAGGGAGAAACAAAACAATTACAATTTTAGAAAGAGGATTGGAGGATGGTACCAGGAGGCATCCAAACAGTTTGGTTGAAAATAGTTTGTTGTAATCAACTGTGAGCACTAAGTACCCTGCAGTGCAGTATTGAATGCTGATGTTAGTGCTTTGAAGTTTGGTGTCTAGTGTTTTACTGTATATCCACCAAAACACCCACTGCAACATTTAATGCTGCACTGCAGTATGCTTATTGACAAGCTAATAAAATCAGATTGCATCAATAATATGTGTAGCTTTTTAAATATTTTACAAAGAAAACCCTGAGAATCTATGCAAGTATAATTGTACAAACTGCTGATCTTTGGAAAAACAAAACAATTATGATTTTACAAAGAAGATCCTGAGGATGAAAAATATAATCACAGTTTTACAGATAAGGCCCTCAGGATTTATGGGACTAACAAAAAAATTACAAAATTATGGGAGAAACAAAAGCATTCCAATTTTACAAACTTTGTTTTTTGAAAAATTATTGTATAGATGAACTACAATGTGCCTAGGTGCCTTGTTGCCATTACTAAATTGACATAGTGGGCAAAAAAAAATCTACCTAGAACTGCTCTTTCTTGCATTGTTACCAAGCTCATGGGTAGTCTCTTGGAGTCTGATCAATGTTGAATAAACCCCATCATCGCCCTTGGAGACAAGCTCATTGTGAGTCCCCATCTCCCAAATGCTTCCCTGCTAAACCACTGCTACCATATCAGCCTTCCTAATAGTGGAGAGATGATGTGCCACAACTACCATTGTTCTTCCTATCATGAACATGTCCAGGGCTTCCTGAACCAGTTTTTTGTTCTTCCTATCATGAACATGTCCAGGGCTTCCTGAACCAGTTTTTCTAATTCGGAGTCCAGAGCACTGGTTGCTTCATCCAAAAGTAGTATGGCCGGGTTCTTCAACATCACTCTGGCTATTGCAATGCGCTACTTTTTCCCTCCTAATAGTTGGCCACCTCGTTCACCAACCTACAGTTGCATATCCAACTCAGCACATATAGTAACCATGGCTACTCTCAACTCTGGCATAGAGAAAAGAGACAATGAGATGCCAGAAAAGTGCTATGAACCATCTTAGATATATAGTTAGACTTCCAAGGATTTGATTTAGAATAGAAGGTAATGGGATTTTCCAAGATGTTACAAGGCACGCATATGTGATTGAGAGGGAGGGGAAGGTTGCAAGGGTAAGACTGAAATGTAGCAAAATATCCAACTATTACAGCTAGCAGCATACATGTGTATCATAGCCATCAGGAAGCTTTGTGATAAAATAATGTGCATTTGCAACTCTGGCTGCTTCCTCCATTTCCACTTGGCTTGCATCCTCTCTTCCCAATAGCATGTTTTCCTTAACGCTTGTTGCAAACAATGCGGGCTCTTGGCTCACAAGCCCTAGCTGCTATCTAAGCCATTTCAACTGCAGAGATTTGATGTTATATCCATAAAGTAGCACTTGACCTTCATTCACAGCAATTAAAAACAGTGTTTTTAATAAGGGATTTATTAAACTAAAAGCCTGAGATCAGGATATGAAAATGCCAATGTAAAATCATGTATTAGATACCTTCAAATGGATCATAGAAGCATTCTATCAAAGAAACTACAGTACTCTTTCCCGACCCACTTCTACCAACCATAGCTACAGTTTTCCCTGCGGGGATGTTCAAAGAGAAACGACTGAGAAAATATTTCCGATTCTCCATCAAATCAGAATGATACAAGAGCTAATGCTCTGAAATCAATTTCTAAAAAATACTTTTTGTCGTTATATCCTACACTTATTGAAGATGAGGATCCAATTCCTATGTATGCTCAGAAGCTCCTGGTTATGCTTTTGGATTTGAAATGCCTCAGGATCACAGACATTCTTCAACTTAAGCTGGTGTCACAGTTCTTTGAATTTCTTCATGAAGACCTGTCTAATGCAAATGTTTATAACATCAGGCTTTGCGTTCTTTTGGCATCTGCTCCTGAAGTGGAGACTCGAATTCTTTCTGAGCTAAAAGTGGTTAAGAGAATTGGTGCTTTACTTGAGTTTGTAAATTCCAGAGAGATGGAATATTTTTTGGGGCCAACTTTATCTTTATGACAGTTTTTCCTACTACGCAACAGTGGAAAAGAAAAGCTCGGTGATATGCCAGGAATACCAAGCAATGATATTATAAAACTAGGCAATATGAATGATCAGGAGGGTGCTAGTAGAGACATTACAGACTTTGGAAGTTACATTAGTGTATTTTTGGACCTATGTGGATATCATGAATGCCAAATTGCAAACTTGGCTGCAAAGTGTTTAGTTCCTCATGTTTCGTGGCTCGACATGGCCTGTGACTCCAGGTAGAGTAATTCCATCCAAGTAGTTTCGATCAATCTTCAGCCTGTGATCAATAGTTTGAAATATATTCACAGCAGCAGATTTTTCCTTTCCAAATTCTGTCATGTTGGGAGTCGATTGCCCCAATGCTCTGCAACAGCAGATTCAAATTGCAAAATAACTTCCAACAAAACAAAATCCAGAGAACAAGAGAAAACAAGCAATTGGGTATAATACTACATACAATCCAACGATCATGACTGAAAACATAGTAGATATGGCCAATCCACCAGCTGTATCATGGTGACTCACGAGCCATCATCCATACCACAAAAGCAGCGCATAACAGCAAAATATGACACAAAAAGTCGACCTTAGCCCGAATCGTTTTACCCGTCCGGTCTTATACCCAATCTTATGAGCCACACTCAAAGACGCAGGATAAGCTCTCAGCGTTTTCTCCTCTCCCATGAATGAGAACACAGTGCGAATTTGTGCCAAGGCCTGCAAATTGAATTAAATTTCGATTAAAAACAATTCAATTCCTCGAGAAAACGCTAGAAACGGAACCGATTAAATCAAACAATTTAGCACTTTCTCTGCAATGTTACCAGCCTCGGAATATGCATCCTAACTCTTGGAGGAAAGCTTGGTTATTGTTGTGGTATGAACAGCTCCAAACAAGGCTATCAATGGCACCACTGCAAGCGTCAAAAGAGCCAGCTTCCACATTGTGATGAATCCCACCACAAATCCAGCCACAAAAGTCGCCATGTAATGGATGAAATTGCCTAGCTGTGAACCAAGTTACAGCAATGTTCAAGAGCTCCACCAAATTCTGAACTCAAAAAAGATTTTTAAGCAATTCCAGGACTCCGCAAGATAGGAATAGCACATAAAAAGACACAGAGGAAGGATGTTTATAGGTTTTTGAGGTCCATTTGTAGACTCAGTTGTAATGATAAATGAGAAGGGTCAAGAAACCATTTAGGCAAAGCATAATAGAAGAAACCGTTTCCCTGTAACCATTTGTATGAGAATTATGATACAGAAAAAAAAAAGAAAAAAAATTAACAGACCTTCTCACTGATAGCATCCTGAACAGCAACATTGTCGCTGCTTATAGTATTGATAATGTTACTACTTCACGCATTGGTGTGGAAGTATTCCACATCTTGATTCAGAGTCGCCTCTAGATACTTGATCCGGAGCCTGGTTGATTGCCTTTCCCCAATCCACAGAAAAGTAACGATGGCGAAGAAAAGACTGACAAGCGAAAAACTTTCACAACATGCAACCAGAGAGGATGAACTTGAATGTGGAAGTTAGGTTAAGATGCATGTTTCAAAAATCTATTGGATTGATAGACGACCATGCTACAGTGTTTCAAAACACAACTTCTATGAAAAAAACGCCTTACGACATAAAAATATTAATATTAAAGAAACTTGTCATATTAACTTTAACATTTACAAATGGCATAACTTTTTTTTAAAATGTGAATGGTGTTTTTTTAAGATAGTTAACATTTACAAATGACATCACTCACTTTTTTTTTTTTTAATGTGAGTGGTGTTTATTAAGATTGTAATAACTAGGTTGAATGAATCAAAGATATTACAATATATATTATGTTTTGAGAAAATTTAATTTAATTTTTAAAAAAATTAAAGTTATAAATATTTTAATATTTAATATATTTTAAATTAAGATAAATTTATAATGATTTAGTATATATTAAAATTTAAAAAAAATCACAAATATTTTAATATTTTAGATGTTTTAATTAAAATATATAAAACAAAGTCTTATTTTTATAAAAATTTATTTTAAAATTTATTGAAAAATAATGTTATGCCAAAATCACAAATAATTGTAAAAAAGACAAATCACAAATAATTATAAAAAAAAGGCAAGCCACCAACTTGATGTGACTAATTCTTAATACCTATTTTAATGAAACAAACTTATCATAATAACTTTTTCTATTATAAATAAATGTTACACATTTCATACAACATTAAAATCCTTTAAAATCTCAAATATTTTAAGATTTTGTTTAATATTGTATTGGGTCAACTAGATCTCATACCGCATCCACATAAAATTTAAACAATATACATCTCCCTTGTATTACCTATAAAAAATAAGTGTTTTAATAATTATATAATGAATTGTTAATTAAAAATAAAGTTGACATTTACAATGAAACAATAATGAATAATGTCAATGCCATTATGAAAATCCTTAGTCAATTTTCCAATAATTATTCCCCTCAACTTCAGTTTACATCTCCCTTATATTACCTATAAAAAATAAGTGTATGAATTGTTAATTAAAAATAAAGTGAACATTTACAATGAAACAATAATGAATAATGACAATGCCATTATGAAAATCCTTAGTCAATTTTCCAATAATTATTCCCCTCAACTTCAGTTTAGAAATAGATAAAGCCTTTGATTTTTAATCTAAAAAATTGTGCTTAGTATAATTTATTATAAACAATATGATGAAAGCTTAAGGTTTTAACACTACTCTCTGGGAGGAAGTAGGTTTATTTTTCATTTGTAGGGTTTGCAAACATAACAGTGTTTTTTTTATTCTAAAAAAATTTAGAAATGTGTTATTCAGGGGATTATGGAATTGGTTAACAATTAAGTTGAGATAAGTGCTTTGTTATTAGGAATTTCAATTATTAGCCTCCTTCCACGTCAAGGAAACCATAATTTTGGGCCTCCCTCTTTATAGTCAGTCAAGTAAGAAGGGAGAGACCTAAGAAGGACTCATCAATGTCCATAACGTTCCACAAAATTCATTGACTTCTAGCCTCCTTAGATGATGTCTAGATCTTTCACATCTAAAGGGCCAACAATACCCTAGAAAGTTGTATGGAAAATGATGTCATGTACTTGGACAAGGGGGTCCTAATAAAAAATGGGGAACCCTCTTAGATATATTGGATCCCTTAATTCTCCCATGGACTCGCATTTTATTCAATTTCATAAATTCATTGTTCACTTGCCAACTAAGATGGGTGGAAAAAGAGGGAAATCCAAACAAGTCTCGAATCATGGTGTACGCACCCCTTGCATGTCATATCAGCCATTATATGGTGCCAGAAGGAGAAATACATCTCCCTTGCACATGTTGTTCCCTCATCCATATGATTACATTCCCAAGCATGTTAGAAGTTACAACACAATTATTGGTTTTCTCCTACATAGGTGGGATAATCTAGCAAGGAGATGGATATGGTGCAATGCTCTTGGGTGGAATTTGTAGCATTTTATGGATTAAAGACTCCATGGAGGTTTATGAAGGGTGAGCCCTCTCATAGTAAAGTTCCAACCTCAAGGAGATTTACATCTTCAATCATGGCACCTCATCTTCTCTAGTTTGTTTCCTTTCATGCTCAAAACCTTTTTTATTTGGTTTTAGAATAACAATTATGGGGTTTCTGTGTCATTTGGGATGTGGAGTGATTTTCCTCCTCAGTAGAGCTTATAGAACCTCCTCAAGAATGGTCTTGGTTAACAAGAAGATTCCCACTATTTCTTTTCTGGTGTTATTAATCTATATGGGAAATCCCTCAATCTCTTGTTGGCATAGTTAAGAAGGGAATGGTGGGATAAATAACATATTGTGAAGGATGGCGGGGCAGTTGGAAGGGATGAGGTAGGTCATGGAACACCTCAATATACATATGGAATAACAAGAAACTAAACAAGAATAATTGGAAACTAAGTTCCATGTGCAAAAATTGAAATATGATAAGCGTGTAGGGGATTTGAGATGCATTATAATATTATTTTGGCGTTTAAATTGTTGAAATATTGTAACTTCAAAGAATATTCTAAATGTATTTTATTGATGTACCCCAAGGGAGATGTCTTATTCCTCTGTCGAGATGTTACTATTGTATTTGCTCATCATAGAGTCATCAGGTATAACCTCCATTGTAAGTCGGGTCAATAGTAGCCCAATGAATATAATATAATACTATTTTGAGTCTTCCTAGGTGAACTTGGCCGAGTCATTTTAGTGGGGTCGACTTGTTAGGGAAAAATTCAAGTGACAAAAAGAGTATAAATAGAGGAGTTGTGTTCCTAATTTGAAAACACACACTCACTTGTGTATAATGCATAGGAGAGAGAGAGAGAGAGAGAGAGAGAGAGAGAGAGAGAGAGAGAGATACCAACAAGGAGGAGGAATACCTGTTTTTGGGGTTTTATCTTATACATATATATAGAGGAATTTTTACTAGGTTTTCTTCCCCATGAGGGTTTCCTAAGATAAATCTCTATGTTATTTTGTGTGGATGTGATTGTCTATCTTTCAGCGATCCTTTTGTATATGGTTATGATGTTATGATGCTAATATGTTATTATATCTTGTCTAAGCATTAAAAACTAAACATGGTATCAGAGATACCTTGAAATAAGTCTTTCTGCAATTGAAACACTGCTATAGCTACAGCTACTGAAGATTAGGGTTTCATACTTGAAAACCCTAGAAAACAAAAACTAGTCATGTTGGTGCTTTCCCTATAAATCGAGATTGGATAAGGATCAAAAATCAAAACTTTGACAGGCCGAAGATGAAATCTTGATGTACCATGTGTAAAATTTTCAGCCTCGAATCGCTATAATATAGGAGATATGATTCCTCAAACTCAGGGTTCCGTCCTCTCCCAAGATTCAACCCTAAACTTGTGACCTAGGGATAATTACTATATCTCGAGCTAGGAAGGTCCAAATGAAATTTTGCAAGATGTTGCAGATATTGAACAGACTTTAGTTTCGGTGGTAAAAGTTTCAAACCTTGAAGATGAAACAGTGACACGTGGAAGTCCGTACAAGTTCGATATGTTGAACAGTCTAGAAATAAGCCACCCTGGGAAAATTCGCATAAGCTCCACTTGGTGAAACAAATTATACTATAAAATATGGTGCTGGAAAGAAAATAGATCATGGTACCTGAGGAAAAAGTTTCAAACCCAGAGGAGTAGGAATTTTGGAGATACAACAGAAACAAGATCAGGCAATTCTGCAAAAGAAATTGAAGAAAACTAGGGCTTTTTTGTTACGGACACTTCCCTCTGCTGATCAGTGGAAAAAGGAGGACTATCAAACTCACCCTAGGAGGGCGTATATTTCTATGGAATAAGTTTCTAATTCTGTGGATTTTCAATTTTTCACCTAACACTACTGTCGGGGGAAAACTATGGCATCAGATATTTTGCAATTCTATTCATAGTTTTGGAAAAATGAGTATGTTGCCCAGCTCACCTTGAGGAGGCACATATTTCTATCCAATCATATCTAAAAGATACCTAATTTAAAAAATTAGGGTTTCTTTGTCTAACCCTAGGTTCACCAAAATCAGTCTTCTAGAAAATCTTTCAAGAAAGCATCAGATTGAAGCAATGTCATTGGTAACTTCTATCCTCTCTGTTTCCATTTGACGATTCTCATTTTTATCATGATGACAAAAAGTACCAACCTTGAGAACAAGCTTGAAGAAGCCAAGAACCTATGAGAATGGAAGAATAGAGTGCTTCTCATACCTGAACAAGCATAAGCCGGAGAACTATGTCAAATAAGAAGCTGCAGATATAGAGGGAGATGAAGACAAAGCACAAGAAGGACTTGGTCAAAGCAAAGAGGATTATTTCTACCTTTGTTGGATCTCACATATATCATCCTTGTAGACTCCCAAGGATATGTTTGCTCCAATGACCATTCTGTATGAAGGAAAGAATATCAAAGATGGCATTAAGGAACCAACTAAAGAATGTGAAGATACAGAACTCAGAGACCATGCAGTTCCACTTCATAATGGTTTCTCAAATCATAGAACAACTTGAAGAAGTCAAATAAATACTTCATGCTCACACCGTTGAAGATTCCTCAAGTGATGAGGAATATGAATTCTATTGATGAAGACAAATATCATACTCTTATCCATATTAGCATTGGATAAGAAGGATTGTAGTTAGTGACACTTAGAACGAGTACACAAGTTCCCAGAATTAGTAGAAGGTTCCAGGACATAAATATCAAGAAGGAATCTACCAAACAAACAAAGATAAGTATTTGAATTGTATTTTCCTATATATGTTGTGTATTATGCATGATAGAATGTTTGCATTAATGACAGTATACTACTAATATGCATGTTATGGGTAAGTAACCCATGGTGCTATACAACACTCCATTTCTACTTATCTAGATTGAAACCTCTTTGCTGACATATTGGATTACTGCACAATCTCAATGATGTTATGCTAGATATGGAAGGCATCTAGAAAGTTTCCATGTGTGTATGAAATATGGATGAATGTTGTATTGGATAAAATAGTTGCATGATTATATCCGTATACATAAGAATCTATCACAATGAATATGTCTTATGTAATGATGCAACCTGTGCATTTGACTTGTAGTAAATATTGCCTACACTCACCTCCAATAAAAGAAGGATGATATGTGTTCCGATTCACTCCAATAAACATACATAAAGACGAACCTGAAGTTCCCAGGGTGAGAGACACCGTGATGATAAAAAGAGCTTCAGAAGAATATAAGAGAGCGGTAGATCCACCTCGAGAGATGAAGACCACCTTAGGAACGAGAGATAATTCAAGATGAATAAAAGTATGATGGTGCTACCAACTAAAGTAAGAGGCCTCAGATACACTCTAGTTATGTGGCACCTTTGAGTGACATCATTGATACAAACCCTTCCAGCTATGGAAGAGCTATGATCAAAGAGTACCAAATGATCATGGGGAATGATGTATAGGATATGGTTCTGAGATCTGAAGGGAATTCTGTAGTGTATTCCATGTGCATATACAAGAACAAGTATATAAATCAAGGTTCGTGGTTTGTCTCGGAAAGAGGGAGTATACTATGGCATGACATACTCCATTGACCAGACACACTTCTCCAATGAAGTAGAAGTATATATCGAGCAAAGAAACACATGTGCAAAAAAGGCTTTGTATGAGCTCATAAGGAACCCATAATCTCGTTACATAAGAAACTTGAAGACCATCCAGAGTGATTAATATATTAACCTTTTCTAAAAGGTTGAAGATGAAATCCTATAGAAGACAACAAGCTCACAGATGGGTGCAAGAGGAACTTTTCAACAAAGTTCAAGATAAAGGATCTTGGTATCTAGTGACCAGAGATGGATACATAGAAGATCAGTAGCAAAGGATTCTTTCTGTCACTCTAGTATATAATGTTTCAATACATAGAGTACAAAATGTAGATGGAGGATGATGCTTTGCTCCAGGGGGAGTGACTGCAGAATATCTCTGAGTTCGACATGGTATGACAAGATGGACAACTTCCTGATGGACTAAATTTACCAAGAGTAAAGTGGGTTCCAACCTTCAAGGTTGAATGCAGAACACTAGGATATGTTGACGACTGTCACGTCCCCATCCCTCAGACCAGCGAAGAGGACGCGATGAGCATCAAATTCAGCCCGGGAAAACCGCCCATAAACATAAACTGAAATCAAATGCTGAAATTGGGAGCTTAAACAGGCATCATAACAGGAATGCCAAACATACAAGAATGTATAATCCTTTAATTATACAGCGGAAACAAACATACATTCCAGCATTAATCATGTTCATTATAATTCATGAAACAGTAGATTAATTTCAGAGATGAAATAACAGCCGCACTTATCTTGGATGAAGGATTCACCCGCAACCAGCTACGTCGCTGCAACGTTCCACCCAACCATAGGCCAGCTTGCTCATCAATCTCTCAACAACGCTGCCACCCCCGAGCTGGGCATGATTCCTCCGGAATAAGGGACAATTGCAGGCTTACACATAGCCAAGGGGACACAAAACAGCAGGGAAGCACCGTTGGGTTTATCAGGCTGTCCACCAATTAGCCAAGCCAACGCAGCCCAAAGGCCAACCACTGCATACACGCAGCAACAATCCCTTCACAGCTCCTGTGAAGAAGCAAAGGCAACCAGGGATAATCCCAAACAGAAGATGAACACAGCTCAAGCCACAAGACAACACGGAGTTGTTCTTGGCCCTAACGTGGCCAAAACAACTCAGCCACAACACCCAAAACCAGGGCGATTCAACAGCTGAATTTCACAATAAAAACAGTGGCAACGATCCACAGCCCACAGCAGAAAAACGACTCACCACATATACCCAGTGGCCCCAAAACGTAGTTGGACACCACAGCCAACAAAATACACGAGGGAGACAACAGCCCCAAAGCGCAATCAGTGAGCATGGCTCACAACATGGGGAAAACGACCCTAAACAGTCATGGAATAAAAATAACAACCCAAATCACGGGTTACACAATAGCAGGGCAGAAATCATGGTTTAAATCCACGGTCATTCACATAATGGCAGAAATTGAGCCTCTTGAGGCCGTTTCACCTACTCCCTGCATGCACAGCTAAGAAGATCCGCGACTGGTGCGTGAGGAAGACAGAGCCAACTTCGATGGGAGAATCAACAGCTCCACCAGCACGCGCAGATGAACAAACAACCCCAATGGTGCACAGATGAGGAAGCTGAAACTTCTCTGCGTGAGAATGAACTTCCTGCGCGTGAGGGTGAGCAATAGAACGTGAGGAACCTCCGACCATGGGGAGAATGAAGACCAGTGTGAGAGGAACGAAGGTTCTCCACTAGGCATGCGTACTGTCCAGACTGACAGCAGCCTGCCAAAACCCACGTTTTCCCATGCCCACGTTTCCTCATGCAATAACTGCCACCAACTAACAAGGTCAAGACATTGAAGAGGTTGGAGAGGTTGGGTAAGACAAGGCAAATCAACAAGGAAAAGGTGGCAAACCACAAGGTGGTAACATATGGGTTTTTCCCCCATAACTAAGGTTTGACATCCCCCACCCCTTATCCTTTGGAATCACGCCCTTTTCATCCAACGTTGCACTGTCGTAGATGGTTGTGGTTTTAGTTTAATTGATGTGCATGCTTACATGATGCCGAATTATAACGTGCCAAATAGCGCGACATACCATCAGCAACTATCCCTATTGCCGAAACATGCAAAACCAAATCGATGGTGGGGCTTTTGCCTTGAGCTCCTCACCACGATTAATTACAATATATACATCATGCAAACGGGGTCAAAACTGGGGACATTACAATGACCTAACAAGATGAAGTCATTGTAGATGCAAAGAGGAAGTATTGAGGACAAAAAGAGCATCTCAAGATGTTTTGGGATCAGGTTTGATCTGATTAAGAGGTTGAGTACATTGTAGCATGTTCAGCCTGTAGTGAAGCAATACGGATTCACAAAGTATGTTGTGGAAATATTAAGAATATTTGATAAGTTGGATTTTAAAGCCATGGCCACACCCATGGATACCAACCTGAAGTTGTTATCTAATGAAACATCATAGTTAGTGGATGTGACTCTGTACAGACAGATCATTGGGTCGTTGATGTGTCTAACAAATACCAGGCCATATATATGCTTTGATGTGAATACCTGAGTTAGTATCTAGTTAATCCTAGATGTGTTCACCTGATAGCCGCAAAGCATGTGATGAGGTACCTGAAAGGTACGGTAGAATTTGGAATATACTTTGATGGAGATCATGACTTCAGATTGTATGGATATCCAGATTTAGATTGCGCAGGAAGTGTCGCAGATAGAAAGAGCACCTCAGGTGGATGTTACTATTTGGGATCCTCCATGATCTCATGATTTATTAATAAACAGTCCAATTTTGCTCTCAGCACGATTGAAGCAGAGTACATAGAACCTTTCTTCACTAGTGGTGAAGCCATATGGATTTGGAAGATGATGTTAGGTCTATTTGACTTGGATTTGGATACCACGGTGATTATATGTGACAACCAGAGTTGTATAAAGATGAAAGAGAATCTTGTGTTCCATGATTAAATCAAGCACATAAAAAACCGGTATTTTTACTTAAGGGATATGGTATAGAAGGGAGCTATAAAACTCCAGTATATGAGTACCAATGAGAAAGTTGATTATGTGTTAACCAAACCTATGTCTCGAGTGACAAGCTTGGTTTAGTCTGAGAATACTTTCCTTATAAGGAGGAACAATGATGATGATGTTACATAAATTCCTCCCAAGGAGGAACGATGATGATACAGACCCTCCTTGGAAAGGGGGAGGACGTTGATGATACAGACCTCCATGGATAGGGTGAGTGATGATGAGACTATCATTGATGATGGGATCGCAATGATTCTGCAGTACAGAAAAGGCCAAGTGTGCCCACAGATGATGATGAGGTCCGAAATTCACTTGTGGATGATGTTACCCTCTTTTGAGGATGGTCTTGCGGATAATAGCATTCTCTTAATGAGAGTGGTCCTAGCTCTTACTAGCTAAGGATGGTCCTACAAACGATACTCTCTCTGGGAGAGTGTTCCTACATTTAGTCATAGATGTCATATAAAATAACACTCACTTGGGAGTGGTTCTAGATTTAACAAGATGCAGATGGTCTATGATGAGTCCTTACGGACCACAGGTCTTGCATTCAGTTGCATACAATATCTACATTTAGTAGCAGATGATACTCTTGCATGGAGAGTATGCCTACATTCACTTGCAGATGTCATAGAAAATAACACTTTCTTAGGATTGATCCTAGCTTTAACAAGATGAGGATGGTTTACGATGAGTCCTTACGGATGACGGGTCCTGCATTCAGTTGAGGACGAGATTTTCATTTACTTGCAGATGATACTCTCGCATGGAGAGTATGCCTACATTCACTTGTATATGTCGTAGAAAATAACACTTACTTGGGAGTGGTCCTAGATTTAACAAGCTAAGGATGGTCTATGATGAGTCCTTACGAATGACAGGCCTTGCATTCAGTTGCAGATGAGATCTACATTTAGTTGCATACGATACTCTCACATGGAGACTATGCCTACATTCACTTGTAGATGCAGCAAGAAAATAACACTCGCTTGGGAGTGTTCCTAGCAATAACAGGTTGAGGATGGTCTACGATGAGTCCTTGCGGATGATAGGTCATGTATTCATTTGCAGATGAGATCTATGTTCAATTGTAGACAATGTGGTCCAACATTCATTTATGGACAATCCAGCTGATCGATGCTATGGACCCTCCTAGTTAAGGGGGAGTAGGCTGATGAGGATTGCATCATCCTTAGACCTATGTCGTAAAGTGATAGGGATTGATCATCCCACAAAGAGATCATGTGTACTGCAGGTAGTGTTGCAGAAAAGGATTAAGAAGATCGAAGTGTTGCTGCAAAGGATCAAGAAGATCAAAGTGTTGCTACAAAGGATCAAGAAGATCAAAGTGTTGCTCCAAAGGATCAAGTGATTGAGTGTTGCAAAATATGAAGACTCGGTGTTGTAGAAGATGATGATCTAGTACTGAATATATTGAAGATATTCCAGTAACTGTTCTAGTAGCTGATGATTGTTGAAAACTTCCTATGACATAAATATGTATTACCTTGATACCATTGAAGATGATCTCTCTCATTACTCATATAGTTGATGATGTTGTTGTTAGTATAATACCCTTCTCATTAAGGGGGAGTGTTGAAATATTGTAACTTCAAAGAATATTCTAAATGTATTTTATTGATGTACCCCAAGGGAGATGTCTTATTCATCCATGGGGATGTTACTATTGTATTTGGTCATCGTAGAGTCATGAGGTATAACCTCTATTGTAATTCAAGTCAATAGTACCCTAGTGAATATAATATAATATTGTTTTGAGTCTTCCTAGGAGAAGTGGACCGAGTCATTTTAGTGGGGCCGACTTGTTAGGGTAAAAGTCAAGTGACAGAAAGAGCATAAATAGAGGATTTGTGTTCCTCATTTGAAAACACACACTCACTTGTGTATAGTGCATAGGGGAGAGAGAGAGAGAGATACCAGCAAGGAGAAGGAATAACTATTTTTGGGGTTTTATCTTATACATTTATATAGAGGAAGTTGTGTTGGGTTTTATTCCCCATGAGAGCTTCCGAGGATAAATCTATGTGTTCTTTTGTGTGGTTGTGCTTGTCTATATTTCTGTGATCCTTTTATATGTGGTTATGATGTTATGACGCTAAAATGTTATTAGATATTGTCTAACCATTAAAAATTTAACACAAATGTAGCACAAAATATATGATTGGGTTCCCAAATGTCTCCACGTGATCTATGAGAGAAAGGGTTGTTGACAAGGAGATTGTGCAACATACTGCTTTTGCATTTACAAAACAACAGAATGCACCTGTAGGTTGAGGCCCTGATTGTGATTATGTGTCTATGGAGGATGTCCAAACTGGGCACAATTTTGGTTCTGATTTATTAGCCTTTATCGTACGCAAAGACTATATGTTTCACTTCACTCTATTATTTTGACAAAGAAACCAAAAGTTTCTCTAAAGTTTGAGAAAAATATTATTAATATGTTTTTATTTATTCTATTTATTTTCATGTGTGTTGATTTCTAATTGGCTTATAGGCCTTGAAAATACTATTTTTATCATTGACCACATTAGTTAAAAATAGGAAAATAAAATGCAATTTACATGCATTATCAAAACTTTAGAAAGTTCATGAAATATTAATTATAGAGTGTAGTATTGCGGTCACTTCAATATTGTATTGTTGCCACTTCATTCATGTGTGTGTGTGTGTGTGTGTGTGTGTGTGTGTGTGTGTGTGTGTCCATATGTTTATATGGAAATAGTACCATTAATATTCTTAATCTTCTCTTATGCAATCTTAAACTAATTTTTAAAAGCAAAATATTCAATTTTTATGTTTTATGCTCTTTTTAAAATGTAAAAATTTATTTCATTTTCCATTTTTTCTTTTAAATAGTGTAAAAATATTAATATACACCATGATATTTTAATATTTTAAAATTAATTTTTGAATATATTTTCTTTTAAAAATATATATAAGTTTTGGGTTATATATTATTATTTATAAAATAAAATAAGTTGTTTTATTAATATTTGCAATGATTATTTAATTGATTTGTATTTATAATTTAATTTTTTTTCACAAAAATAAAATTCCTGCTATTTTATTAAATCAAGGAAAGATTACATATGCCATGAAAGATTCTATATAGATTCCTTCATATATGTTTGCTTCATATTTACATCATATATACTCCCCTCAGTTCATGACTAAGTTGTAATACAAAACACGTAATGTATTGCTTCTACTAGCAAAAAATGTCTAAAACCATCCAAAAATACTTATTACATCAGCTCCCTAAGGAAAATATAAGTGGAATAACTTCTTTGGAAAGTGTATATGTTGTATCATTGTAACACCTAGAGATATCTCTTAAAGTGATCTCCACAAATGACCTTTTGATATCTTGAATTTTCTTAAACCAATGTTTCAGCAAAATTACCTGCAAATTAGTGAAACCATTTAACCAATCTATAATAATCTTTGAATCTCCAGATATAGTGTTGTTTGTAACACCAAAATAAGAAGAAATAAGTAGAAGCCCATATAAACTTAAAATTTCAGCTTTAGTGTTTGACCCCAAACTGCCACCCAGACAGATATATAAAAATTGGTCCTTGTTTATGACAAGTACCATGCCATGACCACAATGTTCCTGATTTGAGGAACCATAAAAAATCCCACTGCGCCTGATAAAACTTCTACTAGAGGATAAAGGATTTTTGGAATTCATTTGCTAATAGTTTTGTCATGATCATTGAAAAGATTAAGGCCTCTAATGTTGCAATTAAGTGCATTGGGTTGAATGCCTTGGAAAACTGCATAATTCCTTGCATTCCAAATGGACCGTGAGATGAAAATGGGAAGAAGTATAAATGTATCTTCATTGTTGAACCAAATATGCAAAGATTTCTTACCTTCTCCCCAATCAGATCTGATACCAACATATTCTTTAATAATTCTCCAAACCTCTAGGTAGAAGGAGCATTCCACAAAAAGATGAAGAAGTTTTACCCTTTTGTCTACACAAAGGACAGAAGCTTGGACCCTGCCATCCTCTTTTCAATAAGTTATGCTAGGTAAAGATTTTATCCTTGAGTGTTAACCACCAAAAACATTTCAAATTTGTAGGAATGTTCCATTTCCACAACCCTTTGTACCACTAGATATGCTCCAATATGTTACTTTTCCTTATCATAAATTCATATGCCAACTTAGTTGTCAAATCACCATTTTTTTTGTTTCCATACCAAACTAGAGTATCTTTTTCAAAATTCAGTTTAATACCAGTAGACTTCAAGTTTTCAATATATGTAGACCATTGAACAACCCAATGACCACTAAGACCCGAATCCCTAGCATTTAACCAATATCCACCTTTAAGAATAGCCCATTTAAGCCTCTTCAGTACATCCATAGTCTTCATATCGATCCATGCAAGATGATCTGTTATTTCTGCTGGTAAGTAGGGACAATCATTATCACCTATGAAGGGATCAATACTAGTAAGAATATTTTTTCCATTTCCTATATTCCAACATATACCTTTTTCCAACCAATGAATTAATTTAAGGAAATTGTTCCAGATCACTGATTCATTGGTATATTCAAAATCTGAGTTTCTAATCCATATCCTAACTGGAGTTTTCTTTAGGTACTTTGTTTTCATTACATCACTCCACAAACTCTGGTTGAAAAGGCATCTCCATAAAGCCTTGAGACAAAGAGCAGAGTTAAATAGAGACAAATTTTTTATACCCCAACCTCCATGTTCTGTGAGGGTGGCCAAAGTTTCCCATGGAGCTAAGTGAAATATTTTCTCAAAGTTTGAACTTGACCATAAAAAGTGAAAGATCTTATTCCTTATAGAGTTGATAATTGAAACTGGAAGTTTGACCAGAGAACACCAGTAAACATGAATGCTTTGTAGAGTAGCTTTAATTAAAGTTATCCTTCCTCCAATAGAAAGGAATCTGTAGGACCAATTTGATATTATCTTATCAATCTTCTTTATGAGTCAATTCCAATACTTTACTCGGTAGCTGTTAGGTTTTAGGAAGAAACCTAAATATTTAAAACCAGTCTCCACCTTCTCTACTTTTTACAAAAAAAGTTCCTTCAATGCCTCTAAGTAGTTATGTTGAATATTGTGAGTATAGATGCAGGACTTTTCAATATTGATATTCATTCCTGTAGAATTGCAAAATACATCCATTAGAGATTGCATAGTCTTCCATTCATTGATATTGTCAAGTCCAAATAGGATAACATCATCTACGAAAAGTAAATGAGAAATAAATACTTTTTTTTTTCTGAAAATTTTATACCTATTAGCTAACCTTCATCCTAAGCTTTAACGATTAGTCTGTTGAGTCCTTCAATCATGAGAAAAAATAATAATGGGGAGAGAGGACACCCCAGTCTTAGGCCTTTAGAAATCTTGAAGAAAATTGTGGGAGACCCATTGATAAGTACTGCAAAATTGGCAGATGTTACACATGCCATTATCCAATTTAAAGCAAATTTAGGAATGCCAATATGAAGTAGAACCAATCTCATAAAATCCATCCCAATTAATTTTATCAAAATCCTTTGCTAGTTCAAGCTTCAAAATCTTCAAACTTAGATTTTTAGACTTTACAGTATGTAAACATTCCTTAGTGGTTCCAATAGCATAGAGGATCTGTTTATTATCTAAGAAGACAAACTGTTCTTTGTATATGGAATTGGAGAGCATGGGCTTTAATCTATCATCAATTATCTTAGTGACCATTTTGTAAACCAGATTACAGAGGGATATAGGCTTGAAATCAGAGAAACTCTCTGGATTGTCTTTTTTTGGAATTAAGGTAATAAAAGTTACATTTAGAGCTCCTCACATATAACCTTTCTTTCTAGAAAATTATGCAACTTCTAGTAAATATTTACCCAAAATGTCGAAGAATTCCAAGAAGGACTCTATTGTCCAACCATCTGAATCAGGACTCTTGTCCTTTGCAAAATTAAGTAGAACTTTCTGAATTTCTTCCAATGTAATTTATTTTCGTAATTCCAAACCTTCTTCTCTTGTAAAACAAGATGGATAATGTTCCAAAACTTTTAGTTGGTTACCAATTAGTGCATTCTTCTGATCTTTAAATAAAGATTTGAAGAAATATTGTGCTACCATTTTTATCTTATCCTGAGAATAAGTCGAAAGGGCATCATTAATCTCCCATATTGCATTTAAATTCCTGCAAAAAGAAGCAAAGTTATGGAAAAACTCTGTGTTTTTGTCACTCGCCGCAAGCCAAGTAGCTCTACTTTTGAGTCTTAGTTTTTCTTCATTTTTCAAAAGGATTTCATGCTGAAGGACTTGAATAGCAGAAAGTTTGTCCTTGATTTCAGCCAAACAAAACCATGTTGAGTTAGACATAAGAATATCAAAAATATCATATTCAGTTTGTTGTAGAATAGCTCTATTCTCAATGGAATTTCTTTTTGTCTAGCTAACTACTTATTTCTTTAGTGCTTTTAACTTGATAATGAAATGATCCATCACATTTGAAAACCCTGGACTACAAAATTTTTCCCAAAAAACCTTAATAATCTCACAAAATTCATCACTTTTGAGCCAATAATGGTCAAATTTGAAAGGTCTGGAAGAAACCTAAGGGTTTACATTCAGTTGTAGTGCTATTGGAAAGTGATTAGAGATGTTATTTTGTAAAACCCAGTATTTATAACTAGTGCTAAAATCTAGCAGGGATTCTTGTAAAAGGAAACGGTCAAGTTTTTTTCCCACATCAGCCCCCACTTTTTAACTTCTCCAAGTAGGAGTAACTATGGATGGGGCAATGTCTATTAACTGATTTTTATTAAAAAGATTTACAAAGTAATCCTCCAAAATATATGAAGGAAAAATCATTAGGATTTACAAACTAAGAATTATATAAATAAATAATTACACCTCAAATATCATGTCTACACCAACCTATATAATAAATAACACATTTACAACTTGACAAGAAATTTATACTCAAAACGAGAACTCTCGTCCTAAAAATCCACCTTTTTGCATCAAAAACTCCAAATCAACCATTAAATCGAAAAGTGACGTTATTAATAGCACCTTTTGTTCAGGGTTAAAAATACAACCATGGCCTTAGAAACCCATATTGTTGCTATCAAAAACCTTAAAATCAACCATTTAATTAAAAACTAGTGCTACTCGTAGCACATCTTTTTTTTCAAGGGTTAAAATTATAATTTGTTTGAAATCATGGACTTAAAAATCCATATCATTGCTACAAAAACCTTAAAATCAACCTTGAATAAAAAACTAACGCTAATGATAGCATTTTTTCAAGGGTAAAAATTATAACTTATTGGTAACATTGCTTAAGATCAACCTCCAATCGAAAAAGTAAGACTACCTTTAAAAACTTTATTTTCAATTAGGTGTATGTTTTTTAAAGAAAAAAGAAAGTGTATTATATAAAGTACAGCAATGCAAAAGAAAGTTTAAAATAATCCATCCAACCAGCAAAATCACTCAGCTCTTAGACTAAAGAAAAGAGTTCCATTCATGTAGTTGCCTTTTTTATATCTACTATTCAACCTTATACTACCAAAATTTCCTGAGTAGATTCTACAAAATGTTCCAAGGACTAAAATACAAAACATTTTATCATAATAAGCTTTTCACTGCATAGCTTTCGTTTCATGGCCTTTGTTCCTTGTTTGCCTATGTTGGATGTCCTCTATGACTACTTTTGTTGTTGGTTGAGGGGATGAATTTAGATCTAAAACCTTGTACGTCATGGTAGATGGTAGATGACTCCTCCATTATTGTTCCTAAATCTCTTTAATCTATGATGATATACTTTTTAAATACAATGTGAAATAATGGCTTTTAACCATTTTTAGTTGTACTACAATGCATGATTTCATAGTTGTACTTAAATAATACCATTTTAAATATTTAGCAAACAAATTTATAGTAAAAAGCAAATTATAATGAAAAAACATGTGCATTTTGGATTTTTGTTGTCTAAAATTATGTCAAATAAAAAAAAAAATATGATCAAATTGATACACATTTAAAATTTTTATTTTAATATGTATTTACAAATTTCATATATATAATTGATATTATTTAATTTTAATAATTAAAAAAAAAGTTAAAATAAAATAACATAATTAAACAAGGTTGCCCTCTTAAAAAGTGTTTAAATTGTAATATTGGATTTAAATAAGGTTTCCCTCTCTCCCTTGCCATTTTTGGCATTTACATTGATAAGCTAGCAAAGTGCTTGGAAGAAGCAAGTTGTGTCAGTACAATCTTAGCCGAGATAGTTGTCATCCTCCTACTTTATGCTGATGATATTGTTCTTATGGTAAGGTGTCCTTATGATCTCGATAAGCAATTAAGAATTCTTAAAGCTTTTTGCTCTAACATGGGTATGACTGTTAACACTGACAAGAAAAAAATCATGATTATAAGTCTAAGAAAGACACCAATGCAAATTTTATTTATGATAACAAAAATCTAGACGAAGTGACTTTCCTACAAGCATCTCGAAATTTATATTCATCACAAGCTCAATTGGAACTATAGCATTGAGAAAAGGATTAATGGAGGGTGGAAAGCTTATTTTGGTCTTGAAAATAACTGTAAATCATCCAATCTGGTCATGTGGGATAAAAAGAAGTTTCTCTTTGAAACTTATGTCATCCATGTTATCTTGTATGGTTGTGAAGTACGAGGGCGCATCATTTCTATATAATCTTGGAGGAAGATTGAGCACATCCAGAAGCGGTTTATAACTTATAACCTCAAAATTAAAAGCAATACGCCCTATCCTATTATCCTCATAGAAGCGGGTATTACCCCCATCAAGAGCATTGCAATGACTAGGTACCTTATGTACAAGCATAAGATAAATAACATGGGAAACAAGAGACTTCCTAAAATTTGTTTAAACTCAAGTCAAAACCAACTATGCCTCAAGTGGGGTTGGTGTAAAGATACCATGTCTTGGTTAAACCATTAGGGCATTAATGAAAATGACATTTTCTAGAACATTTATAATGTAAAAAATATTATTACTTCTAAGTTTAAAGAGAGATTATGGTGTGAGGAAAATTTAGCGGTTAAGAGAAAATTAAGATACCATAAGGAGGTCATTAATCCTAACTTGGAAGATTAGAACTATCTCTCAGTAGTAACTAGCTCACGAAAGAAAATTCATATAGCCAAGATTAGAATGAACTCTCATGAATTCCATAGCAAAACAGGGCGTTGGTCTTTTCCTAAAACTCCATGGGCGGAAAGGGTTTTCCATCTATGTGATTCTATGAGTGTTGAGGATGAAAATCACTTTCTCTTAAAATACCTTGCTTACACCCACATTAGATATGAGTTTCATAGTATTTTTTACAATACAAACCTTTATAACCTCCTAACTTGTCAAAACTATAGTGAGCTTAGAAAGCTTCTTGGCAAGCTTTTTTAGCACAAGAACAAGTTTTTAAATTAAACCAAGTATTGTCCTTCTTAAGGTCCGATAAACCAAATTTGGTCTCAATGGACATTAATCATCATCATCAAAAAATCATAAATTTAAAATTTAAAAAAAAACGTTAACGTAAAAGTTAAAAAAAAATAAAAGAAAAAATAATGTTAAATCTTAAAAACTTTTTAAAAAATATGTTAAAAAAAACTTAAAGTTAAAGTTAAAAAATAAAAGAACAAAATTAATTGAAAAGTAAATAAAATACAAAAAACAACATGGACCAAAAAGCAAAAATTAATTAAAAAATTAAAATGAAAAACCAAACCTACCCATCCCCATCCCTTCCCTTCTCGTCACTTCCTCCCCCTCTCCTCTCCATGTCCACCCTCTTCTCCCAACTCCCCCTCCACCCTCACCTCCCTCTCCTCTCACCTCTATGTGCTCCCCCTCCTCTCCACAATCCACCCTCCCCTCTCGCCATTCTCCCAATGCTTTGCTCCTCTCTACCTCTTCTTAGGTGCCCAATAACGATGATTGTATTCCATAATTAAGTCATTATCGTTGGGCGCCCAGGAAGAGGGAGTTTGTCCCCCATGGGGCAGAGACTTGATTATGAGATCAAGACACCATCGATGGGGGCCAGGAAGAGGTAGGAAGGAGCGGTAAGAGGGTAGTGGAGCACGCCTTGAAATATTTTTAACTAACATTATGTTATAGTAATCCCAAAGCTTCAAATATGAGATAGGGCATGCACCTTATCCTAATGCGGTTGAATGCAGTTGAGTTTTTGGACTTGATTGGGGGGGATCTCCTAAATGCGGTTGAATGCTCCATATTGGCAAGAAGGGTCACACCTTCCTTGAACTCGACCTTCCTTTCCTTGATTCCAAAAAAAGACAAACCAGTTACCTTTGTTGATTACCAACCCATCTCCCTTTGTAACCTTGTGTATAAACTCATCTCTAAGATCATTCCCCTCGGGATTAAGCCTCACTTGGATAAGGCCATTTCACTGGAGCAATTTGGGTTTCTCAAGAACAGGCAGATAGTTGAGCCCATTGGTATCACGCAGGAGGTATTACATACAGTCAAGACAAAAAATAAAAGTGTACTCATCCTTAAACTTGATTTGGTTAAATCCTTTGATAGGGTTAGTTGGTCTTATCTCAAACTTATCCTGTTACAGATAGGGGTCCCTCTGATGGGTGTTAACTAGATTATGGGTTGCCTATCTTCAGCAAATTTTGTTGTGCTGGTCAATGGAACTCCCTCTAAATTATTCTTTGTCTCGAGGGGTATTAGGCAAGGATGCACATTATCCCCTCTCTTGTTCATTCTTGTTATAGAGGGTCTCAGCTTATTGATAAAAGATGCTAAATCAAAGGGCTTGATCAGAGGTATTAAGATCTCGCCTTCTCTGGCTCTTACACATCTCTTGTTTGTGGACGATGCCGTCCTCTTTGGTTCGGGAAATATAGAAGAATGGTTGGCTTTTGAGCTTATCTTGAAAACTTTTTGTCAGGCCTCAGGCATGTGCATCAGCTTGGACAAGTTTGGGTTTCTCTTTAATAATGTGGAGGTAGGAACCTTGCACAGTATCTCACTTACTATGCCCTATAAGATGGAGCATGTCACTAGTGGCACTTGATGTCTTACTTCTTATGCTTGTCCATCAGACATACATATTGAGAGCACAATTAACGCGCTGAATGCTTATCAAAAGAGGCCCTTGATTTGGCTCCTAGGTGTGGTACTTTCATGGAATTTGATGATGGCATTTCTGTCATGAATGGGGTATTTCACCTCTTTTAGTATGTTGTGCTAGAGTAAGGCTCCTAGTATTTCACTTTTGGCACACTTTCCCTAGTGGGATTTGTCAATTGGATCGGGCCTCCTTGTTAGGCACTCAGTGCTATTCTTGTACTCTTGATATGTAGATCTGATGAACAGATGTGTTTGCAGTGGTCCTGTTTTTCACAGAACCTTACGGGTGTTTTTTCTGTTTTCAGATGGGTGATCCCCCTTGAACCTTTTTCTTTTTGTATGCAATTGTCAGCTATTTATTTGGCTATGTGTATGGCGGGTTCCATGCCAAGACTTGTACTGTCAGTATGCCTATGAAAGGATGTATTTCAGATGTCCTTTGATTCACAATGAATAACAAGATTAGGGTTTTTTCTACAGAAAAAAAAAAAATTGATGGAACGTAAAGTTCATATATATAAAGAAAATGGCTCGACCCGCATGGAAGTGGGGATGACCTCGTAAAGCAAATTCAAGCTAATAACATGATTTATAGTAGGTCTTCTAGACTCAATTCATCACCCCATTTGAGTGTTGGTATGTGCAGCTCTTAGTCAACCCTATCGGGAAGGCCGACTCAAATCGTCGTTGGAATGGAAATTTGCTAGTAGTTTTTACACACCCAAATCATAAAGCACAAAGGAAAAAGTGGGGGACTTTTTCGCCTTTGACCATATCCTTCGGGCGAAAATGCAACTAAAGTAGGGAGGGCTCCTCTCCACATGTATGAGCCATGTTCCTTGTTCGAGCCTCTAGATGGTATATATTCCCGCCATCGTCACCTGCATCTGGGGATGTTTTTAAGTTTTAAAATTTGAGTTTATTTAAAAATTATTTTATGTTTTTTTAATTAATGTTTTTTTGTTTTTGTTTTTTTAATTAAAAACATAATTTTTTAAAGTTTTTAAACTTATTAAAAACATGCTTTTGTTTGTTGTTATTTTTTTAAAGTTTTAGTTTTAATTTTAAAATTTAGTTTTTAATTTATGTTTTTTTTAATGATAATGATAGTGAATGTCCACTCATACAAACTTTGTTTGAATGGACCTTCAGAAGAAAGAAAGAAATTACTTGGTTTTCTCTAAAATTGTATTCCTATACACAAAAGGATTAGAAAGAAGCGTACCGAGGTCGCCACAGTTTTGACAAGTTAGAAGAGTAGAGAGGTTATAATTAAATAAAGATTGTGAAAATGTGATCTAATGTAGTTGTATGCAAGGCACTCTAAGCTAAAGTGAATTTCATCATCAATGCTCTTAGACTCACGAAGATGGCAAATCCTTTCCCTTAGGAGTGTTTTAGGGATTGTCCAACACCCTATTTCACTACTAAGTTCATGAGAGTTCTTTCTTATTTTGTCTATATTAGTTTTAATTATGTTGATTTAAAAAAAAAATTCATTTTGTTTTCATTTTATTTTGTAAGTAAGCAAGAGAATATTTATATTATTGATGGCAATAGAGTGACATAGAGTACAAAAAAATCATGTTGGGCCTCCATTAGAGGACAAACCATGTCATGAGCACCCAGAAACAAGTTTTTTCTAAACAAGATCCCAATGGACATAACCAGATACCCACAATTAGTAGTAGTAGTAAGATTTAGAAATAGTGTCCAAAAAAACTTTTAAGATACCACTAACTATTCTGCCTAAGATGTTGTTGTCGACCATCATTATGTAACTATTATAATATTGCATTATCAAAAAAAACAAAATAAGAAAAAGAACCAGTTCATCGATGACCAGTAAAGGGGGTTGCAAGGAGGTCTTCATCTCCCTCATTTATGATATGGGGTGAATTCGGAGTGCTACCAGCTAGGGGGTACATAGTCTCTAGCTCAATCCCCATTCTCTTAGCAATGATGTCCAGCATAGATTCCACTAACCTGAGCTCCATACACATATGATTCAGAGGGGCAAGTTCCTCCTTCAACTTAGAAATTTGCTTGTCTCTTTCCACCATTGAGATGCCCAACAACGATTTGGTGGTTCAGTACAGGTGTAGAGCCCTGTGATATAAATCCATACTCAATATAGTGTATGCTTGATCTAGCACTTTGAATTCCCTTTCCTTGGTCTGAGTTGAGCTACTATCTTGAATCCTCTTTTTAGCTTTCCCTATTTTCCTCTTAATCATCAGTGTAGTGTGCTTGCAATATTTAAACAAACAACTTTCATGGACTTTGACAATTCTTTAGAAGGCACTGGCTCCCTAGCTACCTTATTCTCCTTTTTTTTCCTTACGTTCTTTTATGTTGCTTTCACGTTCATTTTATTTACCCCACTCTACTTCCTCTCCAAACAAGCTGGACGAAACACTCTCAGGCTATGGATCATTGGCTTTCTCCACATACAAGCTAAATAGGAATCCAACATAGGATGTCGCATTTTTGAAACTCTCCACCACCTTTCACGTTCGTTACCATCAATATGAGGTTCCATGATGGACACCTCTTCCGCATGTAAATATCTCTCCCAAATGCAGATGCCATTGTCCTTTCATATCTTCTTCCCTCATGCAAGCATGAAAACAATGAATGAGTGACCAAACAGATCGTCCAATATTTGAATGGATTGCATGTTGTTGTTGGAAATAATGCAGAAGAGTGCCTTCCCACTTTGGGATGGGGATATGTCTTATAGGCTGCAACAAAGCCTTAGTATTTGGAGCCCCTTTTGAGTGGTTGGATTGTGACCCAAGTGATCCTGCTATAGATTATTAGAGGGAAACAAAATAAAACCAATAAAATGATAATAATAATAAAAAACTAAAGAAAATGACAAAGGAAGTAGAGAATGCAAACTCCAACAATCAATGTGAGCCAAACCACTTGTATATTACCCAATGGTCAAGCTAGTACAACACCTTGGAGATGTAACTCCAAAAGGAGGCAAACAATCTTCCTAAGGGAGGTATTTCTTGTCAAACAATGTTTATAGAATGGTCTAGGAACCAAATGTGAGATGAGCACTTGCCCCTTGAGGGAAGGAGGCAAAGGAGCTTTGGAAATTCTTGGAAGGGGGGAAGAGGTGAGCTAAGAAGAAGCTCAACCACAATTTCAATAACATAACTTTGCTCAAAAATCTTCTTACAATAAGCATGCACATGGCCTTCTTTTATAGGACAAGAGGTGGCCAACAAATAAAAAGATCATAGTGTGAACCCTGTAACAGATTTAAATAATAAACAACAAACAATAATAATAATAATAATAATAATAATAAACATCAACATATATATAAAATAAATAATAATAATAATTAATAATGTCATTAGGAAAAGACATGACTCTTAATGAAAGGGTATTCCATCAAAATATAAATAATGGGCCCTCAATTGTAATTTTGACTTATCTATCCATTTATTCATATTTTATTATCTACGGATATGTGGGTTATTTCAGAAATTACTTAATTGTGAATATCCAACTATGGATGTTACAGTGGTATCAGAGCTATACGGACCTTGGACAACATTATTTACACCTTGTGTAGACTTGGGTTTCCCAAAAAAATAGGACTTTGTCCTTAAAAAAAATAAAAAATAAAAATAAAAATAAAATAAAAAAGGTAAAAGTAACCCCCCAAAAAAAGAGGTAAAAGAAAAGAACAGAAAAAGTAAAAAAGAAAAGATAAAAGTTTAAAAAAAAAAGGTAATAGTGAAACCACATGTGGTTGGTTTCTTAAAGTGGGTTTGGGTTTGAATAAAAAAAATGCATAATAATAACTACAAAGAAGCAAGTGACATTTGAACCTAGGTGGGGAAGGTAACACTTATTCCTCCCAACCACCCAAGCTACTCGCATTTTACAAAACTATTGGAAAAAAAAAGACAAAAGTGAAGTAAAAACATAGTCACAAACAATGGCACCTACATATTCAGAAATGAAGCCATGGCTACAAACAAGAGTGGACGAGTTAGAGCAATATAAGGCAATCAATAAAAGTATACAAGCTGACGTTGAGATGCAAAAGTGGTTGAAAGAGTGGAGAGACAATGAGAATCGTCGCTTATGGAATCAAAATCGACAGCTAAAACGAACCATAAGTGATAACAAGAAAATGTTATCTGATCAGGATAAAGAAATATCATGTTTAAAAATTCATAATCAAAACTTAGAAGACGAGATCAAAAAGTAAAAAAATGACAACAAATCACCATATTGATGCGATAATGAATTAGAAGGAGAAATAAAGCATCTAAACAAACTCATCATGGAAAAAGATGTTGAATTGGCGCAAGTCCAGATGAAGTTAGAAAATCAAGAAACAAAGTTACGTCATCATAAACAGCAAAAAGAAAAACTCCAGCAGCAGTATGACGACAGTAGAAGACACATAAGTTAGAACTGAGAAAAGTCAACAAGGTGTTATCAAGCAATTCCAAAGAAATTTTCAAATTAAGAAATCATAACAAGACACTAGTCACAAAAATTAAGAAGTTGAAAAGTAGTTGGAAGACAGAACAATCTACAGAATACATTGAAGGAAAACTTCTAGACAAACCAGAAGAAAATCGTTATATCAAAAGGCATAACAAAGATCTTAAGGAACAACTTAAGAATTCTGAAGATGACAGAAAGTCACATGTAGAAGTGATTAAGAAGTTTCAAAATGATAACATGCAGTTAGAAAACAAGTTGGAAAAGATACAGAATGAAACCTTAAAACCTCAAGAGACGAAAATACAACTTTCTGCTCAGATCAATGCTAAAAAAATGACACTCGTAAAAGAAAATGACATTGTGGAAATTCCATATCCACACCCCAATCATAAAAATAGATATTCTAAAAATTGGGAAATGTCGAAAGATAGCGGTACCAATGTGATCAAATCTCCTAATGATAGATCAGTACAGAATGCCAACATTCCACAACAAATCAATTTGGGATGGATTGATTCGTCCACATATCATAAGTTGTGCTCAACTCTTAGTAGTTCGTACCGACATGTTTCGTCAGCTGCGACACCACAAAAAATGATGCAGAAACATTATAAGGCTTTGAGGACAAAGCCTTTCTAAGATAGTGGCAATGTAACAGACTTAAATAATAAACAACAAACAATAATAATAATAATAATAAACATCAACATATATATATATATATAATAATTAATAATGTTATTACGAAAAGACATGACTCTTAATGAAAGGGTATTCCGTCAAAATATAAATAATGGGCCCTCAATTGTAATTTGGACTTATCTATCAATTTATTCATATTTTATTATTTACGGATATGTGGGTTATTTCAGAAATTACTTAATTGCGAATATCCAACTATGGATGTTACAAACCCAATGTGCCATGTTTTGGATCCAAAGTACACCAAGAGGCCATTCAAGGAAATTGAGTGTGTGGAAGGAAAAATTTGAATTCATTTGAGTAAGTGGAGCTTTCGTGAGCCTTCAATCGCTAGTGGGTGAGATCTCGTCGTTTGTGTCAAACACACAGATCTCGAAGGAAATTCTGCACTATGGCCCTAGTGTTTTTCCTGGAGATGCACATTGTAGTACGTATAAATAGAGTTTTACCCACGCTGTTGTGATTTTTTACTGCTTTGAGGCCATTTTGGACTCAATCTGCGCTTTGTATCTTGCGAAGATTTATTTTTCGTTGGATGCATGTTATATGTTGATGACGCTTTGTTGTGTGAATCATGAAATTGTCGTAGGTGTGTGAGTTTTTTCATGATAACAGATGCCCATGATGTATGAGTTTTGGAGGGTATTGTAGAGCCAATAATGCATCATTGTTTCTTGTGTGCTTTCTATGTTGGTTCTTCAAACTGTGTGGACATGAATGACCTTCCAAAGGGGTTATTTTGTTGTGGTGTTGTTTTTATACAAACGAGGTGGGCATCCCCATTCTCGTGAAAATGGACAGAGTGGCTACAAAACTTAAGAGACCGAGGGATCTCTTGCAAACTATTGTGGGAATGGATGAGGGTGACCTTAACCATGCAAGAGTACATGAACCCGGAAGTGGTGTAGCTAGTGATGAAGAAGCAGAATTGTGAAGAATATGAAGAATCCCACAAGGGTGGGAATTTGGAATGGTGGTGGAGCCATTGAATATGGTGCATGTACCATATCTACTGTTACTATCATTTTCAAATGTGAAGACTACTACCTTCATCATGTACAACTCCCCCTAATGCAAGTAAATGTATTGTTTTCAAGCACAGGGGATACTACCAAGTTAACGAGCACTAATGACTCTCCTTACTCAATTTGAGATAACCCTTATAGTGATGGAAATGGATCCCAAAACCCAAAACCCTAAACCCTATAACTCTATTCAACATCTTCTCTACATCGTTGGAAAGGCATTTGAGTCATCTAATACTTTTTAAAAGAAACAAAAGTCTGAAAATGCCCAAAAGTACCCTAAATATGAGATTTTTTTATGTATAGGTGAGTTTCCTAAAGGAAACACGCGTGTTCCACTTTTTATACGTGACTTGTTATACGTAATACCCGCGTGTTCCACTTTTTATACGCAACTTGTTCTACATAATACCCGTGTGTTCCCTAAATGCATGACTATTTACATTGCAACCCATGTATCATACACGAGTATTGTTACTACAACCCGTGTGTACCTCCTGAATACACGACTATTGTCTCTGAAACTCGCATGTTTTTCCTGTAGATGTAAAAAAAAGACGGTTTTCGGAATTCAGGTAGTTTGGGTGGTTATGCAACTGACTCCTTCAGTTGTAACTACTTTGTCTTCAACCCTATATCTTCAAAAGGGTATAAATAGAGGTAGGGAGATCCATGAGAGGAGGCTTGAACCTTTGCATTGTTATGCTTGAGGAATTGGGACTCTCTTTCCCCCCACCTTTGCCTTAAAATCTTTCTCCTTGTGTTGCAGAGCTTGGAGGCTAAGTTCCTTGGAGAAGAGAAGCAGGAGAACCAGATCAAGGTTTCATGAGGTTCCCAACTTGGAGAGAAGGTATATTTGTACTTATTTTCATGATTAATAAAGATGTGATATCCTTCTTCTTCCCAAATCATTGTTCAATGTGTGATTGAATCTCTGTTTATGATTAGATGTTTATGTTAATCAGATTATTATTTCATATTATTTTGATTATCATTGTTTGACATGTGGTCATATTGGTTTGAGGAAGGTATAATTCATTTTGCAGGTCTCTTGGAGCAAGAGGAGCAAGAAGAGAATTGAAGGGCTGCTTGGATCAACATTTGTTTGGCTGCTTGGATCAACATTACCTCTGACTTTGCTTATATATACTTGCAAAACTATATGCATCTCTCTTTCAACCCCAGTACGTTAATGGCCTCTTAAACCCTAGCCATAGGAAACTTTCCTCTACAACACTAGCATGACACAAGACTGGATGATATGCGTTGGGCTAATACTTCCTTGATCAATGATAGACTGGGGGTTGAGCTGATAGTATCCTACTTCAAGTGAGGATGGGATGGAGGGAGAAAAACTGTATATGAAGGGATTTGTCAGGAACACAATACTTGAGAGGGTGGAGACTGAAAAGGAATGATTGTGAGGCACCAGTAGACTCAACGTCATCGATCAAAGGCACAAGGGGTTGTTTCCAAGATAATTAATTGGTTCCCATATGTAAGTTGAACTGGGAATTGTTTGTACATAATGAATAATTGGTGGGGCCCCCACGATTTTGGGCATGTTGGGGGACCAATTTTATGATGAGTAGGAATCCCACAGTTTTTGCTGGATCGGGGAGTAAATTTGGTGATGAGCAGGGTTCCCATGATTTTGAGTGAATTGAGGAACCTTGTCCAAAATGAAGTGAATAGTAGTTTGCAAACGCAAAGATGAGTGCCCCATCAATCAATACCATGCAAAATGTTCCTGTGGGAATATTTGAATAGGATTTGTTGGCTCTAATGGAGGGGGGGCTATTTTTATCTTGGTGGAGGTGATGTTAGGAAGAAGAATTGAAGATGGGTTAAATTATCATGGGGTGTGATAAGGTCATAGTGAAATATTCTTCGTAACTAGTGCCGAGGAATTTGGCATTGATGAACTGCTTGAGGTAGGGGAGTAAATTCACAACTATGGAATAATTGGCTTCAAGCAGGTTACTTTATGGGCATGACCAATACCTTGGACTTGTGGGGGATCGACATCATAGGTGTTAATTATGATAAAGGTTTGTTGAAGGAAAACACTCATGGAGGGAGATGGAGTGGTCCTTACTTTTAACGTTGATGGCACATCAAAATCGGGAAATTGATAATGATATTGATTTGTAAGACAATGTCAGGGAAATATTTAGAAGGAAATGTTGGTGTCGAGAGACAAGTTCTGTGATAATACATGAGAGTAAACTCTTGCATCTTTGGCGATGGCGATAGTATGGGCGTTCTTAGTATAATCCTGCACACTTGACACACATGCCCAAGTGTAGTTAAGGACATGATAAAGGTATGGATAATGCATAAGTAAAAACTCAAAACATGGCGCACTTGTGAGGTGTGTTGTCTTATGGGTAAAACTTCTTTAGATACAAACCATTAAGAGGGCCATTTAGTGTTATACCATCTGAATATTGCAAAACATATGCCCCATTAGGTTGACATTAATGAATGATGAAGGGACCAGTCCATTTAGGTACCAACTTTCCTAGCCTCGATTTGAAACCTTTTTGAGTGTTGAATATGAGAACAAAGTCACCCTCGCTAAAGGTACATGAGAAGAAATGACAATCATATTGGGATTTGGATTAAAGTTTCATGGCATCATTTTTTTTGTAGTGAATCGCATTGTTCTTCATCGAGGTGTTCTAGGGTGAAAACCCATTGTTCTAGGGTCGGAGTATCAGGAAATAATTCAACAACTAATTCGAGAGTGGGAGTTTGACACTCAATAGGGAGGACGACCTCAAATACATGGACTAAGTAGAATGGTGTGAATCTGGTAGCACTTTTAACCGAGGTTTTGTAGGCCCAAAGGGAAAGGAAGAGCATGTGGTGCCAATTAGACTTATTCTTATCGATTGTGCGTTGTAGTGTAGTTTTGAGAACTTTGTTGACTGGCTCTTCTTGGCCATTAGATTGAGTATAATATGGGGTAGAGAAGTCATGTTTGAATTCAAGGAGGTGAGACAATTCTTTGAAATTTTAATCCCATAAATGTTTTCCATTATCGAAGACTAACTATTTTGGGGCGCTAAACAATATTATGACATGGTTAAAGGAGAACCGTGCGACGGTAATGGCTTTGCAATCGATGGTAGGCATGGATTCTGCCCATTTGGTAAAATAATCAATTGGAACAATGATGTATTTGTGGACTTGAGCAGATGTTGGAAAACAGTCCATGTAGTCGATGGCCCATTTGTAGAAGGGGCCTGTAGTGGTCATGGGGTGTAAGGGGGTTAGTGGGGACTATGTTTTGCAAGTGAAAACCTTACAATTTGAACATATTTTGACAATGTAGACATAGTCTTTGAAGATGGACGGCTAGAAGTACCTTTCCCAGAGGATTTTATGGGAAGTGGCCAAGCCATGGAGGTGGCCCCCACATGCACCGCCATGGAAATCGTTGAGTACTTATTCTGCCTTGATGTGTGACAAACAACGCCACAAGATAATATATATGTCGTGGCGATAATGGACATCTCCAAGGACGAGATACTGCAGGGCTTGGTGGTGAATGTGTCTCTTGTCAACACGAGAGAGGTGAGGTGTGAACTTCTGGGTTTTGAGGTAAGTCATTGTATTGTCGTACCATGGGTCATTAGTGGCGATGTTGAAAAGGTGTTTATTGGGTAAGTGATTCTTCACTAGTTCACCCAACGTAAAAGGGGGGAGTTCTGTAATGAGTTACGTGAGAGCTAATTCCTTTTAGCATTTAGGGGTTGCAAACTCAAGATCAAATTATTGGAGGGTTACAATCCACCGTACAAACTTACTCTTAATTAGTCGATGGATAAGTATGTTTTACATTGGATTAGATTCTATTATGATCGTATTCTTGCGTAGTAAAATGTAATGGTGTAGCTTATATATATCACTGATGCCAGTTAGCACAAGTTCCTCATATTTGGTATATTTGAGGGAAGGGTTGACTAATGTCTTGCTGTTGTAATAAATGACATGCTCAGTATTCTCATCAGCTTGTTGGATCACAATGCTAGCGACAACACAAGAAGATGCTGATACATAAAGAGTGAAATATTTATCAAAATTGGGTGGGTAAATCAATGGTCCCGAGGATAATGTGTGTTTGAGCACTTTGAAAGAGATTTGGGTGTGGTCGTACCACTGAAAAGGGAGAAATTTTCAAGGTATCTACAAGCGATGAAGGAAGTTGGATTTTCCTTAGATGCTTTGAAACTAGTGTCGTGCTCATGGGGGTTGTAAGTCCATGATGGCTTGAACTTTAGAGGGGTCCACGATGATGCCTTATTGTGAAACAATGAAACCTAATAGGCATCATGTGGTGATGCAGAAGACACACTTGAGGGGGTTTAGGTGGATGGTGTATTTGTGACATCATGTAAAGATGGTGCGTAGATATTGAAGGTTTATTAGCCTTGGCTGTGAGGTCATCTAGGAAGGTTAAAATGATCTCAATGAGGTCATTAAACACATATTCCAATGCTTGTTCGAAGGTAGTTCCTGCATTATTAATTCCAAAGGGTATGACCTTATAGGATAAGGTCCCCCATGGGGTGGTGATCCTGGTTTTATACTGATCCTAGGGGCAGATTCGTATTTGGTTGTAACCAAAAAAACATCTATGAAGGATAGAATACCACTGTTGGCACAAGAATCGATGACCTGATCGATGAATAAGGGAAGAAAATTGTCTTTGGGACACGTAAGGTTGAGATCATGAAATTCAGTGCATACCCAAATCATTCCTCTCTTTTTGTTCACGGGGACTAAGTAGGACACCCATGAGATGTAAGCTATAGGATAAATGAATCTTGCATGTAGGAGTTTCTCAATATCAAATTTTATGATGGGGGCGTTAGAAGGGTGCACTGGTCATTACTTTTGTTGAACCAAGACAGCATCGGGACATGTGTCGATGTGGTGTTCAACAATTTCCATGTCAAGGTAGAGCATTTCAACATAAAACCATGCAAATATGTCCTAGAATTCCTTGAAGAGGGCAGTGAAGTATCTAATATCTTATGGGGAACATGATGCACTAATGGTGATGTTTTCAACCACCCTAGGGGTAGTAGAAATGTCTACTTGAATGGTAGGTGATATGTTGGACAAATTTCCCTCTTCGAAAGCATCGGGAGCAGGAATAGGTTTTTTGAACCAATTCATATGCTTTGGTAGTAAGAATTCTTTTGATTCAATATTGTGCTGCTGGGATATCATCGGGGAGGTAAAGGATGATCGATGATGAAGATTGTGACAAGGGTGTGTTCATATTCATAGCCTCCATGATAGCCTTCTTTGTGGCAAAAATAAATTCTTTGAGTATGTCCTCATTAGAAGAAAAAGAGTCTTTTGAGGTTATATCAATACTTGTGGTAGCGACGATATGAGGGAGGGTGGGTACCATTGTTATGGATCCAATAATTTGTGGCATAGAAACATTATCGAGGAAGAAAATGTCACCGTAATGAGTGGTTGGAGGAGGGAGAATTTTTTCCTGGGGATTGCTTGATTGTTAGGGTAACTCTTATGGGGGTTGGTAAGCCCGTGGAAGGAAAACCACAGGGTGGTTTTCCTCGTCGCTACTATTGGTAGAGGTGTCATCTTCTTCCACCATTATTGAGAGGACCACACCTATGGGAATGAGGTTGTCCGTAAGATAGATTTGTTATACTTTGAGGGTGTAGAAGGTGGCTTTCAATGGACACTGAAAAGTATGGTGGGACATCAGCTTTCATTCTCGACATGGGAAACTAGTGTGCCCATGGTTTAAGATGTGAGGGGGCCTTTTGATTGGCGGTGGAGAGATGATCCTATCACTACTTAGGGTAGAGATTGTGTTTGAGAGTTTTGGTGTATCCTCCTCCAAGGGTTGAGTAAGGAGAAGGGTTGTGAATGCATTCTGAAATCAAGGGAGATCGGGGCAATGGTGTGCATAGTGCCCATATTGGGAACAAATCAAACACGCCTTGTTGTTGTTTAAGGATTTGGACTTAGAGTTCGAGGGGTTCAAGGTTCACCTAGTCTTAGCTTGAGGGGAATGTGTGGTACTAACAGATGTATTGGGAAATTGTCTGAGCTCTAGTAAGGTGTGGAACATATTTTTTATATGACCTTGTTGTCTACGTAAAGAACATGGGGGTGTGACCTGCATGGTAGGTGTACCATGCATGATGGGTTCCTTAAGTGTTTGTTAGGTGGCATCCTTCATGTTGAGTTTAATCTCCCCTGATGAAGATTCAAGGGCATGGTTGATTATGATGGGGGCCTTCAAATTGGGTTGAGTGATACCTCTGCTGGTGGGGGTGTTTGGATTGGGTTGAGTATTGCTCCTATTTTGTGGTTTTGTAACTGGTGGTGGTGGTTGGGTAACGGGGATTATGGGTTCAATAGTTGGATTCATAGAAGTGACTCGTTGTATCAGCACCATCATGGAATTTTCAAAGGTCATGCTGAAGGGACTGAATTATCTTCAAGGACGCGTGAGGTCTCAGCATTGGTGTACTCTTTGGCATGAGTCTGTAGGTTGAACAACGCCGAATTCATATAATTTTTTTGGAAAGATACATCCGCTGGGGGACAAGGATTTGGTTTTTGGGTAACCACTCCTTGGTTGGTAAAGGGTTGATGAAAAACATCTTGTTGGGGTTGTGCTATAGGAGGTGCCTAAGGGGTATTTGCAAGTGTTTGCTTCTTGGTTCCCACCATCTATTCGTATTTCAGGATAAGCAAACAATGGTGAGTGTAATGATTATACTCATCAGATATCAAGCAAGGGTAGTTTTTCCTCAAGTTGGTATTATTTCCTTACATGGGGGGATTCTTCCCTTGTGCAAGTTAGTTACCCTAGTTTTGGATCTGTTGGTTAAATTGGTTTCCCCCTTGCCCCTATTGGTTGTGTTATATGTTCTTTCCCTTCTTCTTCCCATGATTCTTAGGGTTTGAGGGATTGGAAATATTCAGTTTCTCAAATTGTTGATATTGTTGTTACATAGAAGGTTGGACAAAGTCGACTCCCATATGAGGCATGGGTGTCGTACCGGGGGCGCATGGGTATGGGTAGTAAGGATTATACCCTGGGGATGGGATATATGCCAGTTGTGCCACATATGATGTGGATGTAGGCACAAGTGGTTCCATTTGTGATTAAGGAGTTAAGTGTAGTTGACTTGTACTTCGGTAAAAACGGTTGTATGGTCCGTACTAGGGTTGTCCAAATGGAGGATTTTGTACAATTGTAGTGTGAGCTGACACAATGGGGATAGGTGTGTATTGTGTCATCATGGATTATGGTGCAAGAGGTGTTTGTTGGACCATGAGAGAAAATGCACCCAATAAGGCCATCTGTGAAATGTGATATCCCTGGAACGAGAGGATCAAGTGATCGATGTCGAGGGGAATCTAGTAGTATGGTATACAAGTACCATGATTGTGCATTTGTGAGGTCAAAGTGTTGGGCTTTGAGAATTGCTTCTTCCTCATTTTGCGGCATTGAGGTGGCCACATCCTTTATGATAACTATAACTAGTTTGACAGATTTGAGAAACTAAAGCAAAAGGAAGGGAGGTTGAATGTTTATTTTTCACAAGGTGTGGAGATAATGCCACTCATGGATATGATTCTCTATGTGTGTCGCATTGTTTTCTCAAAAATCTATGAGTATTTTGAGGACAAGATCATGCCTTATTGGCAACTTAAACTAGGATAGAAATGATGTAGTGATGGTCTCAAATGTGGTATGAGAGGCTATTGTCAAGTTTACATACCATTTTGTAGTTATACCAGTTAGTGTTCTTTGGAACAGACGAACATGTACTGAATCTTCCACTATGTTGTTAGAGGAACAGCATAGGTGGAAATATATGATGTGGTTGGCAATATCATCTCCCTTCTTCCCTTCTAATTTAGGGATATCCGAGGGTTATTTTTCTGTCATATCTGGCCAAATGGCATCATGACCTATGGGATCATTAACTAGTTTGGCTAGATCCGAAAGGTTCAAACTTGTCGTAAATGGTAAGTTTGGGTTAGGGGGCGCCATGTTATTCCGAATGTTTTTTCCTCAAGGGGGATACCTAGGAATATGTGGTGGTGATATTTGTCTTCTAGGGGAAGAGAAATATATAGTGCTTCATCTTCCTGTGGTAGGGGAATAAGGTAGGGTGTTCCCTCATGGGGGAATTAACAAATGTGAGCCTCTTCTAAAAGAAGAGGAAGGGAAAGGGTTAACACTATCTCTAAGGGGAGAGAGTGAATCAAGCAAGGTGTATCCTTTCCTAGAGGACCCAATCAATGTGGCCTAGAAGCAGCCACGACCTGGTTATCTCCCTCATGTGTCACAAGGAGATAAAGAAGAAATGCCCATCAAGAGAGTGGAAAGACCTTGCAATCTTTGACACTACCTTGGGGGGGGGGGGGTTCTCCTCTATGGTGGAAGCATACTATCCAAATGAGAATGATGGGTGGTGAATAAAAATAATATAGATAAATGGAAAAATATTCCAACCACCACAAATACAATATGGTGCAATAAGTGAGTGATATATGAAAATATGGCTTTGTGCAAAGGCGCCCACATGTTGGTTCTTTTTTAATTACGAGTTTAATGAGATTATATTTAGAAAAGAACAATAAGTGTAATTCCCTAAAATACCTAATGTACTTGCTCTCAAATGTAATTGGGCCTCCCAAAAGCACAATTGTTGGTGATAGTGGAATCCATGCAACAATTAACTAGTAGAGGTAACCAAGAGTCATTTCTATCGATGATGGGGCCAATGTTCCAATCAAGAAGACCTGGAAACACCTTCCAATGGAAATATTTAACTTCATGAATCACTTTCACTCCCAAGTGTTCCTTGGAAGTATGCTAAGTTTGGCCACTTTGGTTACCTTGTGTCAAGTGTGGATCAGTTGTTGTGCATGAGTGGTATATTGTCGTATCTCTAACAACAAGGTGAGTGTCGTGTAGGGGAGAGCAGGGAATCTATAACTTGGATTTTACCTCCTTGGTCTCGGTACACTTATGATTTGGGATCTCTTTGAACACTTTCTTATAGTAGGATTTAAAAGTACCCTAAAATACAACAACTCTATGTTTCAAAAATATGCCTAATGAAACTAGATTGGTGGGCAACGGTTTGGATGCTTATCCCAATCAATCCTACCAAACTAAAATATTTTTTTGTGATCTCCTGTGGAGGATTTCTGTTGGTGAGCATTTATAATGGTTGCTTGTTAAGGATTTTGTTGTGAATTAAATGAATGTAAGTGGGGTATTTCACAATTATCCTCATTTATGGTTCATTGAAATCATGAAGAGCATACTCACTTTGAAAGAGCCTTTAGGTCTTTTTAATGTGTGAAAGTGGGAATACACATGTGATGAAAGCAAATAGTATTGTTGCAATTGAGTGAAGTACTCAAAACAAAATGATGGAAATTGTAATTTGAGCTCTAAACAAACTAATGGTGCTTGAAAAAATAAATTATTAGTGTGCAATGGAGGTATTTTACCCTTCACTCCCTTTTTTGATTCACATAAATTGTGAAGAGCATAGTTGGGGAATGGAAGGGTCTTTAGGTCCTTGTTTGTGTGCATAAATGTGGATTCTACACTACTTTATACTAAATATGTTAAAGTAAAAGCAAAGAACCATAGAATGTCCTGAATACTAGTGACAACAATGAGGTCCTTAGAGAGCCCCAAAGTTGCTTACCTAAGTATATTTACAGGGGTGACTCCTTTACTTCCTAATCTTATTCTAGGTGTGCTAATTACTATAGGAACAAGTAACATTTGTAAGCTAATTAATTCCTAGTTCATTAGTGAGAAGCTAGTGGGCTACAAATTATTGTATGAACAAATAAAAAGAAAATAAAGAATAAACAACTTGAAAATTAAAATTTATAGTCACACTGCAGCACGATAGAAGCACTTGTCGATGTGTTGTAGCATTGGAACGGTGAGGGAAAAGAATATTGAGTTGGGTCAGATAGACCACGCAAACAGAATCCTATTAGATCTAGAAATGCCAAGATCTTATAGTTAACTAAGCAAGAAAATAAAATGTCGATTGTGTTAAATGTTGAATTCATGAAGCAAATAAAAATATTGAATTAACGGGACATAACAAGCTTAAGGAGAACGCTTCAACAAAGAATTGCAACCACAAAATTGAAGATAGGAAATTGATAATGGATTTTGGAAAAATGCTTACGTCTATGGGTCCATTTTGAGTGCGACCGATCGATTATTTCTTCAAATGCAAAGGTTACAATGAGATTGAGAATTTATAAAGACAAGATTTTACTTAAGAACAACAATTTACCCAATGTGATACCTCAAGAATTCATGTGCAATGCAACAACCTCAATCATGGGAGCCACAATCCGTCCATAATATAAATGAAAGTCTAACCAATGCTCTCTCTATCTCTGTTTGAAACTGCTTGTTCTACTTGTCCTCTCCTATCCCAACCAACCATGTCTACAATTTCTAAATAGAGAATTCAGACCAGTGAAGATCTGTGAAGTTTGTGCATATTTTAGGACTAAATCAATCTTGATGCCCCAAATCTCCTAAAGGATAAGAATCCATGGGGAAATCAAGACCAAATTGGCACAAATTAAGGATCAAATCCACGTCCAAAAATATTTGCAAATATGGAAAAACCAAATCCACAGTTAAAATCCCCATATTAAACTCGCACCATTTATTAAATTTATCATCGATTAATCTGGATTGTTGATCTACAACATCCCGATGCCAATTTTCCTGCTTCCAACTATCTACTACTGAACTGCAAGGCTATCGACTAATATGATTCCAACTTTGAATAGATGACGTTGAGGGTCGGTAATCGGTGATGTTGAATCCACAAATAAAATGTTGTTGAGCCCCAACTCTTGACTTTTTCACTATTCCACTATTAGAGAGTTGGCAGTCAGCCTGAACAACACAACAGTATCGCGTAAACATGTCAAATTTTGGCTCCTAATTGTCCAATGTCGAGGGTCCATAGTTGGTGTTATAACTTACTGCCAACCAAACCACCCTGACTCCCGATTCTCGACTGCTCCAATTCCAAAACTTTAAAGTGTTATAAATTACTCATTTAAAGTCCAAATTTGAAAAAATTGGTATTATCCAAAAGCTCTCGATGAGCACTATGCAATTGTAACATTCCCTTGAGCAATTGAAGAATATGAAAAATCAATCAAATAGGATATCCTCCTGGATCAAAACTCCCCTCTAGAAATATTTTGGACATCTAAAACACTAGAATCAACCAACAATTAAGTGAGGGTATAAATTCCTCACCCTTCCAGTATGAATCCATCAAGCCTTGCTTGGATGCATTCCTTTACGACCACATGAAGATATTCAACATTTCCCCTTCATGAATTATGTACCCTTCTATCAAGAATGATGTCTTCCTACAAGTCATCAAGGTATTCAGGTGCAAAGTCATCAACAGATGGAACATGGGAATTCTCTTCTTAATCTATGACCATCAGAGGCTCATACAATTTAAAATTGTCCACATTCACTTCGAAATACATCTTCATGTATGGAGGAAAATCTAACCAAAAATAATTATTTCCAACTTTGTCTAAATTTGTGAAGGGTCCATATCTTAATGGTTTAAGATTTTTACCTTCACATGTAAGTCGGTCTTTGCTAATATGAAGCCATACTTGCTCACCAACCTGGAAATGATGATCCACACAATGTTGATCATTCCTGGACTTGTATTTGACTTGGCTCTTTTCCAACTGTTTCTGAACTACCTTATGAATTAGCTGGATCGGTTCAATGAACTTCAAGGCCTTCTCTTCATCAAACTGTCCATCTCCCACAGAGACTTTCTCAAACACAAAGTCTAAAGGAGACTTTGGTAAATAACCAAAATACCTCTCAAATGGAGATATCTGTGTAGAAGAGTGTATGGCACAATTTTAGTCATGTTGAATATAGTGCAGTTGTTCATCCCAAATATTAGGATGTTTAGAACATTATCCTCGGAGTAGATGTACTACCGTGTGGTTGATTACTTCATTCTAACCATTTGTTTGTGGATGGAAAGCAATGCTCTTCTTCAACTTAGTGTCCATAAGTTCCCACAAAGTTGACCAAAATTTCCCAAGAAAGATCAAAACTTGATTAGATACAATGGAAGTGGGTAACCAAAAATGAACCCATACAAACTAGAAGAATAACTAAGAAGACATTTCTATTGTGACCTACTTTTTACAAGGCATTAAAATGCACATTTTACTATATTTATTCACAACCACATACAAGTGATCATGACCTTTCCTAAACATAAGTAACCCTACCATAAAGTCCATAGACACACTTTCCCAAGGATAAGAAGGTACAAGGAGTGGTGTGTACAAACTTAATTTCCTATTGGTGGGCTTACTTGTAGCACACAAAATACTTATATTTACATATAATTTTTTCCTCTATATGATTTTAAGCACTTGTATTACATGAGCAATATGCTCTTCCCAAGTGCGACTAAAAACAATAATATCATCTAAGTAGACAACGAAAAAATCATCAATGAAGGTATGGAATACACCATTCATCACTCTCATGCAAGTAGATGGAGCATTACACAACTAGAAAGGCATAACCAACCACTCGTACAATCCTTATTTTGTCTTTAAAAGTAGTTTTCCAAACATCACATTTAGAAATTCTAATATGATGGTAGCCACTATTCAATTCTAACTTATAAAACTAAAGTGCATACTTTAATTGGTCAAGTAGATCATTAACACGTGGAAGTGGATACATGTTCTTTACCATTATTGTATTCAAAGCTCAGTAGTCGATGCACATTCTCCAAGATCCATCCTTCTTTGAAACCAACACAATTGGTGAACAACATGGTGAAGTGTTATGTCTTATAATTCCTCTTCAAACCAAGTCCTGAATCTACTTCTTGATCTCCTCACTTTGCATCATAGACATCCAGTACATGCCAATGTTTGGAAGTGGCACATCTTGCTAGTAATCCTGGGTGTTAATCTACTGGTTCCAGAAATACTTCATCATATTGAAAAATTGTTTTAAAGATTTCATATTTATGCTTTGGATCACTCCCTACAAATGCTTTGGATGCATCATCATTATTATATTTGACCTTAATCATCATCAACACAAAATTCTTGCTAGCATTCCCTAACCTTTTCATTTGACCTATAGAGATGAGTGACAGGCTTGTTTTCATTCAATGTGCATGTATAACATATTCAATACCATCCATACAAAGATAATAATGATTCTTCTCCTTATAGAATATAGCCTTACAATCATACAAATAAGGGCTACCAAGTACAATGCCACATATATCTAGTGGTACTACATCAAGTTCTACCTCATCCTTACACTAATCAGAAACTACAAACTTTAAAATGCACTTTTAGTTACTTGCAATTGTGCATCATTAGTACCCCATCCTAGTTTTTCATGAGGTATAGTAGATAAACCTAGTTTCTTTACCACCTCTTGAGAAACTAAATTGACTTGTGATCCACTATCAAATAATGCATAAACTTTTGCATGTTTTCTAATGGCTCTAACATGAAATAGTTCACCTCTTTTATTTTCATCTTGACTAGAAAAATATTGTACATTTTCACTTGTTCTTGAATGATGAGAAAGATATATACATGTATACTTACCTTGTATTCCAATAGCAAAACCCTAGACTCGTCACCATAGTTTGATCCCATATCTTCCAACACTACAACTACATTCTTTACTTTTCCTTTACACTTGTACTCTCCATACTTATTTAGTATTAATTCCGGATGTAATTTCCATCAATGTGAAACATAATGTCCCTTCTTGCAATGGGAACCTGTGGGATTTTCACCTTCTTTCTTAATAGTGGTTGTATGCTTACCTTTCCCCTTGCCTTTGATATTGCTTTCCTTTGGATTGAAAGGCTTCTTAGAGTAGTTATCAACAAAACCCTTCCCCTTCTATTCAATATGGGTGTCTTGTATGCATACTTCATCCATATTGTTAGGATTAAACATCAAAATAGTATGCCTTAAGTAGTCATGTAAACCACATATGTATTTAAGAAGAGTTTCCTAGGTATAGAGAGGAATACCCAACACTAAATCCTTTTTCCTAAACTCTTTAATGTAATCTTAAACACTCTGTCATTTTCCTTGTCTAAACCTCTGTCAATTCATCATAGCCTATTACATATACCCAAGTGGATAACACTGTTTTTTCAATGCTAAAACAAACTCATACCATGAGGAAATCACATTACCTTTAGTGAGCAAGTCCACTTGAGTTTTGCTCTACCACCATACAAGAGTAGTTCCTCCAAGTCGTAATAAGGCCAACTGAATTTTGGATTTATCTCCTAGTAGCTTCTGGATTCTGTAATAAACTTCTATTTGCCTAACCCAGTCATCGAATTTTTCAATCTCATTTTCTCCATTAAACAAAGGTAAATTATACTTGAGGTCAAGCTTCAACAATGGGGTATTTAGATCAATGTTCTCAGAGTTCTTTTTATGTGCAACTAATGAAGTACTAGAAGAACTAATATTAGAAGAAGAATACGATGATGAAGATGATGGAGAAGGTGGGAATTTAGGTGGATCTCCTCCGTTTCCTTTTTTTCTGAGGTACTCCTCATTGCTTTTATTTGTTTCCTTATATTCTTCTCCAATCTTCTTTGACAATCTAAAAACATCTTCTCTACCATGTCATCCATCTGGTAAAAATATATTCTCCTTTACCCATTGTGCATATATAATTTCTAGATTAAATGAATCAAATTATCCTTTATAAACGTGAAGCTTCGCCCTAGTTAGCATTCATAGATTCACACTTATTGGGTTAACACGGTCTCTAACACCACTTGTTTCGGAAATTCTATGATCTTTATAGTTAACCAAGCAAGAGAATGAAATTTGGATTGTTCCAAATGTTGAATTAGTGAGGTGAATAAAAATGTTGAATTAATAGGACATAACAAGATTAAGAAGAATGCTTCAACAAATAATTACAACCAAAAAATTAAAGACAGGAAATTGATAACGTGGTTTGGAAAAATGCCTACATCTATGGGTTCACTTTAAGTGTGAACAATTGATTATCTCTTCAAATACAAAGGTTACAATGAAATTTAGAATTTACAAAGACAAGCATTGCTTAAGAACAACAATTTACCCAATGTGATACCTCAAGCATTCATGTGCAATGCAGCATCCTCAAGCATGTGAACCACAAGTCGTCCACAGTTTGAATGAAAGTATGGCCAATGATCTCTCTATCTCTTTGTCTAATTTTCTTGTTCTACTCATCCTCTCTTTCCCCAACCAACCATGTGTGTATCATTTAAATAGAGAAGTCAGACCAGTGAAGATGCGTGAAGTTTGTGCCAGTTTTTGGACTAAATCAATCTTAATGCCACAAATATCCCGAAGGATAAGAATCCATGGCCAAATCAAGACTAAATTGACATGAATTAAGGATCAAATCCACAAAATCACATCCAAAAATATCTGCAAATCCAAAAAAACAAATCTGCAGTTGAAATCCCCAAATTAAATTGGAACCATTGATCGAATCTGTTGTCGATCAATTTGGACCGTTGATCTGCAATGTCCCAACATCGATTTTCCTGATTGTCATCTATCTACTACCGAACTGAAAGAATTTTGACTAATATGTTGTTGACTCTGACTAACCGATGTTTGGAGTTGAGAGTTGGCAATGCCGAATCCGCAAGAAAAATGTTGTCGAGCCCTAACTCCTGACTTTTCCATTATTCCGCTATTCAGGAGTCGATAGTTGTCATGAACAACACAATAGTGTTGTGTAAACCTTTCAATGTTTTTCTCTCAAATGTCCAATGTCTAGGATCGGTATTTGGAATTTCCAACAAATTTCCAACCAAACCACGTCGATGCCCGACACTTGACTACTTCTATGCCAAAACTTCAAAGTGTTTTAACTTAGTCATTTAAAGTCCAATTTTGACAAAATTCATATCTTTGAAAAGCTCTCGGTGAACACTATGAAACTGTAACCTTTTCTTAAGAAATCGAAGAAGATTAAAATTGATCAAATGGGAAATCCTCATGGATCACTATTAAACTAAGCATTTAGTGCATCTATCAAAGATGAAAGCACGCAGTCAACGCGCCAAAGACGTCGAGAAACGTGCTACTGTAAAATTGGTTTAAATGGTCGAGTGAAGGCTGAATTTCTAGAATGAGAGGGATGGCTCTCATCACATGCAAGACAGAATATACCAGAAATTAACCACACAACAAACAACAACCTAAATAAAGAGAAATGAGAAAAAATGAATTGGAGTCGCCATTAATATTGTTGTGGGAAATAATGCACAAGATTGCCTTCACACTTTGAGATGGGGCAAGGCCTTGTATATTGCAGCATAGCCTCAGAATTTGGAGCCCCTTTTGGGTGGTTGGATTGTGACCCAAGTGATCCTACAAGAAATTGTTAGAGGGAAACAAAATAAAACCAATAAAATGATAGCAAAACTAAACAAAATGACAAAGGGAGTACAAAATGAAAACTCCAACCATCAATGTGAGTCAAACCACTTTTATATTTCCCAATGGTGAAGTTAGTACAATAGCTTGAAAATGTGAGCTCCAAAGGGAGGCAAACAATCTTCCTAAGGGAGGCCTTTCTTATCCAACAATGTTTGTAGAATTGTTGAGGAACCAAATGTGAGTAGAGAAATTGTCTCTTGAGGGAAGGATGAAAAGGAAATTTGGAAATACTTGGCAAGACGGAAGAGGTGAGGTAAGAGGAAGCTCAATCACAATTCTAGTAGCATTACTTTGCTCAGTATTCTTCTTACAATAAGCATTCTCGTGTCCTTTTTTTATAGGCCAAGATGTGGCCAACAAATAACAAGATTATAGTGTGAACCCAATGATCCATGTTTTGGCTCCAAAGTACACTAAGAGGTCATTTAAGGCAACCAAGTGTGTGGAAGGCCAAATTTGAATTCATTTGAGTAAGTGGAGCTTTCATGAACCTTCGCTGCGTCATTGGTGGGTGAGATCTTGTTGTATGTGTTAGATGCACAGATCTCGAAGGAAATTATGTGTTGCAACATAGGTGTTATTATAGAGATGTGCATTGTAGTGCATATAAACAAATTTTTACCCATGTTGTTGTGATGTTTACTGCTTTGAGGTCATTTTGGAGTCAATCTTCTCTTTAGATCTTGTGAAGATGTCTTCAGCTTGATGCATGTTGTATGTTGATGACGCTTTACCATGTGAATCGTGAAATTATTGCAGGTGTGCGAGTTGTTCGTGATAACACATGCCTTTCCAGCCTATTAGTGAAAACCTGGTGCCTAGAGACTTGTGCCCTCGTCCACTTGTTCGTCGGATTGAGTCTCGTTCTGCACCCATTGTGTGGGCTTTTTGTTTCCAGTTTTTTTTTAAATATATATTGATTTGTAACTTTTTACTATTAAAGTTAAATAATATCAATTTTACACATGAAATTTCTAAAAATATATTCAAAATTATTTTGTTTTTCTCTATTTTTCTTTTCAATTTTGATCATAATTTTTTTAATTGGCATGGAATTTAAAGAAAAAACATCCAAATTAAATATTTTTCATTATGATTTATTTCAAATATAAATTTGTTTGCTAAATGTTAAAAAATAATATCATTTAGATATAATTTTCAAACCATGCTTGAATTAAAGTTAAAAAATGTTTAAAAAACACTAATTCGCAATGTAATTTAAATGTATAGCATCAAAAATTTAATACACACTTAGATTAAAAATTAGAACTTTGAAAAATTGCATGATATAAGTAAAATTTTCATGGTAAATTTTAACATGATAAATTTTATTTCTTTAATAAATTGAAAACATTTAAAAAACCAAGAAAAACACCATTGAAAAAATAGACATTCTATACAAAAATAATGTTCATTTTATTTGAAAAAACACATTTAAAAATAAAAAAGTTGATATTTTATAGGTAAGGATATTCAAAATCTCAAAAGAAATACTTTGAAAAAAATGGGTGCTACTAGTAACACTACTTTTTGAAATGGGGATAAAAACAACTGAATTTGATAATTTATAACTAAGAAGATTCAAAATCCCAAAAAATACCTTTAAAAAAAGGGTGCTCCTAGTAGCACCACTTTTTGAAACAGAGCTAAAAACAACCACTAATGTGACCTCCAAAAAAACTACAAGTCTTGATACTTCTCGTCAAGTTGTATAATATGTTAAATTAAGAATAGAAAAAAACATTAATATAAAAATATATGACCATTCCAACATGAATAGAATAATAGGTTTATTAATTTCTAAAAGTATGATAATAATTATAGACATGTTTTATTAATAAATATTATTCTAACTTAAATTGTCAATCCTAGAGGAATAACTCCAAGGATGGGGATTGATTTGTATTGAATGAGAATGTATTACTTGTACAAGAGGAGGAGTGACCCTTGCTCTTTAACATACCAGCTATAGGTGACTCTTCACCTTATTTCTCTAATAAATAAATTAAATGATAAGAGGAACCATAATCCCTCAAAGTTAGGTTTCCAACATTCTCCTTCTTAATTTGAAGGGGTGTTTGTGAGTCCATGCATATTTCAACACTTTTCAAGATTTGCTCTTCCAAGCGCTTTGGTGAAGATGTCTGCAATTTACTAATTTGTGGAACAATATATCAAATGAATTTCCTTGGCATGTACATGATATCAAATCAGATAATACTTTGTGTTTATGTTCTTGGTTTGATCATGGAATCTAAGATTCTTGGACAGCTTGATTGTAGAAGTAATGCCAATTAGTAGAGTAGAATTCACTTGTTTCTCCTGCAAACGTTCAAGTATTTCCCTAATCCAAACAATATCCTCTATTGCTTCTATAACAACCACATATTTTGCCTCTATTGTGGAATATGTTGGAATAAACTATTTGTGTGATCTCCAGGAAACAAATGATGATCCAAGATGCATGTGGTAGCTTGAATTAGACCCTCCATTCTTTTTGTCGTAATCAAAGTTTAACTTAGTATATCCAAATCCTTGAGTCCCTTTTAATCATTTTATATATTTTTTTGAAACGCATCAATGTCCTTCACAAGGTTTTGCATGATCCTAGAAAGAATCCCAACAACAAATGAAATATCTAGTATGGTGGTGGTAAGGTAAATAAGACCCCCCATAAGTTGTTTGTACTTGGTTGCATCCTCAAATCCATTACCTTCTTTTAATGTGAGCATTAAGATATGTTCTATTGGATTAGAGAGAGAGTTTCACTTTGTCTTTCCAAACTTGTTCAATAATTCTCCAATATACTTCTTATGGGAAACAGAAATGTACTTTGGATTCTAAGCCACTTCACATCCCAAGTAATAGCAAAGATGCCCCAAATATATCATCTCAAATCCTTTCTTCAATTATTGATTTATTAATGCAATGTAGCTTTCATTGTTCCCTATCATCAATAGTTCATCTACATACACTATGAGATATATAATAGGCACTCTAATTTTCTTGACAAACAGTGTTGGATCATCAATATTAAAGTGCTTGAAGTTTAATTTAATAGTATGTTGGGTTAGCTTTTCATACCATGCAAGAGGTTCTTGTTTTATGCCATACAATAACACTGCGAGTTTACATACATTTTTTTCTTGTCCCTTCACAACAAATCCTTCCAACTAAGACATGGAGACATTAAATTTCAAGTCTTGATTCAAGAAAGAAGTATTCAAATCCTTTTGATGGCTTTCCACCAACTATGTATAGCCAAACCTAATGGAGTATAGATGGTAGGCTATTTTACTATGGGGGGTAAATCTCCTCATAGTCATTGTCTTATTTTTGTGCAAAACCTATTTTCACAAGCCTCACCTTATGGTTGTCAAATGATCCATTTGATTTGTGATTGCTCTTATAGACCCACTTGTAGCCAATTGGTTTGGTTCTAAAATGGAGGTTTTACCAACTTTCATGTTTCACTCTTTCTGAGAGAATCATATTCATTATGCACAGATTCTTTCAACTCATCATGAACAACAACTTCTTCAAAGGAAGTTGGTTCAAGGTTAGAAGATAAATTCAATTCATAATTAAAACATCCATATATTCTACATCATCTGAATTTAAATTATTTCCGTATCCTCTATCTTCTTGTCTTATCAAACTTTTGGTTCTTGTATTTCCGACTTCATCGGGAATGCACATTGTCAAGTGCCTTCATGACCCACTTTGGAACTTTTAGTGAGGGTCTAGGTTTCTCAGTTGGAGGTGCTTCATTCTCTTCAAGATCCATCCTTCCAATCTTATCAATCACATCATTCAATTGAACCTCCTTTATTGGCAGGAACTTTTTCATAAGGGGGATATGCTATTGCAAAAGGAGATTCCAAAGATTGATTCAAGATAGGACCCCCCCTTCAAGATGTGGAATCTCACTATCAAATTCATGAAATGTCTTTACATGGGTAAATTTAACAAGACAATCAACCTGCCTCTCAATAGTTTGTCATTTTTATTCATTTCAAGAAAATAGACTTCTCTAAAAATTATAAACTTTTTGCTTACTGCATCATCAACATGATATGGCTTGGTGGTGTTTGAGTACCCCAATTAAATTCACTTTCAACTACTTAGACCAAGCTTGTTTCTTTGTTCCCCTATAATTAAGGCATAACATGTGGAACCAAAGACCCTAAGATGTATCACTAAAGGAATGTGCCCATAAAACATTTGATATGGAGTCGTCTTTCCAAGAACGTGAGACGGACTTATATTTCTTAGATAGACTGCACACAAAATTATATCACCTTAAAACATCAATTTCACATTCTTGAAAAATAGCATGGAACGTGCCATATTCAAGAGTGTCCAATTCATTATTTCTACTACACCATTTTGTTGAGGATCACGTGGAACAATTGTTTGATGTGTAATCACATGTTGACGAAGATAGTTTTCTAAATCATTAGAGATATATTATTTTCCATTATCAATATGAAGAGTGACAATATGAGTTTGTGCTTCATTTTTAATCTATACATGAAATTTTTTAAATGTTTCATATGGCTCGTATTTTTTCTTTAGTAAATATGTTAAATTTTTGAACCATTGATCTACAGGAAAATGAGAACAATTGAGAAGTAGAATTATGCAGTGGAATATCAAGAACAATGTACATTGAACAAGATAAATTTGAGACAAATCTGATAAGAATTGATCAATTAATTACAACATTAATCTTCAATAATCCAGCAGTAATACAATGGTGTTACAATAAGGAGAATTTGAATCATGTGTATAAGATTCGAATCTACCAACTAAACATGACTCAATGGCTAACTCAGTGTGTCTAAATAATTACATGGGAGCCACTAGTCTAACTCCTGATGTCTAAATCAGTCTACAATCAGTTAAACAAGTTAAACTGATGAGGTAGGTGGAAAAAGGCACCACTTCCCCATTCATCCATGCAAAACTGGCGCTATACTAACTGAGAGTGATCTAACTTATTATAATTGAAGGTTGACTCAGCATAACTGCATACCTACCACAACCAACTAATGGAGGATGTTGGTGGCACTCAGAGTGGCTCCTAGAATGTAGGGATTGGCACCGATGGCACCAAACTCACCCAAATGACTCCTAATTTATGCGAGATTATCAAATAGACTATATATGGACAAGGGAGGATTATTTAAGCCTAACTTGAACAACTTTGGGCCCTAGAAACTAGGCCAAAAGTCACTCATACAATCTAAAAGAAATAAAAGTAGCTTAATAAACTAAGGAAAATGGGGAAAACCTCATGGGAAACCCCCCCCCCTCAAAATAAGCAATGAATCAGGAAAAAAAGCTATACCTAAGAGAAAATTTTCCTCTTTGGGTAATAACGCATAAAAAATTTGTAGCGATTTGCAGCACTATGCACCAGCAATGCACTAGCTTAGTTCTTCTTGCAGCAGCATCCTGAGACTGTGCATGTGAAACTCTCAATTTTCTTCTGATCTGATGAATGTTTTTTGTGTTTCTTCTTTTTGGAGGAGGAATGGAATGATCAGTTTTGTTATTCAATGGGCCAAATTATTGATCATTCGCTATCATCAAGTAGGATTTCCCTAGAATTTTGTTGCACCAGATTCATTCTAATAATGGGACCATGTTCTCCTTCTGTCTTCTGGATTCCCATCACCATCCCTAGTTGCTTCAATGATATTTTGGGCCCATTTAGGCTTAGGCCACTAATTTGGAATGGGAGCTGGATCTGGATCTAGATTCTCATGAGGTACAGCCTCAATACAAAGATCATGTTGTTATTTTTCCACTTCATCTGAATACGAAACATAAGGCAAAATATCATCATCAAATTGAAATGGAAGAATGTTTATACCTCCTTTTTCTTCATATTGTGGTCGATCAAGCAATTGATCTTCTTCAAACTGAACAATGTGCTCTATGAAGCACTTCCTAGTTGTAAGTTCCATCAATTTATATGCGTTTTCATCCTCAGCATATCCCAGCAGTATCCATTTGCTACTCTGCACTTGGAAGGCCTTTCTCTTGTCCATAGGTATTTTGGCCCAGGATTTGGAACCAAAGAGTCTCAAGTGAGAGACATCAGGCTTATGCCCATGTAGTGCTTCGAAAGGAGTTGGCCCAATCACTGATTTGTGAGGCACTCTATTATGTATGTAGGAAGCACAATTTACAACTTCATCCCAAAGAGAAGGAGGAAGATTCTTTGCTTGGAGAAGACAAGTTTCCATCTCCTTCAATGATCTATTTTTCCTCTCAGCCACACCATTTTGTTGTGGTGTGTATGGAATTGAGTGTTCCATTCGAATCCCCTCTAATTCACAATAATCCTGAAAATATCTATTAATGTATTCACCTCCATTATCTGATCTAATGGGCCTAATCTTCTTTCTGAAACTATTTTGAATCAAGGCTTTAAAAACAAGGAAATATCTGGAACCATTGTTTGATGTTGTAGGCATTGGTCTTGAAACATTAGTGTATCAGATTAAGCGTAGAGGCAGATCTAGTTTCCTTCCAAAATTCATACCTCTTATTTGGATGCTTACCTTAGTAACAAGCAACTAAGACATACTCCATTTGATGTTTTGATGAGTGGCAAGCCCTCAACCATTTTTTCATTGTGAAGATGCTGGAGATAATTGAAATTGAGATGCCCAAATATCTCATGCCACAGCTTGATGATGTTATTAGCATGAGTTAATAAAGTTGTTGGATGTGAAGCAGGTAGGAAATGGGAGAACTCATATGCCTTTGAGGCATGGTTAGCAAACCCTTTCGCTATGAGATTTATAGTAGATTTTTCAGTGATTTCTACTAAGTTAGAGTTGAATGTAACTCTCTTGGGAGAGACTATATGAGTCATCTGATAAACAGAGAACATATTTGCTACAAGAGAGGGAACATAGAGAACATTCTTGAACTCACCATGTTGGATTTTAATAGAACCTATCCCAACAACTGGGATTTGGGAGTCATATCCCATATTAATGCTAGGTCTTCTTGATAAAGTGAGAGTGGTGAAGGATTCCCTAGAGGAAACCATGTGGTTGGATGCTCTAGAATCTATTAAGTAATATTTCAACCGAGTGAGGCCTGCCTTAAAGGCATGGCATCTCTCATGATCTTCTATCGGTTGTCCAGCATCATATTTATTTGCTCCTTGTGGGAGGGAAATATTGTTTTGTTCAAGGAGTGTTGACAATTGGTCAATTGTCTTCTTAATGCACTGGCGCTCTAGATGAAAGCCTCTCATACAATATGGACACTTAGTCTTCTTGAATTTCTTCTTTTTCTTGGAACCCAAGGCTCCATTGGAAGATCTATGATTCTCCTTTGGCTTTGAATCAATGGTTTTGGGCTCCTTCCCTTTGTGCTTCCCTCTTTCTTGCACATTGTTCAAGTCTGTCATCAAGAATGCTTGATTCTTGGAGGTTTGAATAACTCCCATTTGAACCAATTTATCTTGATCTTGTATTCAGGACTCGGCAAAAGCATCTAGATAAGGCATCTTCCAATTAGGGATGGAAGCTCTTCTAGAATGCAATGTAGAGACAAAGACTGAGTACTAAAAGCCAAGATTTCTAGTACTGAAAGCACAAGCTGCTCACATTTCCTCTCTAATCCATAGTGTTTGCATTGCAGTAATAATGACTTGTATTTTGTGAATAATTGTTGAATAGTTTTGAAACTACAGGGTTGTAGAGCAATGAGCTCATTCTCCAATATGTGCCCTCGATGCTCATCGTGTTTTCCAAACAAATATTTAAAGTTTTCCCAAGCTTCCTTCGTAGTCCTTAGTCCCTCAAGTTGGAACAAAATATCCCAGGAGATATGAGTTCACATGAAGCCAAAGGCCTTACCAAGTCGATTCAAAAATTGTTCTTCTCAACATGTTGTTGGGGCTCAGTTTCTCTGCCCATAGTCATCCTATACATGCCAAGATTGCACAAGGACACCTTCATATCTACCCTCCAATCAGACTAGTTGAAGGGTGTAAGGATTCGAGGTATGAGCGATGAAGAATCCATCTTTATGTATGTTGAAACAGTCAAGTCCTCAGGAAGCTACAAACGTACATGCAAAAACCACAAATTCAATTCACAATCTTATGTTAGTAAATCCTTTCCACCTCAACATGTGCACTTTCTCAGAATCTGTCACACCTGCATAGACTACTCTGGACGAATCCAGAGTTAGCAAGGCAAAAATTGCAGGATTTATGTGGAAACTCAGTTGCTTTTGGTTCACAATGGAGATTGGACAAGACCTATTGATATCCTGAACAAGGCTCTGATACCATGTTAAATTTATGAACCATTGATCTACAGGAAAATGAGAGCAATTGAGAAGTGGAATATCAAGAACAATGTACACTGAACAAGACAAATTAGAGACAAATCTAATAAGAATTGATCAGTTAATTACAACATTAATCTTCATTAATCCAGTAGTAATACAATGGTGTTACAATAAGGAGAATTCAAATCATGTTGATAAGATTCGAATCTACCAAGTAAACCTGACCGACTAACTAACTCAATGTGTCTAAATCACTGAGTTAGTTAGTTGGAGCTAGAACCTAATCTCTCGTTTAATGCCCTAGATTTGGAATAGATGTCAATACCCAAATTTGGGAAGGAGAAGCATAAACCTTTCCGACTAGGAATTTAATTTAACATTTCAAGACATGGGTTCATGAATTATAGAGTTGATGAGCATCAGGGAGTCTCCAAAGATGAGGATTTTAGTGTAACCTGAGAGAAGAGATAGTTGACAGCCTTTTAATAGATTCAAGGCTTCTTTTTTATTGTTGGATTTAGTCCCTATTCCCCAACTATAACCGAGTTCAATGATTCCTCTAGGGGAAAATAGCACCCCTCCTGCACCTGCTACCCCAGGGTTGCCTCTAGACGCTCCATTAAAAAAACACAATGTTTGTTATGTTCTTTCCTCCATATATCAAAGTCAGCACATGACCTCTAATTTTCCATTGCTGAGGGTTTTTTGGGCGACTTGATGAGTAGGGAAACTCCAGTGGGGGAAGATCCCCTATCCAATTTATTTCCATATCAAAAGATGTGGAGTCTAGTTTATTCCTGGATGATTTTAAGGTTTCCAAAAGGAGTCCTTTGTCTTGACCTGCTACTTGGACAGGGGTGAGGAAGATGTTGTTGAAAATGGCTTGATTCCTGGAAAACCAGAGCTTCTAGTAGGTGAATTTAGGTAGAGTCAGCCAAATTTGTTTCCAAACCGGCTTGTGTCTCAAGGGGGAGGGGTATCTATTTTGCCATGAGATGAAGAGATGAGGTATATTGGTAGAGGTGGGAGATTTGTCTGGAGATCTTTGAGAAGGATAGTCCAAACTTGAGATGAGAAGTTGAATTTCAAAAAAATATGGTCAATGGATTGCAAGGTGGAAACAAAGCAGACATCAATGAGGGCCAAGGATGCCTCTTTTGACTCAATTTTCCCCTGCCAGATTTTTTTTGTGCCTAAGGAGCCAAGAGAAAAAGTTAACTTTGGGGAGTCCAAAGGGGAGCCAAACAAATTTCCAGAGTTTTTGTTGAGATAAGGAATCTTTTCTATCTGAAGAAACATAAATCCTAGAGCAACCATGTATTCCCTTGTCTTCCCCCACCCTCTCTTATAAGGGAGAGAGATATGGACTGAAGCACAACCAGAAAGAGGGAAGAGAAGGGAGGACTTAGAAACCAAAAGGATCGTGGGTACCTCAAGGATGTTCCAATTTTCCCAAATTCCATCAGCTGTCCAACTTGAGATGACAAATAAGATGTTGAGGTATTTCCCTAGATCCCATTCTCAATTTCCATCTAGCTTAGAGATGTTATTTGGATGGGGGAATTCGAGAATTCTATCAATCCAAAAAAAGATATTCTTCCCATTTCCTGGAATCTAGTAGAGGTGGGGGAAGAAGAATTCCATCCCTTGTCTACTCAGATTCCATAAGGGGGTTCCTTTGGGAAGGGGGTAGGTCTCCAAACACATGATTCCAGAGCCTGTTAGATATTCTTTATGAACAGTTTGACTAACCCAATGGCGTTTTTGAGATAGAATCTTCCAAAGTACCTTACTTCCCATTGCAAGATTACATAAGTGAGGGTCTTAAATCTACAACCCTCCCTCTTTTTTTGATCTTCGTACCACGTTCTATTTGACAAGTTGGAACTTTTTTTGGTTCCCTTTTCCCCCTCTCCACAGAAATCTTTTCAAGTACTTTGAGATTTTATTCGTAAAGGAATTTGGAGCTAAGAAGACCGATGACTGATAAACTGGAAGGGAGGAGAGGACTGAGTTTATGAGTACAAGTTCCCGAAATGATTCATCCATCGACCTCCCCAGGAGCTAATATTAGCCTTTATTTTATTTTCCACTTCGTGCTAGTGATTTTATTTTGATACACCAAATGAGATGGGAATCCCTAGATACTCGAAACTTCCCCATTTTTCAAATCCTTGCATTCCTAGAAGTCTTGTGACTCTTGAGAATGTTGCATGTTCCACGTTCAATCCATATACGGAGCTTTTGTTGTAGTTCATTTTCCCACTGGAGACCAAGAAATAAGAGTGAAGAGCATGCTTGAAATCTTTTGTAATGTTTCTACAAGCTCCTCCTGAAAAGAGAGAGTCATCTGCAAATAGAGAGTGATTTATGGGGTCAACCCCTTGGACTGTTCTTATTCCTAGAAGATTCCCAGCCAAAATTTCCACCTGCATCTTCTTGCTTAAGGAGTCAGCTTTTAAAATGTAAAGGAACGCGGAGAGAAGGCATCCTTACCTAATACTTAGAGAAGCTTGGGAAAAACTAGAAGGCCTTCCATTAATCAGAGGGGCTATCCATGGAGCTCTGATGCAAACTTTTATTTTCCTGATAAAAGGTATGTTGAACCTGAATTTTTCCACAACCCTATAAAAAAAGGAGAGCTTGACTCTATCAAAAGCGTTAGCCATGTCAATTTTTATTATCATGCCTTTCTCTTTTCGTGACTTACTAGAGTGGATCATTTCTTGGACTAAGATAACATTGTATAGGATTTTTCGCCCTTTGATAAAGCGTCCTTGATTCTAAGAGACTAGCTTGTGGAGAAGAGATTTTAGTCGATTAGCCATCAATTTGGAGCAAATTTTGTAAGAAGCATTACAGAGAGAGATCGATCTAAAATGGGAAAATGAACATGGGTTGGTTTCCTTGGGAATTAAGGACAGGAAAGTTGAGTTTGTGCCTCCCCCGTTTTTTGCTTTTTGCTAGAATTTTTTTATCATGTGTAACAAATATTTCTTTATGATGTTCCAGCATGCTCAGTAGAAATAGAAAGAAAACCTGTCCGGATCCATACCCCAAATCATAGAGATAATTTCTTCTTCAGAGAATGGATTTAGAAGATCCTCTTTCTCCGAGCGAAGGATCAAATAAGGGATGTTCTCCAAGAATTCCATAGCAGTGTCCTCATCGAATTTCCTTCCTTAAGGAAGAGTTTTTTAAAATGGTTGTGTGCTTCCTCTTTTAGGTTATCATGGCCCTTGGTTGTCTGACCACTTTCCAATCGAATTTGGTCAATATGGTTTAAAGATTAACAAGCCTTTTCCTGCCTATGAAAAAAGGTTATGTTCATGTCCCTAGATTTTAGCAAAGTATTGTGGCATTTAGGCCTCCAATACTCTTCTTCCTTGTGAAAATCTTGGAAGGTGTTGGATTGAAATTGGATTTCTCCTATTCCTTTATAGCATCCTTGGCATTTTTTATCATTTGTTCCTAGACAAAACCTGGGGATCCAATAACAGGGAGACCCCATGCTTTTTCTACAATATCAGAGAATCCTGGAATAGAGGGCCACTAAGGACTTAACCGAAAGGGGATCAAGCCTAAATTTTCGACATTCTAAATAGAGAGAAGGATGGGTTTATGATCAGAAGCAAGATTACCCTTAATTTGGGATTACACAAGCTTTCCTTCCAAAAGAAGAGAGATTTCGATTAAGAATCGTTCCAACCAGGAATCTATATGATTTACTCCCACTCTTTTGTTTGTCCAAGTGTACTGACCTTGCTTAGGTTTAATTTCCATAAGGTCCCATTGAAGAATGAGGTATTCAAGCTGATTTATGAAACAATCCCTCCCAAAGAAGCCCCCTTTTTTTCCCACTGATCTCATTACCATATTTAAGTCCCCAATAAGGATTATGTTGGGGGGGAATAGATATCCAGAAATCCTGCTAGACTATCACAACGTTCTCTTTTTTCCATGTAGAGAACAGGTACATAAGGATTGAACAATGAAATGTAAACCTTGGAAGGAAGGTGTTGAAGTTTCATGAAGATCAAATACTGAGTTGAGAAGGAGTTGAGGAAAGAAAAGTCATTCTTATTCTAGAGAATGGCTAATCCACCTGAATCTCCTCTGGCACTAACATCAAAGCCTACTTATTTTTCCATGTCACACTGCTAAGATAAAGAAGGCATTCTTCCTCCATTTTGGTGTCTTGGAGCAAGAGGATATATGTAGGGCCCATTCTTAACAAATATTTAGCCACTTTCACTTTGTTTTGACTGCCTAGTCCTCTGCAATTCCAAGAGACCAGATTCATTATTTACTCTAGGTATGGTAGGAGGATCCTCCTCTGTTTCTACATGTCTTGGGATTCCTCGTGAAGGAGCTATCTAGTGTGGATTGATTTCCTTGCTTTTTTTTTTCTTCAGATTCTTCTTCCCTTAGATCCCTGTTGGATTTCCTCCCTTGACGCTTACATTATTTTTCAAAGGGATCCTCTTCTGAGGTGGAGGTAGCCTCAAGTGCTCGTCTCTTGGCCATTTCTCCATAAGAGGGGTATGAGGCTTGGATTTTGAAAGGAAAATTTTATGATGACAGACACGAGGGTTCTGGTATAAACATTGGATCTTCCATGTCTTTTCCAACTGGTTCCTTGGACATTTATTCATCTTCCTGCTCTTCCTGAATTTCATCCCCTTCATGAGCTTCTTCGGCATTATCCAAGGGGATAAAAGGATTCAAGGGTCCTTCTAGTGGTCTCTACATAATATTTGTAGGACTCGAGGGAGACTAAGTCTCTGGGGCCAGAGGGACTTATTGTCCTCCTTTCCCTTTCGATCTGAGTTTATTTTTAGCTCCTGTGGGATTTTTTACTGTTTTCCATTGGTTTGCTTTTCTTGTCTCCATTGTTTCTTCTTCCTTCTTTTTGTAGTGCCTAGCAAAGTGTCCATATTCATGACAGTGTCTGCATTTGAAAGGGATTTCCTCATAATCGATCTCTTAAATGTGGGACCAGTCTACTACTGTGGGTTTGATGGCCTTTGGTAAGCCTACTTCTAGATCCACCTCTATGCAGATTCAGGGACAAGAGTATTGGTCTCGCCTTTCTATAACATCTATAAACTTTCCCATGATGTTTCATATAGCCTCCAAGGATTCCTTATTGCTATAGTGCAAGGGGAGATGTGGCAATCTCACCTAGATTGGAACTGTTGATGGGACATCTTAGGTCGGGTCAAAGTTAGGGATCCACTTATTGATATATATTCCTTGAGGCCCCATGAAATAGGGGTTTTTTCTAAATATGACTTCCTTATCTTCTTTACTTTCAAAAACAAAGACAAAGAAACCTTTCCCAACAAAGAAGTTGCTTGCCTCCTCCTTGATCAAGGGTTTCTAGTTCCTTTTGACCAAGATTCAATTTCCCTTGGAGATGGCCACAAGCCTATGTATTAGCTAATCAGTCCTTTCTTTGTGAGGTTTAGGGTACTCCTATAGGACCTAGCTATGAGAATAACCACTAAGGGAATCTCTGCAAGATTCTTGACAAACTTTTGTTGCCTGGAGGACGTGTGTTTCTTCCCATGAGTTGCGACCAGATTCCTTAAGTCCTCGATTTCTTGAGGAACATGAGGCGATAGGGGGAGTGGAGGAGGATTGGATCCTCCTCCTTCATCCATCACGAGGAGGCCCTGAAGCAGCGCACCATGCACCACTGCGCCTAACCACGATCGCTCATTATTTTGCAAGTTATTTAACTCTTCAAATTTTGAAGAGGGTTGGATATTTGTGTATGAGATCATTTTATTATTTTCAAAATAATATTTACATATCTTTTGAGTCATAATGAAAAGGAAACCACATGGACCATATAGATATATTTAGACTATACATGCCTAGCCATTCACTAGTTGGGTTGTGGCCTTAAGCATCACACTACTAGCATAATTACATCATTAACGTAATTTGATTTAATACATTCCAAGGGCCAAAACTGGGAGTATTGCACGAGGGGAGACAAAGATAGATATGAGAGACATAGGACAATATGTAGGCATGAGAAATAGAGGCTAGATCAAATCATGGAATTATGGCAGGAACCAATTCTTTGATACCATTATCAATCCTAGAGGAATAACTCCAAGGATTGGGATTGATTTGTATTGAATGAGAATATCTTATTTATACAAGAGGAGGAGTAGCCCTTGGTATTTTACATACCAAAGGTACATGACTCTTCACCTTATTTCTGTAATAATTAAATTAATTTACAAGAGGAACTATAATCCCCATGAACTAGGTTTCCAACATAAGTAATAATAAAACTATTTTACTTTAATCTTCTTTTTTCCAAGAAAACAAATCACATTTTTATTCCATTATAAAGAGGAGTTCACATTTTTCAAGTGCTCGACGCACAAGACAAAAACTTCAAGTATGGGTGCAAGTTGTACTTACAAGTTACAAACGACATATTGCACTTACATGATTAACTAAATTGCATTGTTAATATACATATAATTTCTTACCCTTTGTAAAATAATCATATGTCCTTCCCTTTTTCCCTTCTTTTTTTTATCATACCACCCCTCTAAAAAAGGAGCCACAATAAATTCTGAGTTGGAAGGTGGGTAATCAATATTTTTAGAAGGAACCATATCCTTATTGGAATCAAAGGTATCAATTTCATTATGTCTTTTTGTTTTATCTAGAGGAGCTTTAACTACCACGACCTCCCTTGAGGTAGAATGTTCTATATCCATTTCTTCTACTTTATCCCTTACGAAAGGAGTGGATTCCCCATTTGGCACTTGTTGGTCTCGATTTACCTCATTCTCATCAAGGCTAGTCTCTAAACTTGGTTCCTACGGAAAGTTCCATCTCTTTTATTTTGGTTTGTTAACTTTTTTTTAGGAGGATGAGCTCAATCATGTAGACAAGTAGCTTGTAAATGTTCTGGGAGATAAAATATCCTACACCTAACAGTTGTGTTTGCATAATCCAAAACATATGTGTATTTAAAATCCTTCCATATGTGAATCATCTTGTCTGAAAGACCTTTACTAAGGTCTATCTCAACTCAAATCCATGCCTATGTGCATAAACCCACTGCAAATCTCTCAAGATATGATTTTATGTAAGTGCCCAAAGCATTCCCAATATCCTCAAAAATTGATAAATACCAAATTAATGTAATAGCAAATTGGGAATACAAACCCACATAGACATTCTAATAATGAACATATTGTTAGGATCAAATTCAAAGAACCAAAGAAATATAAAAAAATCTCAAAATTTCCCAAAACCAAGAACCCTCCTCAAATTCTTATTGATAATCAACATGATCATCAAACTAAATGATAAATAAACCCTACAAACAAATAATTCACATTTCAATGATCTCCAATTAAAACTATTTACATTTAATACATGCGATATCAAAGAAATAAAACATCTTCAATATTATTTAGCAACATCTAATATTGAAAATGTGGTTATTCAAATATTAATAAAATGATATATTATTTAATTTATAAATAAATTAATATATTATTTAAATTGTAAATAAATACATAATAATAAAAATCAATGTAATTACGAATTTTATATAACAATTACATCACTCATTCATATTTAAATTAGTGTATGGGTACTTCTAGTTCCTATCTTGCACCTGCAACATCATTTTCTAGCCATGGTTATGTCTAGCGGGGTTTGTTCTCAGCCTCCTTCCGCTCCGTTCACCTGGGTATCAGGTTGGTACCTGCAAGAACATATTCATCTCACGATGTCTCGATAACACGATGTTGCAGCTGCAACATTTTCCCAAAATTCAAAAAAAAATCGAGACCCTCCTTTTGCTTATATTAGCTTGATTTTCTTCTTTGATTTGATTTAATGACTCTTCAAAAAGACTGTTTCTAATGCCTGAGATGATCCACTTTTGTTTTTTTTGCCTTTGAATGCATTTTCAGTGAGTTTGAATTGGAATTTTATTTGCTTATTCCCCTGTCGTTGCGGAGAAATAATCAGCTTTGGCTTCGTTATTTTTCTCCGATGCATTTGGCTTAATCGGTTGATTTGTTGCTTTCCAGTCGGATCATCTTATTCTTTCATTTTCCGCCATTGCGGACAGAAGATTGTGAAGTTCCCCGATACATTGCGTTGTTGTTGTCGCCGATCCTTGGGTTGTGAGCTTCCGCCGTTGTGGCTACAAAAAATGCTATCCTTCTGGACGTTTATTCGGTTTTCCTCCGATCTTTGCCTATCGTGGACGATGATATTCTTTACAGTTCTGCCGTTGCGGCTCCCTATTCCGTTATCACCCTAATTTTTAGTCCTGCGAAGCCACGATGCGCTATTGGTTTTCCTCTTGGGTGTCTCGGCGGTTAGCCTAGTGATTTTTCCATCCGACGTTACGGAAGGAAATGCTCCTACGACCCCTGATCCTTAGTTTTCTGCCGTCCGATAATTCCCCGCCGTTTATGGTTGACTATATATATGGGGTCGGGCATGTGAATCATTTTATTGTTGTTTTTAATTGTTGAAGAACTGTCGTTTTCGTGCGTTGTCACTCCGCTCGAGCTCAGTCGGACCCCCACTGTCGGTGTACCCTCTTTCCAGGTGGCTCAACCATGGAAGCTTGATAGTCTTCTTCCCACCGGTTACGCAGCAGTGCCAGGTAGGCTCGTATTGCATTGTCCCGTTCCATTTGAGCGTTTTGTTGGTTTTTTCCCATGGTTAGGTTTTTGTTACGGTCGTTTTCTCTTCACCCCATAGTCACATGTATATAGTGGGGGGTTTGTAGCATAATTGTCAGTGGGGGCATGTTTGGCCCACATGGTAGTTTCCCTGCAAAGCCCTCATGTAGTTCAACCCTGCGCTTAGTGTTTGGGGAGATTGGTGCAGATGGTCGTTACGTTGTCTACGCCAATATGCCTCGTTTGATGATAGGTCGATGAGGGGCGGTTTTTCATGGCCTCCATGTGATGTTTTGTGGCCCATACCCTTCAAAACCACAGCCGCATTTCGCCACGCTGTTCACGCGACCCGGTTCACGGTCAGTTTCAAACCCGAGCCGGTGTGGGGGAGGGTGTATCATTGCACAGGATTACCTTGACCATAGATTGCACAGACAGTGTTCTTTTCTGAAAGCGCACCATAGAAAACTTGCATAAGTTCCTCTATTTTTCTTGCGCAGCCCGATGGTTATGGCACCCACTGTGAGCCCGAAGTTTCTTCATTTTAATGTAGATTTCGTTTCTCCCCAGAGTTCTGTAAGTTAATCCATTTCAGCTTATATGCATGCACATATTTGCTTCATTTAATTACTTCTGTCATGTTAAACATAGATGAAGTAAGACACTGCACATTTTTGTCTCAATGTTTGCAACTTAGCTGGAAATGGCTTAATGTTTACAATTTCATCTATGGTGGGAAGATTTCGAACTCAAAATGTCGAAGAGGCAAAAGAAGAAGGTCCCTGTGGTCGAGGAGGAGCCCGATGTGGAAATAGTCACCAAAACTGAATACATTTATGAAGACACCAAGTGCATATCTGGTGTAGAGCCCGAGTACCAATGGGGAGAGATTATAGGTTGATCACGCGCTGAGAGGTGCCTGATATGGGCTTGGAGGAGGAAAGCATATACGCAAATATATAGAGATATTCACTGATGAAGATTGCCACAAGACCAGATCTCTTCCCATGCTCTGAAGTGATTGGTTGGATTCTGCCCCGGGAAGATGTAACCACTATGATCCTCGAGAATGTTGACAAACAAGGCTATGCTGCCTATAGCCCAGGATATGTAGCCCTGGCCTACCACCTGCTAGAAGCTCAAGTATTTTAGTCTGATGATTGGATGAGAAACATTAGAATGGACCTTGTTGAGACCCTTAAAAGAATGCTATTGTCCAGAAAGCATTTCAGAACCAGGCCAACGGGAGAATATGACACAGCGAGCTTAAGGGCCCCATACAGGTTCATCACCTTAATGCTTAACAGGATTTTTGGGAGAGCACATGGCAGGAGCTTCAAATTGGAGTGGATGCCCATTATTTTTTATGTTGCAACCCAGGGGACCATCTTCAACTGGGCTAATATAGTGTCAAACAGTCTTTCAGCTTGCATGACCTCAGCTTTGGGAGGAGTGTCCCAAAAGAGGTCTAAATTTTATATGAGTTCCATACTTGTTGATTGTATACTGTGTAATCAACCTTTCCCCGGCCTAAGGTGTATCTGGGACAGGGAGAGAATGCATGTTTATGCTGCATACAAGCCACTATGGGCGCACAAATACCATAGTCATTACTGGGACGTCTGCGAACAGTTCATCATGCCATTGTATACTCTCATTTTTCTAAAGGAATGTAACTGCATGTCGGAAGAGGCATTGCAGGTAATCGAAGAATATGCAGATTATTTCCTGACTGAGGATGGACTCTACTTCAGGATGTTTGGAGGCTCCAGAGCACCCTCCCTATTGCCCAAATATGCCACAGACTACATCATTCATAAAGAGGCAGTTAGGCAAGTATTCCTGGATGGCATTGGAAGTTTTTTGTTTGAGCATAAGAAGACTGCCTATCCCCCTTTGCCTTTCAAGTTAGGGAACTATAAGTTTACCAAAGTAAAGAAGGCAGATGAGTTCGTGGAAGAGTTAGAAAAGTTTCATTTTGGTGAAATGCCCTTCCATAGGAATGACTCCCACAGCAAAGTGGCTGAACACTGCAAAGAAAACAACGTCCATTTCGAATACACCCACCATTGGGACAGAGAAGAGTCCGTCTTCCGTAGTGCACTGAATATAACAGCTTTGAGGAAAAGGTTCAAGAAGAAGATCACCACCAAAGCTGGGAAGGGGCAGGATGAACAAACTAAAGCCGATGAGGAAGCAAGGAAATGAAATGAGGAAGCCAAAATATTGGTACAAGAAGCTGCAGGGTGGCTGCAGGGAGAAGAGGAAGAAAAAAGAAGAGCTGCACAAGAAGCAGCCAAAAGGGCAAAAGAAGATGCGAGAAAGGAAGAAGAAGAAAAGAAACGGAAGCTTGATGAGGAGCTTCAGAAACAGGAAGCAGAGAGGTTAAAGCTGACTCAGATAGAGACAGAATAGTCAACCTCTGACACAGCTAGCGGTCAGACTCAGGATGTGGGGAACCCTGAGGTTCAGGACGCAGAAGTATCGGCTGTCAGCCCCACACTTAAATTGGTCCCCTTTGAACAGAAGGTAGGGGAAGAAATCCCTGATTTTAATATTGTTTTCTATGACAAGGAGACAAAGAGGATAGTGAAGAGAACGGAAAGGAAGGTTGAAACAGGAGGTCTGTCTGGGAAGATGATAACGGATACGCCCGTTGTATTTGGAACAGACCGAGATCCCAGATTCACCATTAGAGCCGAAGCTGCATTGATCCATGCTTCGGAGGATAATGTGGACAAAATAATGATAGATCTGGAGCAATCCAGGAAGTCCTCCTCTCAGCTGAAAGACACATTAAGAAAGGAGAGAGAAGAAAGCAGTAAGCTGAAGAGAAAATATGAGGACATGCAAAAGGAGATGAGGTCTTCAAAGGATGAACTGCAGGTTCTCCAAGCAGAAAGGAGGTCTATGGAAACGACACAAGAGTGTCTAGAGAGAGTGCAGCAAGAGAATCAGGGGCTAAGGGTTGAGAAGGAGCAGCTGCTGGGAAAGATAGAATACTTAGAGCTGCGAAAGACCACCTTGGAGGCAAATGAAAAGCAAGCACAATAACAAGAGATGAAACTTCAAGAGCAGATTTCTTCTCTAACTACCGCTTTAGAAGAAGCAAAGGAGCTGGAGGTTGACCTCCAACCTTTCAAGGAACATGTGCTGGCACAAAATGCCAAGATGCTTCAGCTACAAACTACCATAGAAGAAGAGAGATGCAAAGTGTTGCAAATAGACGGCCGATTAGAGGAAATTATGGAGACTTCCTCTTATTTTGTTGATAGGTCTCAGGACGTCATGGAAGTCCTGACAGCAAGAACGGCAAGGCTGGAAAATAATGAAGAAACTCCTGCAGAGCTGCCCTCGAAAGATCGACAGGCTCTTAAGCAAGATTATGACTTATTAGAGTTTGCTATAAACACAGCAGAGGATTTCAAAAAGGCTGTTAGAAAGACGAAAGGAGCATGCACAAAAATTTTCAGAAGGCTCCTGATTACCTATAACCGGTGCCAAGTAGAAGTTGAGCAAAGGCTAGGTGTTTTTCCAGACCACAACTCATTTGTGGAGATTTTACAGAAGAGGTATCAAGAGGAGGAAGCAAAAATACAACACATTAAGGCCCTCGACCACCAGGTCTTAAGGAGTGAAGTAGATCATTCTGCCATCAGTGTTCAACTATTGGAGGATCAGTTGCGTTTGAGTGCGGCCAAAATTGAGGCCATCAAGAACCAAGCTGCGAAGTTCGAGATAAACATTCAATTTTTGGAACCTTGTGCATTTGAAGGCATCGCCTCTGAGGCTTTGGCGTGGAAAAAATTTCTGAATACCCAAGTGGGGCCCTCCACATGAATGACCATTCACTTGTGTAATATGTAACGATTTTGTAAACATTTGAGGAAAGTGAAATTTTGGGAGGCGAAGAGTTGGGAAGCCCAAAGGTTATTTGTGGGCAGCCCAACAGTCTCATCCTTTTTTGTATAAATATAGGAGATTTAGAAGAACAGGGGGCTTTTTTCTAGTTAGACAGGTAAAGGGATATTGTAAGAAGAACTACTTTTTTTTGCAATAAAGAATTATTGTTTGCCTATTGGAGAAAGTTTGGTGGGACGTTCAAATGCTATGCCATGGATTGGTGAAAGATGAACTATTTTGTTTTTCTGGTTTTTGTCCATTAACTGTGAGATCGTTCTAACTCTTTGAGCCTATGTTCTTGTTTGAACGATTTCTGGTTTATTCTGTGAAATTACCACCATGAGTAATGAATGTTGTTCATAAACAATTGGCTATTTGATTGTCTAAATATCTTAATCGTTCATGTGTTGTGGGAAGAAATATCAACTATCTGTAATTTCTCTTTATAATGCATGTACAATACACATTACTCATAAATAAGTTATAATTTGGCTCCCCGGGGATAGGTAGATAGTTAGCTTTATTTCAGTACTGCATATATGATTCAGATGCTTGTGAGTTCTAAGACGAGAGGTAAGAACCTGCGCATCACATTGTGACTACTCTTTGCATCTTTATCACCCTGCATTGTTAATTAGGCACGTGCATATCATACTTTAAGTCAAAAATAAAAAAACATATACGGTGGACCGGGCCGCAACCGGTAAACCCTTTTGTTACTTGACTTACGGTAGTCGGACCGCAAACCAGACGGATTCCCTATACCAAACAGTCACGGGCTAGTTGGGAACGTCGATTGGGGAGAATTCCTTGCTATTGTCGCCTGCGAATTTCCAGGCCTCAACACACGGAATCCCTCATCGTCGTGGTGGTGGAGGAAGTTGTGCCCAGTGTGGTATGGGTCTGATGATGGAAGAATGGTATGAGACTGGCGTCTCCATGCCAGTTAGAGCTCTAATTGACAAATGGGAACCCCACCTAGTCAACGATCATTTGTCCAGGGGTAGAGGGGGTGGGCAAATAAATCATTACTAGCTTATAAAAAACATGATGGGTACCTTGATGGAGGAAATGCTGAGTAATTGGAATTATACTTGTAGCTCTGTGCTCTCTACCAAGACCAAGTTGATTGAACTGGACGCCCAGCTCAACAGGTTGGATGCTACCTCTACATGGAAGCACCTAGCCATTGCGCTTTGCAACGTGAGTAACACTGAAGTGGGGAGCGGTAGCACCAATGGGGGAATTTCAATGGAAAGGAGCTCAGTTCCTACTTGTACAATGACAATGAACGCACCCTTTATGGTGCCAACCACCATCATTTTGTTGATCAACCCATGAAAATGACGAGTTTGTCCGTAATTATTCTCTACTTCATGCTAAGCTTCCTGATTCAACTTCTGATGAAGACTTCCATGGTGGATGCCCCATCCTGGAGGAATTTCCCCCCTAGTCTGTTGCTGATGAGGACTCTGAAGTTGGCTCGACCTCCTACTGGTTCCATTTTCTATTTTAAGATTGTTTGCTTTAATTTGCTTTCCAGGATCTTGTTTTATGAGTCCATGAACAATCTCACTGTTGATTTTGCCCCTATAGTTTGGCCTCCATCGATTGATGGGTTTTTTTGTCATATAAATCTAAGATAAATTAGCAGTTTTAACTAGTTGGGGTGGTGGTTCCGTTGTTTCAGACCACCCCAATGACCTCTCTGTGATGTAGATTTTGATGTACATTTTGTCTCTGTTGTTTAATATATTTTGGAGACTTACAAAAAATAAATAGTGTATGGTTCAAAAAAATTGCTTTTATAAAGAAAATGAAAAAATTAATTGATTAAGTTAACTATTTAATGAAATAGTAAACTAATCTTATAATAAAAGGATAATTTTTTTATCAAATATCCAACAAAAATTCATACATAAGTGGAGTTTTATCATGATTTAAGGTTTATGTATAGTCTATGAGCGTTGAGGATGAAAATCACTTTCTCTTAGACAACCTTGCTTACACCCACATTAGATTTGAGTTCCATAGTATTTGCTACAATACAAACCTTTATAACCTCCTAACTTGCCAAAACTATAGTGAGATTGGAAAGCTTCTTGGCAAGCTTTCTAAGCACAGGAACAAGATTTTAAAGTTAATCAAGTATTATCCTTCTTAAGGTACGATAGACCAAAGTTGGTCTTAGTGGACATTAATCATCATCATCATCATAGTGGAATAAGGGTTTTATGGGTGTTGTCCATTTATAAATTAATTTAATTCGTCAAAACTTAATTTAAAATTTGATAGTCATATTCCAATATAATCATTATAAATTTATTAAGACATTTATCTCTTAATACTTATTGACAAAATTTCAAGTTCATCATTCTCATCAAACATAAAATTAAAAAAAAAAATCAAGGCATTTCAATAGTTTTAATGTCTAGAGGTAAATTTTCTTTCACCAAAAAATATAAATTGTGATTTTTTTAATTAACAATTAATGATTATTTTCAATGGTCTAAACTTCAAAGTAATAGAATAAATATATAAATAACTTATTTTCAATATAAATACGAATTTCTCGTATGGGGTGATACACGACAGATCCATCTCCATTAATGAAGATGGGATGGAGGAGCAGAGGTGGCACGTGACGACAGGTGAAGAGACGATTGTACAAGTGCCAATCACCGGTCATTTAATGGCATAGATCTAGGTTAGCAGGTTCATTTCATCCCCGTTGGTTAACCATTTACGTTGGACAAACTAGAATCTTGTGGTGGTCTCTAAAGAAGTTAGCAGCATGGCTCGGCATGGTCATCGAGAAAGGAGGGGTGGAAGAATCAATGCTCCTATCCAAGGCAGAGTTGATACATGCCTTCCAGGGCAATCAGTAGAGATGACCAACTCCCTTCTCCTCCTTTGCAATGACCTCAATGAAGCAGAGCAGAAACGACAAGTGCGTGCTCTTGAGCTGCAGGATAAAGTTCTGGCCAACTTGGACCGACGTGTGGAAGTTACCGCCACTTATGATTTTTCCTCGCCGCTACTTATGATTTTCCCTCGCCACTACTCACAACCATAGTAGTTGATGGAAGTATCCATGGGATATTTGTGGGAAATTATGATGGTAACACTCCTGCTAAGGTCAAGGAGCCAGCTGACATTGTTAAGCAGGAAACCCAGGCCATGACGAAGGATAAAACGATGTGTGACACTACCTGCTATGAAGTTGGAACAAGTGGAGCCAAGCATGAACAACTGGGTGACTCCAAGGTTGAGGTCAAGCCCACTACTCCCACGTCTTAGTCATGCACTAGTCCACCTGTTAACTAGAATTTATTCTCATTCTTATCCTGTTCGTTTTTTAGTTTTGTTTCTAGTTAGGCTTTAGTTATATGGCATCTAGTATATTTTTTGGGTCCTTGGCTTTGGCTTTGAAATGCACTTAGTTATACCACAACTATGCTAGGATGGTATTGTTAATAGGTTGTTTTCTCCTCTGGAGAGCCTTGCAAACTTGTGTTATGGGTTGTTTTCCCATAATGGAGACCCAACTACTCTATATTTTTGTGTATTTTCCTATGTGATATAATGTGAATACTAAATTACAAAACAAGGTACACAATTTTTAAAAAATATATTAAAATTTTAATATAAATTATTTACTACGTATAACTAAATGAAAAAGTCCAATAAAATAAATTTAACTAATATTGATGGTACTTGCTAGATTAAAAAATTGTATCTCATAAGTGCTTCTTAATGTTGTTATGCACAATTTAATTCCAACTAATGATATCTAACTCATGAATGGTTGGGTTGTACTTATAGTTACAATTCTTGACTAAAACACTCTATTCCACATTTAATTTAGATATTGGAGTGCCTACACTGCTTTTGATTTGGATAGTATCAATTGTTTTTATGTTTCTTGAAATCATTAAAATTGAAAATATATTTTTAATTAATAAAATTTATAAAACCATTCATTAATATATATATACACACTTTGCTTCTTTTGGTACCTATTACTCAAGTCTTAGATCCCCAATATTTGAAGTTTCAACTTCTTCTTCTGCCTACCCACATAGTGTTTTGTCAATAAGTTGATTTAAAATTTAACTTTTATATATATCAAGTAAGAGTCCACCATATAAGAACAAAACCATAAAACAAGAGCTTTAAACACTTCAAATTATATGTATATTTACATATATGCATGCATGCATGTATGTATGTATGTATGTGTGTGTGTGTGTGTGTGTGTGTGCATATATGTATGTATGTATGTATGTAAAATAGTTCAAATGTAAGGAGTCAACATGTCTGTGTTGACTCTTTGGGGGGTTATTTCATGAATTGCTTGGAAGTAGCAAAGATGTTTGATGTTGAGCCAATAGAGATGAAATCAACTTAGACTAATAACCAAGCTGCCTCTAATGAAATTTCTAAGCATCTATCTCGTTATCTCATGCACATTGATTTGTTGCAACAAGTACAGAGAATTCACGAATGGACTAGTATCAACAGGATCTCGAATCATTTTCCAATCTATTTAGAATTGAATCAAGGGGGGCATAAACCCAATTCTCCCTTTAAATATAATTCAGTGTGGGCCTAGGATGCAGGATTCCAAGTCCTGGTGAAATCAAATTGGGAGCACTACAATCCTTCCATGGAATCCTCCACCTGTGAACAGTTTGTAATGGAACTTAAAATGGTTAAGGGGAAAGTCGTGACATGGGATTTTAATAGATATAAGGAAAGAGACCATATTATGAGAGAGGTTCATGAGGAGTTGGGAAACCTAGTTAACAACTTGGAAGGTGTTACTCTCAATGAGGATGACTTACTTAGATTAAAATAATTAAAAGCAAAGAAAGTTATGTTGCTTGTGGAGAGAGTGTGTGACTGGTGACTCAAAAGTTATGGTACATGGTTAGACAAGAGAGATAATTAAACACATTTTTTCATCATTATGCGTCACATAGAAAGCATAAGAAAACCATCTAGGAAATGCCTCTATGAAATGGGGGAAAAGTCAGGGATTTCCATGGATTGGTGTCCTTGGTTAATTCATATTTCTCTTCAATATACAAGGATTTGAATAGAGTTTTAATAGTCGAGATTGTAAAGGACACCTATTTATTTCATAAGATGGTGAATGCAAAAGCTTGTGAGGAAATGTTTAGACCTATGACCAAAGAAGAGGTGGTTGTGATTCTCGCAACATTTAAAAAGGATCACAATCCTGGTCCAGATGGATGGATAATCGAGTTTTGTATTGATTTCTTCAATTTTTTGTGGGAATATCTACTAAGAGTCGCAAAAGAAGTTTGGTGTATAAACAAGATTCCAAGAAGCGTAAAATCTATTTTTTAGCTTTGATTCCAAAGGTCAATTGTACTTCTTCCTTTGTTAACTTTCTACCAATCTCCCTCTGAAATTACCTTTACAGGATTCTTTCTAAAATTATTGCAATTCGGTTGAATCCATTTCTCTCAGATTATATATCAAATGAACAATTCAGGTCCTTGCTTGGAAGAAAAGTTCATGAAGCAATTGGATTCACTCATGAGGGACTTCACTCATTCAAAAATGGTTAGATACCTGCAACAATGGTGAAACTTGATCTTTCTAAGGCATAGGATAGAGTTTCTTGGATTTGGGTGATGATATTAAATAACAAGTTTTAATGAAAAATTTCCCTTTCATTGTCTAGATTTGGGTGATGGTATTAAATACCTAGGTTTTAATCTTAATCCCAATTGTTATCTTAATAATGATTGGTTATGGTTAGTTTATCAAGTGGAATAGCATATTTTGCAATAGTGAAATAGGTTCTTCACTCACGATGACCAGATAATTCTAGTCAAATCAATCCTCAAAGTAATTCTGATGTATTAGCACACCTTGGCTCATATCTTGAAAGGGATTATGGAGAAATAAGGAATATTTGTTTCAAATTTCTATGCCAAGGAAGTAAGGAGAACAAAGGTTTTCACTGGGTCAAGTGGAAATTATTGGTGGTCCCAAAAAGGATGGGTGGGTGGGGTCTAAATGACATCCAACAATTTGGACTTCCCTTAGCAGCTAAAATTTTATTAATAAGGATAGGATCTCGAAAAGGATTCTTATGCAGAACTATAGAGAACTACGAACTCTCTTGAATTGGATCTAAAGGGAGAGAAGAAGCACTCAAAATATTTCCAGCCAATGGAAGGCAATGACCCTATATTTTCCTATTTTGGGTGGGCTTTTTGCATTGAAAGTAGGATATGGAAAGCATGTATGTATTGGATTGAATTCCATCATGGGATGTAGCAAGGATATAGTTATTCATGAATACATTATAAATCATCTGTTAGCTTCATTAAAAGCTCCAATTTATTAGGTAGCCAATGCCCACACTACTAATACTTGGAGGCAAGCATGGTTGTTGGCAGAGGCTATTGAGTTTGATTGTCAATGGTCTCCGTCCTAGGAGTGATTCCTCTTTGACCTGCATAGGTATCATAAACAAAAATAACAAAATAGTTTTTTAGAAGAAAAAATATAAGTAAAAAGGTTAGCTAAAAAAACATTTATTAAAAAAAAAATAGATAAATAGTTTTCTAAAATAAATTGAAAGTTGATCACTTTACTCCATATCAATATTTTATTCATGGTTTAGTTCCCACCATCAAACTTTAAAACAATTTAAAATATATAAAAACATTCAAATTAAACCTAAAATTCACACTATACTCGTTAAGTACAAACTCTAAAAATTAACCATTCTCCGAATCATCAATCATCAAATTCACCATATCCATAACATTAGCTCAAAAATCAATCAACATTGTTCAACAACCCAAGACTAAATACACTAATTTTTTTATATCTTAGCGTGATCTTTTAATGATTAATTACCATGGTCTTTCAATGTCATGAATTGATTAGATAATTTAAAAAAAAAAACAATACTTGGCCCTCCAATTTCTTACCCATAATTATTTATGGGAAATTTTATTCTATGCACGTTTTGGCCGATAAACATAATAATATTGAGAATATAAAAAGGAGTAAGAAAAGGTTGATTGGTTTCCATGTTTATTTTCTTGGGCGGAAGTGTTTTTTATTTTAATTCAAGATAAACATTATTATCATGGGCTTAAAGAAGTTAGTTGAAGAAGGTAAGCATCATATGGTTAAAGGAGTAAGAAAAGGTTGATTAGTTTCTATGTTTATTTTATGGGTGGAAGTGTTTTTTATTTTAATTCAAGATAAACATTATTATCATGGATTTAAAGAAGTTAGTTGAAAGAAGGTAAGCATCATGGTGTTGCAGCTCCAACTTTTTTCCCCAAAATTTTAAATTTTAGGGTTCTCTTTTTTATTTGCTTCTATTAGATCTAACCTAGGATTTTTTTTTTGGTTTCACTAAAGCTGCCCCAAGGTTCAGATTTTTTGCTTAAAACTTGATTATTTTCATTTTTTGTATCGGAAGATTAGTTGGCTATTCTTCCGATATCGGAAGCATAGTCAACTATCTTTCCAACGTTGCGGAAGTTGAATGGTCTAGTCCATCGAAAGTACTTCCGTCTTCCTCGCTGATACGTCGAAACCGCGGATTCCTTTGTCTTCGTTTTGTTTTTCGAGCTTAATACTCAGTGTTTTGATTACCGGTGATTTTGTATCGCTATCGAAATGTTCTACAACAGTGAACTAGAGTATTAGTCTTTTACGCTATCGACATTGCGGGAGGCAGGTGATGAACATTCCGAAAGTTAGTTTGTTTCCTCGCTGATGCCTTAGAGGTTAGGTGTTCCGATCTCCGATACACGTTAGAATGAATAAAGTCACGATGATAGTGCTTGGCGCTACCGACACTGCAGAAGATGTTTACTCTTGAGGATCCACACTTAGTGCTTAGTGGTGCCGATGCCGACAGACTTAAAAGTTATCGAGGGTCCGTAGTTGGTTTTTCGTCCACCGTTGTGGCTGTCATCTGAACTATCTTTCTGATGGTTAGAGGTTTTGATCGCCGATAAGTTTAACTGTCGATAGGGTTTATCCCATCGACATTTTTTGCCGAAGGTTCTATATATATGAGGGGAGCGTTATTTTATTTGTTATTCATATTTTTACTCGTCGTTTGCTCCAGTCCTTGTCGTTTGCACTGATTCACGCGCCCAGCTGTCCAAACTCGATTTGCTAGCGTTGCCACCGTGAAGATTTTGGTCATCTCGTCGACTACACTGTTGTTTTCCAAGTAGGTGAACCACAGCCTTGTTGTTTTGGTTTTTTATTGGTCGATTTGGAACCGTTGGTTTTTTGCCTTGGTTAGGTTTTCTATTAGTTAGGTTTGTCCACATAAAGGGATGTTTGTCTTCGCGATGTGCATGATGTTTCACTTGAGGGTGAAGAGTTAGTTGTTTACAGTTTTCTTTAGCGAGAGGATTTTGAGGCTGCGTGATTATTGAGTCGTTATGGATGCTTTGGCTCCAGTACGAAAGATTAGGGCACAGTGTAGACAAGCGTTTCGCTGTCTGCACCACCCGTTCTTTTGGTGGTCCATAGTTGCCCAGGGGGGTTTTAAACCTTTTGCTTGCACTTACCTTATTTCATGGGACAGTTGAGGTTTTCCATTTTTTTGGTCAGGTTAGGGTTTTTGTTTGACAGGAAGAACGTTGCATAGGATCTAACGCTTTTTAAGTTTTGTTTTTGAAGACTAGCATTAGGAATAGTGTGATTCAGACTTTTATGTGATATCGGATTAGTTCTAATGCAACCCGTGTTAAGATAGAGAATTTTTGCTTTTCTCTCGAGGTTGTGAATTTTTAGACAGTGGACTTAGGCGGTTTTTAAGACACAATCTACAGGATTTTTCTTTTGCCTTGTCAATTTTTTCATGCATTGAATACTATGTGTAGTTTATTTTTCAGAATGCATATGTAGGAGGTAAACAAATTGATATAGTTTTTTGTTTATTGTTAAAACACTTGCTAAAATCTCAATGGGTCTAAGAACATGCTGTGATTATGACAGGGTGATTGTTGTAAAGAAAATATGTCGAAGAGACAAAAGAAAAAGGATCATGTGGTTGAAGGAGAACCTGAGGTTGAGATCATCACCAAGGTTGAGTATATATATGAAGATACCAAAGCTTCCACCGGGGTCGAACCGGACTACAAATGGGGAGAGATATACAGGATGATTGCCAACCAAAATGTACCTGATGCAGGTTTCAAGGAGCTAACCATTTATGCAAACATTTAGAAATCAACTCTCATGAAAGTATTCACAAGACCTGAGTTGTTCCCTTGTTCAGAAGTGATAGGTTGGATTCTGCCTAGGGCAGATGTAACTACAATGATTCTTGAAAATATTGCTGAGTAGGGCTACGCTGCATATGTCTCTATGGCATATCATCTGCCTTCCACCCAAATTTACTTAACAGAAAGTTGGTTGAAAGAGACAGCTATGGATCTGGTAGAGATAGTTAAAAGAATGATGACACCGGGAAAAAACTTCCGAACTAGGCCTTCCGGAGAGTATGATACCTCTACTCTCCGTACTCCCTATAGATTCATTGCACTGATGCTAAATAGGATTTTTGGTAGAGCTCACGGGAAGAGCTTCAAGATAAGATGGATACCAATTATCTTCTATGTGGCTACTCAAGGAACCATTTTTAATTGGTCAAACACATTGTCAAATAGCCTCTCAGCATGCATATTCACAACCTTGGGAGGGGTATCACAAAAGAAATTAGAGTTCTATATGAGCTCTATCCTGATTGCATGTATACTGTGTACTCAGTCTTTTCCAGCTTTGAGATGTAACTGGGAGAGGGACAGGACCCCAGTGTACACAACATATAGATTGTTATGGGCCCATAAATATTATAGCTATTACAGGGAAATCTGCGAACACTTCAACATGCCCTTGTATACCCTAATTTTCTTGACTGAATGCAACTACATGTCTAAAGAAGCATTCAAAGTCATCGAGGAGTTCGGAGATTATTATTTGACCGAGAAAGGGTTGTATATAAGAATTTATGGTGGTTCCCAAGCCCCTTCCCTACTCCCTAAGTATGCCACTGACTATGTACTACACAAAGAGGTAGTTAGGCAAGTGTATATTGATGGTGTGGGAAATTTCATGTTTGAACATAAAAAGGTAACATATCCTGCAGTGCCTTTCCTGCTTAGCAGCTACAAGTTTTCGAGAGTAAAACAGGCTACAGAATTTGTTCAGGAGCTGGAGCATTTCCATTTTGGCGAAATGAATTTTCACAGAAATGACTCTCGAAATAAAGTAGCAGATTATTGCAAGGAAGCGAGAATTAATTTTGAATATACTGATTTTTGGGATAAGGCTGAGACAACATTCAGAAGTGCAAAGAGCATAACTGCCCTTAAAAAGAGGTTTAAACAAAAAATAACTACTATGGGTGGAAAGGTAAAAACTTCATAGAAGACTAAGACATTAGAAGAAGAGGAGCCCAAAAAGAGAGAAGAAGGTGCTAGAAGGCTAGCACAGGAAGCAGAGAGCTGGTTGAAGAATGAAGAAGAAGAAAAAAAGTGAGCTGTAGAGGAAGCAACAAGAAAGGAAGAGGAGGAGAGAAAGAGAAACGAAGAAGCAAAAATCAAGAAAAAGCAGGAAGAAAGTGAAAGTTTGAGATTAACAGGATCTCAAAAGGACCAACAGACTACTGAGCAGGTAGATACACAGGGAGGACAAGATCACACAAATCAAGGACACGGACAATCTAATCCTGATCCCCCAGAGCCTGCTGCATCTTCTGGAAACACATTGGGACAAGCTTCATTTTCTGGGATAGATTTGATCCCTTTCATGCTTAAAGAGGGGGAGGAAGTTCCTGACTTTAGTACTATTTTCTATGATAAGGAGAAGAAAAGGATTGTAAAAAGAACTGGGAAAAAGGTTGAAACTGGAGGACAGTCGGGAAAGATGATAACAGATAAAACCTTGGTGCATGGAACAGATACAAATCCAAGATTGATATCAAGAGCTGGGGTGGCATTAACCCAAGCAACTGAAGATAACGTAGACATGCTTATGACGGACCTAGAGCAATCAAGAAAAAATGCAGCACAATTGAAAGAAACTTTGAAGAAGGAAAGGGATGAAGGTCAAAAGATGAAAAGGAAATATGAAGACATAATGAATGAAGTTAAGACTTCAAGAACGGAATTCCAGACTCTGCAGGCTGATAAGAATGCTTTAGAGATATCTGCGGAGAAAACGGAAAAGAATGCTCAAGATAGCTTAGCTGAATTACAAAAGTTATAGCTAGAGCATCAAATGTTGAAAACTGAGAGAGATGATCTTCGGGTATCCTATGAAAATCTAAGTACAGAGAAGGACAGGTTGCAAAGCAAGTTTGTTGAGTTAGAAACAGAGAAGGCTACCACAAAGGAAAGAGAGAAGCAATATCAAATGCAGGTGGCAGCCTTAGAAGAACAAAATACTTCATTAATAGCATCACTGAAAGATGTTATGGAACAGAAGACAGACTTCCAGCCTTTGAAAGAACATGTTCTAACTCAAAGAAGGAAGATCCACCAATTACAGATATGCATTGAGGAAGAAAGGTGTAAAATTTTACAAATAGACACCAAATTATAGGAAATTTTGGACACTACTTCATATTTTTTGGATAGATCTCAATATATTTTGGAGATTCTAACGGGAAGAATGGTATGGACGGAAACAAATAAGGAATTTCCTGTGGAGTTACCAATTAAGGATTAGCAGAGTTTAAAACAGGAGTATGATTTATTGGAATTTTCAATTAATGTGGTGGAAGAATTCAAGAAAACTGTGAAGAAAACAAAGGGAGCATGTGCTGAATACTGCAGGAGAGTGCTTGCTACATACAATAGATGTCAGATTTTTGCGGAGAAAAGATTGGACGTGATGCCAGAACATGAATTGTTTATAGAACATCTATAGAACAGATATCAGGAAGACGAGCAAGAGATCCAACAGGTCGAGGACCTAGATGAATGAATTTTAAAGAATGCAGTGGCACATGCAGTTGTAAGTATACATCTACTAGAAGATCAGCTATGCCTAAGTCCCGCAAGGATAGAAGGGGTAAAGAACCAGGCTGCTAAATATGAGATTAATATCCGATTTCTTGAGCCTTCCGGATTTGAAGGCATAGCAGCAGAGGCCCATGCATGGAAGAAGTTCATCAATGACCAAGCTGGCCCCTCTTCATAAAGTGTTCTGGAAATTTTGATTTAAAATGTAATATATTGTATTAATTATGTGCACATGCTACGAGACTAAATTTTGGAAATGAAAGGTTGGGGAAGCTCAAAAGTCATTGAGGGGCAGCCCAAGGGTTTTGTTTTTGTATAAATATAGGAGAGTTCAGATGTAGAAAGGACTTTTTTTTTCCAGACCATTTTTGAGAGTGTATTGTAAGAAGAATTATTTCCTTTTACAATAAAGAGTTACATGTTTCTGCTGGAGAAAGTTTTGTGGAATGTTTCAAATGTTTTGCTATGGACTAGTTGAATGTGAACTATTTCATTTTCAGCTTATTTCCATTAACTGTGAGATCGTTCTAACTCGTTGAATTTCTTTTCATGTTTGAATGTACTATGGTTTATTCCGTGAAATTTCCACTTTGAGTAATGAAGGTTGTAATTAACAATAAGCTATCTCGTTGTTTATATTTCTATTGATGCTCATGTGTTCTGAAACAATTAATAGCTATCTGTGATCTTTCCTAATGCATGCACTGAAATACATTACTCACCATTAATGATAGTTTTGCTCCCTAGGGATAGGATAAGTAGTCTTAGTTAGTTTCTTGATGTTTGTGATTTAGATGCGAGAGAGGTAAGACGAGAGGTAAGAACCTGCACATCACATTGTGACCCTCCTCGTTATCTCTATCATCTGCATTTTAGTTAGGCACTTGCACATCATACCTTAAACATAAAAACTAAAATATACACGATGGACCAGGCCGTAACCGGTAAAACATTTTAATTGTTACTTGACCTACGGTAGCCGGACCATAAACCGGACGGATTCCCCATACCAAACAGTAACGGGCTAATTGGGAACGTTTATTGGGGAGAATCCCTAACTGTTGTTACCTGCGATTTTCCAGGCCTCAACACATGGAAAATTTATTTGAGTGATAGTTAGAAATAATGTTGATTTGAGATTAAGTTTGTTAGGAGAGATTTTAGATTTATATTTTACATATTTATTGGAGTTAGTGCCATTTTTTTTATATATGTGACTTAATTTTTTATCAATAAAAATGTGTAAATTTTTTGTGTGCAATCATGTTTGTGATTTCAATTTTTGAGTTAGTATCATAGTAGATTTAACTTTGACTCTCTTAGGAAAGGGACTTGATCATGCAATTTTAACAATGTTAAGTTTTTGTACATAGATTAGCGTAGACCGTTTGAGAGTGGATTTTTATTTTTATTTTTGTGTGTATGATTGCTATTGTGTGTTTCGTGGATATCATTGTATTAAGGAGACTGCTTCCTAGGAGATCGTTGAGGATGTTGAGAATCATTGCCCTAAAGAACTGTGCATAAAAGACAACAAGGATCGTTGGCGTTGCTATGAGACATCACCTTTGAAAGGGATCCACTTGTAAATGATGAACATGTTGGAGTCATTATCCAACCACATATCATTATTTGTGTTATTTGTCCTAATTTACCACTTATCCTAAGTTATTGACTCGAATATGTGACTGCATCATCAACTGGATCATCTCGATCATCCTCCTTTAATTAGGGAGCCTAACTAAGTCTTCTCCTTCAATCGAGGAGACAAATTGAGCCTCCTCCTTCAATCAAGGAGCAAATCTAGGTTGATCTGCATGAATATGCGCCTCATTCAATTAACTAAAGGTTGTTTCACGTACCTTTCAGTTAAACTAGAGATGCATAGGCGGCTTCCTCATCAATTAGCCTATTTGGGTTAATTTCAGTTAAGTAGAGTGATTAAACGTGCCTCCACCTACTTTTGGTGACTCAATTCAGTACAGTTCAGCTCAACCGGCCTAACTGAAGTCGGATTGGCACCCTCACCTACTTCTTGGCATGCAGTTGAGTTCTATTCTGTTAGACTCAGCCTAAAATGCCTCCGAGTCAGTTAGAGTCAATTAAGGTTGAGTTAAGTGGTTAAATAATGTGTTGAGTGGTGTTTAACTGACAAGTAAGGCACTCTCATGTAATCAATTCGAATGAACTCTACGGGATTCAAATTGCATGGCTCTTTATGCCATTGTATGACATTGTATCACTACTTTTGTTAATGATAAGCAAATATACAACTGCAACTCCTTATTGTGTTGTTTCATGTAATTTATGAGTAAAATTGATCTATGAAATCTATTGTAAGTTTATGTCTTGTTTCTTAGATTGTCATGACTCCAATTTAACATGGTATCAGAGCATAGGTCTTAGGTTCAATTCCTCTGAGCTACCCCGGAGGGGGGGTGTTGGAGTATCGGTACAACCGCATTGTATAACCATCGCACCTATAGGAATCTCCTGATGATAGGACCTTGTGCTTGGTTTCAAATGTTCATCAACATCTGCAGGTTTTGGTGTAATGAAAAACCTTACATGGTACAGTGCAATAAGGAGTTGCACTTGTATATTTGCTTATCATTAACAGAAGTAGTGATACAATGTCATACAATGGCATAAAGAGCCATGCAATTTGAATCCCATAGAGGTCATTCAAATTGATTACATGAGAGTGGCTTACTTGCTAGTTAAACACCACTCAACACATCACTTAACCACTTAACTCAATCTTAATTGACTCTAGTTGACTCGGAGGCAGTTTAGACTAAGTCTAACTGATCAGAACTCAATTGCATGCCAACAAGTAGGTGAGGGCGCCAATCTGACTTCATCTAGGCCATTTGAATTGAACTACATTGAACTGAGTCACCAAAAGTAGGTGGAGGCACCTTTAATCACTCCAGTTAACTGAAATTAGCCCAAAATAGGATAATTGATGAGGAAGGTGCCTATCCAGCTCCAGTTTAACTAAAAGGTAAGTGAAACAACCTTTAGTTAATTGAATGAGGCGCATATGTCATGAAAATCAACTTAGATTTTCTCCTTGATTGAAGGAGGAGGCTCAGTTAGTCTCCCTGATTGAAGGAGAAGACTCAATTAGGCTCCATGATTGAAGGAGGATGATCTAGATGATCTAGTTGATGTTGCAGTCACATATTTGAGGCAATAACTTAGGGTAAGTGGTAAATTAGGACAAATAAGCCAAATAATGATGTGTGGTTGGATAATGACTCCAACACCCCCCCTTAAGTTAAACTCATGTGGGGGAGTGAAAAAAATAGATAAGGCCCCGATAACAAAGGCTATTGGTCACCCTTTACAAGAATAACTCTAAAATGCTTAAAAAAATCTAAGAGGAAAAGCGGAAAAAACCCTGTGGGAAGAAACCCCACCCCCCCAAACTTAACACCAAAGAATTAATCTGAACTCACCATGGAACTCACCCCCAACAATGAACGGAGGTAAGTGAAATTCTTCTCAATGAAGCTCTCGGTGAAAATGTTTGCAACCTGCTCATCTGTGGGGCAGTATTGCGGAACAACTCTTATGTCATGCACAAGTTCTCTGATGTAGTGCATGTGGATCTCGATGTGTTTGGTTCTCTGTCTCTGAATTGGATTTGTCAAGATATTGATAACACTTTGATTGTCACAAAAATGACAGTAGATGAAGTACTACCAATATCAAACTCGGACAAAATACCTTGCATCCAAACTGCTTGGATGCATGCATTGACCGCTCCCATGTACTCTGCCTCTGGTGAAGAAAGGGCAATGGTAACCTGATTTTTGCTTGACCATCAAATAGGCCCACTACCAAACATAAAAACATAGCCGGAAGTCTACTTCTGGTCTATGTTATCTTTTTCCCAATCAGAATTTGTAAATCCTACCAAGTCTAGTTCAGAATCAACAGCATAGTGAATGCCATAGGATCTAGTACCATGCACGTGCTGTAGAATCCTCTTGGCTGCCCTCCAATGAATTTCATGAGGATGATGCATATACCTTGATACAACATTCACAACATAACAAAGGTTAGGCCTTGAATGTGTCAAGTAGAAAAGGCTTCCGATCAACTGACGGTAGAGAGTAGATTCCACCTGTGGAGTAGTATGTCCCTCTTCAAGACTGATTCCTAACAGGAATGGAAATGGTGCAGCCTTACAATCAGCTATAGTAAACTTAATTAATAGGTCTGAAGCATATTTGGATTGTGTCACCATAATCCCATCAAAATATTGAGTTATTTCTAGCCTGAGAAACTGCCTCAGCAGGCCTAGATCACTAATCTCAAAAGCTTCATGTAAAGCAGTTTTTATAAAGCTGATTGAAGCAAGGGTTCTTCCTGTGATTAAAAGATCATCAACATAGAGAACTATAATAAAAAAATTACCTTCATATTTCTGCAAGTACACATTTGGATTAGACTTACATCTTTCAAAGTTTCGTGAGAGCAGAAAAGAAGCCATTTTGGCGTACCAAGACCTTGGGGCATGTTTTAAGCCATACAAGGATTTTTGCGGCTTACAAACCAATGATGGATCTGATGTGTAGCCTTCAATATGCTTCATGTATATCTCTTCTTGTAGGTATCCATGAAGGAAATCAATTTTTACATCCATATGGTGGACCTCACAGTGCTTGGATGCAGAAATGGCTAAGACTAACCAAATAGAATCCATCTTTGCCACCGGTGCAAAGGTCTCGTTGTAGTCCACTCCTTGGACTTGGGAGAATCCTTTTGCTACTAGTTGTGATTTATATTTGAAGGTTGATCCATATGCAGCAACCTTTTTCTGATAGACCCATTTGCATTGAACAAGTTTTCTCCCAGGTGGAAGGGGAACTAGCTCCCAGGTCGCATTTTTTTGGAGAGAGTTGAACTCTTCATCCATTGCAGCTTGCCATCAAGGATCATTCCGAGCATGATAATATGACTTAGGATTAGATCCAATAATTATGTATAACTTCTCAGACAACAAAGGATCATTGCAATACAGAGAAATACCTTCTCTTTGAAAATATGACCGAGTTCTCCATGGATCAACAGGATTTTCAACATTTATCTCGACAGAAGAGAGAGTCTTTTCAGCCCATTTTGGTAGATGAGTGGGCTCATTTGGATCTATTTCATAACCTGAAATATCATGCTTAATGATATCAGACATCATATCTGAAATATCAGAGCTCACACTTTCATTTTCATCTCCAAAAACTTTAGCAGAAGGAGAGGGAATTTCAACAATTTCTTTCTCTACTAGTTCCAAATCTGAGAGAGGTTCTTCGAAGTGGACACTTCTCTCTATGAGAATATTTTTGGTTCTGATATTCGAGAGTTTGTATACCTTTTATTCCTCATGATACCCAATGAATATGCACTCAACACTCTGCGGTTGCAAAGACTTCCTCTTATCTAGTGGAATTCGAGGCCAAGCAGTGGACCCAAAAACTCTGAAATTGGACACATCCGATTTGTGACCAAAATATGTTTTGAAAGGTGTTTTTCATTTCACAGATGAATGTGGAACTCTATTTTGAATGTAGGCAACAGCATTCATTACTTCAGCCCAAATATTTGCAGCCAAATTCTTAGACTCAATCATATAGATTGTCATTTCTTTCAGTACCCGATCTTTCCTTTTTGCTACACCATTATGCTAAGGTGTGTAGGGAGCGATGCGCTGAATCTTGATTCCACTTTGAGCACAAATTTGTAGTAGTTCTAATTCGATGTACTCACCTACATTATTAGATCTAAGAGATTTTATCTTGCTCCAAGTAGCATTCTCAACGGAAGCTTTGAAATCTATCAACTTTTCAAGAACTTCCGACTTATTTTTGAGAAAATAGACCCATGTAAATATTGATAGGTCATCTATGAAAGTAAGCACATACCTTGAACCACTCATGGAGGTTCTAGGCATTGGAACGTTGATATCATAACGGGTCAGCCCCAAAATACATGTAGCTCTGCTTTCTTTTTCCCCGATTAAACTTATGCTCAGGATGCTTGCCGACTATGCATCCCTTGCAGACCCCTTTTGAGGATTTGATTACTAGAAGGCCTTCCACCATGGAATCCTTTTGCAGAAACTGCAAATATTTGTAGTTTAGGTGTCCAAACCTTTCATGCCACAGCTGACTAACCTCATTTCCATGAGTCAAAAGGGCGAATGGATTTGAATCGGGAACAAATCTAGAAAACTCATATGTCTTAGCAGTGTGATTTGCTTTCCCTACAGCAATGATTTTTCCAAATGAAATCTCTGAGATCTCAACATCATTAGGGTTGAAAGTAACTCTTTTAGGAAAACCTACATGTGTCATTTGATACACAGACAACAAGTTTAAAGCTAAAGAGGGCACATATAGAACATTTTTTAAGCTTCCATGTTCTAGTTGGATAGTACCTTTTCCTTTTGATGAGAATTGAGAGTCATCTCCCATGTGAATGGATATGCACCTGTCGAAATCTAGTGATGTGAAAGAATCCTTGCATGCCACCATATGATTTGAAGCTCCAAAGTCAATGTGGAGAGCTCTATATTTCAAAACATTAGCCAATAGTACATGACCTCTTTCACATTGGTTATTCCAATCTCGAGCTTCTTTCTTCCTTACGCCTTTTGGAAGAGTAATGTTGTTTTTCTCTAGGAGAAGGGCCATTTGATCAATTTTTCTTTTCATGCAAGAGCTTTCAGGATGAATACTCTTCCACGGTAAGAGAACTTGGTCTTTTCTTTGCCATTTTGCTTGTTCTTTCTTTATCTTGAGGGCTCATCAAACTACTAGTTTTTCTCCTTCTGCTTGGGAGGGTCAAACTTTGTTCTCTCTTTCTTTTGTTTCCCTTTGACATTCGAAGCTTTGGGTCCTTCAGCAAACAAAGCTTGATATTTAGAGGATCTAATGATTCCCATTTGAACAAGCTTGTCATGCTCACTGGTGGGAGACTCAATGAATGCATTGAGGGTCGACATCTTCCAATTCAGAATTGTAAGCTTTCCAGTATGAAAGGTAGACACAAAAACATAATAGTTTGGTCCAAGTTTTGAAAGGATGGAAAGGATGAGTTGATCATCTTCCTTCTCAACTTCAGACTGCTTCAATTGGAGCACCAGGTGCTTAAACTTGGTAAAGAAGTCATTCATGGTCTCAAAGTTCCCCGGATTTAGAGATATTAGCTCATTCTCTATCTGATAGATTCTCAAGTCACTTGCTTATCAAAAAGAGTAGCAAGTTCTTCCCATATCTCTTTGGGATTCTTCAATCCAGTGATGTGGAAAAGAAGATCCTTTCAAATTGAGAGGCATAGAAAAACATATGCTTCATCAAGCTTGTTCCAATATTTTGTTCTCTCTACTAATGCATTCGGCTCTGTCTCTGTGCCCATGGTGCAATTGTATCTCAATATCTTCCTTCCACTAATGATAGTTGAAAGGAGTGAGAATATTTCTTGAAGAGGAGGCCATTATGCAGTTGTAGCGAATACAATGAAGTGTTTGAGAAACCTACAAATCACACAAAACAAACAAATTAAGGTCGACAACCTGCACTTTTGGAGTTTGCTTCACACCTGGCTTAGCTAATCAAGCAAGCTTGATCAACAATGCAAGTTTGTCCAAGAATTATGTGGTAAACTCTCTGCTTCTGGTGCAAAGTTGGAATGAGCAATTTTTCTCAAATTTCTTCATACATCCAGCAAGAAACCCGTAGAAGAATTGCCTTGTCCTAGTGCCATGGCTCTGATACCATGTAAAATTGGAGTCACAACAATCTAATAAACAAGACAGAAACCTACAATAGATTTCACACATCAATTTTACTCAGAAATGACATGAAATAGTGCAATAAGGAGTTGTAGCTATATATTTGCTTATCATTAACATAAGTAGTGATACAATGGCATAAAGAGCCATGCAATTCGATTCCCAGAGAGGTCATCTGAATTAATTACATGAGAGTGGCTTAGTTGTCAATTAAACACCACTCAGCACATCGGTTAACCACTTAACTCAACCTTAATTGACTCTAATTGACTCGAAGGCAGTTTAGACTGAGTCTAACAAAATAAAACTCAACTACATGCAAACAAGTAGGTGAGGGTGCCAATCTAACTTCAGTTAGGCCAGTTGAACTAAACTGCACTGAACTGAGTCACCAAAAGTAGGTGAAGGCACCTTTAATCACTCCAGTTAACTGAAATTATCCCAAAATAGGCTAATTGATGAGGAATTCACCTATGCAACTCTAGTTTAACTCAATTGTAACTGAAACAACCTTCAGTTAATTGAATGAGGTACATATGTCATGCAGATCTACCTAGATTTTCTCCTTGATTGAAGGAGGAGACTCAGTTAGTCTCCCCGATTGAAGGAGAAGACTCAGTTAGGCTCCCTAATTGAAGGAGGATGATCCAGATGATCCAGTTGATGATGAAGTCACATATTCGAGTCAATAACTTAGGATAAGTGGTAAATTAGGCAAAATAAGCCAAATAATGATGTGTGGTTGCATAATGACTCCAACGGAGCATAGGTGTTTCTTGCTTATTTAATGGCAGTCATCCAACATTGAAAAGTCCACCATCTATGTTGCTAAAAGGAGTCGCATTTGAAAGGCTTCCAGATTCAAGAAATCTGCAAATCTGTTCACCTCAACAAATTGAGTGTTTTGAAACTTATGTGTAGTTATTATATATGATAGAGAGCCATAAAAAATCCACAGTCTATGAAGTCTCATCATTGATTACTAGAGAACCAATCCACTAATCTACAAGTAAGAGCTAGTGGACGGTTGGTTTGATCATGTCGAAATTTTGCTTGTCTCCGGAGCAAATGCATTTGACATCGAAAATGCTTTGCTTGGTGAATCAACGATTGATATCTCATTGTGGATCGATATGAAGGAGAAGACACAGATGGTTATGGGAGATGTTGATCCTCTCGGCTTGGTCAAATCGTTGATAATATTTTCATTGCTATGCATGACTACACAACATGTTTTCATGCCATGGAGGACGTTGTTGTTGGTGACAAGAATCCAACATTCTTGTGGAGGTCAATAAATCTTGTAATCCAAATGAGATTTGAAAAAGATTTATTGTGTTGTGTGGGTTGTAGTATTTATTATGTTGTTTATTTGTTAGAGGTGGGGGGTTCTCTTTGGCCCTGGTGGAAATATAAAAGTACTTCATCCATGAGGATTAGGAGTAGAAATGAATAACCAAGCAGAATTTTACACTTTGTATTGTGATTATAACTTCTTAAGAGACATCAGATCAAGAATGTTATAGTATTTGGTGACTCCCTCTATGTGATAAAATATGCGAGGAAAAGATTCCCAGGGAAGGAATAATACAATGTAGAACCTTTCAAAGAATCTCTTGGAATCTCGACAATTAAACATTGCCATAGTTGATTGTCAAACAAACGAAGCAATATATTTAGATAAGGGGGTCCAAGTAAAAAATGGGAACCCCTGCTAAGAATTGGCTCCCACAATGATTATGATGGTAAGCAACATTAAGTATTCATGAATCCTAATCATATTCCCTCATGGCATTGGAGGGAAGCAACACACTTATCTCCTCTTGAATAATGTAAGGCATGTAAGTTTTATGACTCCATTAATACTACATAAAAGAGCTTTTACACTCCCTCATGCCTTAGGCCCCCTTGCATTCTTGCTTGTTGTTCTTGGTATGTGTTTCTTTATGGCACTTGTATACAAATACAACAACATATGTGGGATATTTCTTATTCGAATTACAATTTTTAAGGAAGGTAATGTTGGATCAAAGTGGTTTCAAGCACATGTCTATAGGATTTGGACAACAAAGGAGACATCCCTACATTCTTTTGATATTAACATACGTAAGAGCTTGTGTTGTTTGTGGTTTGGTTTTCTAGAATCACAGTCTCATAAAGTCTGGGCTTTCCTCCCTTTCTCAAATTCAGGGAAATTAGATGTTTTGTTTTCCTATATTGGACATAAATTCTCATCTTTGAGTTTTATTACCACCTTTCTAAGTGCTCTTACAGCCTCAATTTGGATCTAGTTCACGGTGCTCTAAGACCAAGGAGAATACACATGGCCTTTTTATTTTGTCTTGTCTTGTCTTGTAGAATTAAAAAATCCTAAAATTTGAATTTGAATGAAGGAAAGGGGATAGAGGAAATCTCAAAGATATTGAGGACAATGACTGGACAATTAGAAGGTGGGTGGCAAGCTATAAAATATCTTAGTATTCATTTGGAGAAGCAGGAGGTTAAGTAGGAGGAAACAGAGGCCAATATGTAGTAGGGCAAGAGATATGGCACATTGGCCAATGATATTGAAATGCACTAAAACATTAGTATGGGATTAACCTATGTCTCTTAGTCTATTGTTGGTCACCCGATTGTTTCCATTGGTTCAATTAGGACCAGAAAATCGAAGAGGAACATGTTCAACAAATTGCCGTGGCTATGATAGAGCAACCTCATCTACAAGCCAAACAATGGCCAAACAATGTCGATCAGTTCATGGAGGAAGCCCATAGTGGTCATAAATTTAGTTAAATTTGTCTTTTTATATGGATTTCACTTATATTTTGTTGTTCAATCAATATGTAAGACAATATAGTTCCAGGTTATGCAAAGAAGTAATTTATCACATTTTATTAAATATATTGTGAAAGAATTATCTCTTTGCTTAACTCGCATAAACTTATTTTTTATCTAATTTTAAAATTCATATATATTATGGTTGTTTGTTTTTCCACAAACCTTTTAATACAAATATACTCATTTTTTTAAAACAAAACAAACATTTCCTTGTCTTCAATATTAAATTGCAAATGTGTCGAGAATAATTCTCTAATTATAGAATGATGTAATTTTATTTTCCTTTTCAAATATTGATATAATCATATTCTCTTAATTAAGGCTATCTATTAGGGATGTGTGTTTGGAATAATTTAGATGGTTGATATAGCAAGTGAAAGGTCCTACTCCTCATCTAGGTCGTTCACTTACATTTATTTGAAATTAGTAAAATGAATTGCATGGCATTAATCATTACTTTATGGGCTTGCACCCAATAACCAAGACTTCTTGAGATCGCCCACCCCACAATTTATATGGCTCAAACTCACTTAACTATGGAGTTTTTCTAACATGCAAGCTCACTTAGCTTGATACCCTATTGATTAAACTGTAACAAGTAGTGTGCCTTGTGAACTATTCATTTAGAGTTCTCTTGACTCTTTATTTAAGCATTTGGGGGGCATCCACAATCCAAAATATGAGATATCAATTTTTGGATTATATGCATAGATTAAGTAATCAGGCATGGCCCATGACTCATGAGCATTAATTAGAGTGACCAAATTTATCATGATATTGAGCAATCCACTTAGGCACTCATTGGGTGATGCTCACAGAGGTGAAGAAGTGGGATTGAAGCTGGAAAAGTGAATTGTATAAAATTAATCATCACCTCTAGGGCTTGCACCTAGTCAATACGACTTTCAAGATGTTTTCTATTGCAAGGATCCTTTGGATCAAGAATACTTAACTATAGAGTTTTATAATGATCAAGCCCACTTAGCTTGCTACCCCATTTGCAAAACCTTAGCAAGTATCGTGCCTAATGAATTATTGATTTAGAGCTCCCTTCATATTCATTCTTTGCCAAGGGAAGTCCCTAAGACCTTAAGGGAGGTTGCATCTTATCTTTCAAAAAATATTTGTTGTTGTTTGAACTTGTCTTCTACAAAACTAGAAGAATGTTTGAGACTGTAATTTGGAAGTTAAAAATACTAGACATAAAAAAGTACCTTTAATGGTCATTTTTTTAAACTACAAAAACCTAAGATGGCAAGAGTAACATAATATCATTAGTTCAATTCGGTTGGCAGTTTGTCCTTGGCTTGAGCATTCTTATTTTTAGTGTCTATCACTATCACCGTAGCGTCCTCTACACCCTCAACATCGTGGATCCTCGACAATATACTCAACATTATCTTTTTCACCTTCATTACCACCCATAGAACCACATATTAACTTGATGAGTTGGTTATACTTACTATCAAGATCATCCAATATGTTCAGTAGAGCCTTATCCTAGTTGCGTATTCATTCCATAACATACACTATGAGCTCCTTAATTCTAGTATAAGTCAATGGTTTTGGTGTATTCAAATTCACGGGTTTTAGAAAACTATGTATCCAAGATAAAGACCCCCAATTCTTTGTTAATGTAGTCATCAAAGGGAGTGTGTCGATGCTTTACTTGGACCTTAATCCCCATAGCCTTCACTTCCATGTTGATATTCTCTTAAAAAATGCTAAAGATAAGCCTTAATGTAAGTGACTGCATCATGAATTGCCCAAGTCAATTAGAAAGTCCAACTCCCATTGAATTCTAAGCATTGCATTGCTTGGGATGACCACACCTATTCAACCTCTTGTCCCCCACTCTTCATTGTCGAGAACCATACTAGAATTCTCAACATTGTTTTACCTATTGTTTGGCATAGCCACCACAAGTTCAACCCACCCCATTACAATTTTTCTTATGTTAAAAAATTCAACCATCAAATTTACTTCTGATAATATGACTAACCAAGGCTCATATCTGCTATGCTCCATATTGATTACTTTATGTGTAGCTCGTGATGGAGTCCTGACAACGTTCTTTAGTGATGGGTTGGTTGTCTTTCCTTTCAGCTGTCAGCCTTAAGTTGATTACTCACTAGAGATCCATCCTCATATTGGTTAATCCCCTCCACACATGATGTCCTTAAAGGTTGCTAGTTGTTCTATGGCATATCCCTCCTCCTCGGTTGGCAGTTTGTCCTTGGCTTGAGCATTCTTATTTTTAGTGTCTATCACTATCACCGTAGCATCCTCTACACCCTCAACATTGTGGCTCCTCGACAATATACTCAACATTATCTTCTTCACCTTCATTACCACCTATAGAACCACATATTAACTTGATGAGGTGGTTATACTTACTATCAAGATCATCCAATATGTTCAGTAGAGCCTTGTCCTAGTTGCTTATTCATTCCATATCATACACTATGAGCTCCTTAATTCTAGTATAAGTCAATGGTTTTGGTGTATTCAAATTCACAGGTTTTAGAAAACTATGTGCCCAAGATCAAGACCCCCAATTCTTTGTCAATGAAGTCATCAAAGGGAGTGTGTCGATGCTTTACTTGGACCTTAATCCCCATAGCCTTCACTTCCATGTTGATATTCTCTTAAAAAATGCTAAAGATAAGCCTTAATGTAAGTGACTGCATCATGAGTTGCCCAAGTCATTTACAAAGTCCAACTCCCATTGAATTCTAAGCATTGCATTACTTGGGATGACCACACCTATTCGACCTCTTATCCCCCACTCGTCATTGTAGAGAACCATACTAGAATTCTCAACATTGTTTTACCTATTGTTTGGCATAGCCACCACAAGTTCAACCCACCCCATTACAATTTTTCTTATGTTAAAAAATTCAACCATCAAACTACTTCTGATAATATGAATAACCAAGGCTCATATCTGCTATGCTCCATACTGATTACTTTATGTGTACCTCATGATGGAGTCCTAACAATGTTCTTTAGTGATGGGTTGGTTGTCTTGCCTTTTAGCTATCAGACTTAAGCTGGTTACTCACTAGAGATCCATCCTCATATTGTTTAATCCCCTCCACACATGATGTCCTTGAAGGTTGCTAGTTGGTCTATGGCATATCCCTCCTCCTTGACACCCCATTTAGGGATTAAAGGTTAAATCCTTTTAAGTGTTGATTTGCATTTACTTAGATCAAAGGCATTATGTGTTACCTTATTGTCTATTAAAGGGATAGGTGTTAGTCCTTCATTCTATGATATGTATTCATTATTTAATTTTATTGATAAACCTAAGTTCCATTCTTTGCAATCTAAGTGGGAGAATATTATCCATTATATGAATTTTCCAATTTGTGATTGTGAATTTTAAGACTTCAACATAACTTCATGTTTCCTAAAAATTCATATTTTTATTGTAACTTAAAATTGCTATACCATTTATTTTATAAGTTAAGAGAGGCCATTGCATTGAGAGGTGCTTTCTACAACCCAGTACAAGGAGTGTAATTACGTGCTCAACTTGGAGCTGACATGTATCACTCTAAAAAAACAAGAAAATATTAAGAAAGTCTAGTTTGGTGAGAGACCGCCCCATTGAAATATCCTTTCCATATTGAATCAAGAATTGAACTAGTCCTCCATCTTGCTTTTCTTCCCTTTATTTTTCTTTACCTTAGTCCACCATGTTGGTGAAGTATCTACTACCATCTATATATTTACTTTAACATTACCAATGGAACTTGTGCCTTACTTGAGTTTGAACTCTTAGTTCCATTCGATCTCTTCATTCTCCATGTTGAAGAATCCTAGCATAAATAACCCCTAAAGGAGGAATCCCCATAGATTGAACAACCTCTTGAATCTCACCCAAAGAGGGAGTTTCCTCATTCATATTATCTACACCAATTCCATCATCATTCTATGAATCTAACATTTGTTTTAAATCCTTCTCCTAAACATCTTATTTTATGATAGATCATACATCAGAAAGTCATGTTCTCATTATCAAAAATCTGTCCACTTGAAGTTTTTCCATTTAAGGATCATTTTATTTGGTAGGCATTAACTGAGCTTACTTCAACACAAATGTGGGTGTATGTGGCTAAACCCACCTTTTTTCTCTTGATATCTGTTTTGATATGTATATCCAACTTATTTCCAATGTCCTCTAAAGTTGGTAAACTCCAAAAATGTAATGGCAAATTAAGCAATCACACCCACACAATAATTTGGGTCATGGACAACTGATTAGGGTTGAATTGAAAAAACCATAGTGTTAAGAAGAGTCCATCTCTTCCCAATAACCATGGTCCTTCATTCAATATTTTATGATATAAATAATTGTCTATAAAGTATACAATAAACGATCCATTGGTACATAGGAAAACCTCATTCTCTATTGCCCAAGTTGTATGAATATATTTATATAAATAAGTGGTTATAAACTAGAACCCATTAAATCTACAAATAACTATCTTGTTTTTGTAGGATTTTGGAAAGTATACATTTCCAAAAGCGATCAACAATACACGCATCAAGCAAATTGGATGATAGAGGAGATGAAGGAAATAAATGGTTGCTGAGCACATATTTGAAAGTAGGTTTGGAATATGAAGTTACCCCCTTTCCCATAGCACCTCTACATAGTCTTGTAATCAGAATGAGCATTGAAACCCTATATATATTATTATAAAAAAAGCAAAAGTTGACCTTATGCATGCTTACTTTCATATATAATTCATTGACATGCCACAAGAATCCCTACTTTATATTGAATTTGTTGTTTGAGAGATTCAAGAGATACGATAGATTTAGATGAAACTACCAACAAGGTATATATATACCAATGCATAGTACACTATGAATTGGTGTGTGTGTGTATACTATAATAAAACTAAATAATTTAGTAACTTAGTTAGTAATTTGATATTTATTAATTAACGGCTTGATATGTCACATCATTTAATGGTGACCCTTGATTTGTATAAAGTCATATTGTACTCCTTGTTGTTAAAGCATTATTCCACCTTCTTACCATGGTCATACACCTAGGACACATTTTCATTAGTCTCATGCTTATGTTATATGGTCCAAAACTAGGTTGTGTGTCTTGGTTCCTTAGGTGTTTTGGACTCATAAATGCACCCAAGCGCCCTCATTTGATCATCCTGGTTACACATGCATCCTCATTGATAACTGTTTAGTCCTTGGTGTGCTCCCCATCCCTTAAAATAGGGAAATTGGTTGACTAGAGGGGCTAATGCATGTATTTGGTGGTTTTTGGCTCTTTTGGACCATTTATTGTTGCCTATAGCCACTCCCACTCACCCATGCACTCCACCACACCTATCCTACCCTCATCTATGTCCTAGCATGCTCCAGCCACATTCACACTAACATTCGTGAACGTTTGAGGTGGTTTTGGAGCTCATTAGTCCACCTAGGGGGGTTTTGAGGTCCAATCTAAGCCTGCCACATGTATGCATCCAAATGGCCTCCAAAGGATAACATTTTTTTCGTATTGTATTATAAACATGTTCCAGACATATTTACATGTTGGAAAATCATAATAAACTCTGTTATTGACACCATTTCTATGTGTTAATTTGTCTCTTTTCATTGTTTTCTGCATAATTTGTGAACAATATTGAATTGTGAGGATTCCCTTAGTCTCTAGATCTTGTTGTGAATCAGATTTTTAGATGGTATCAGAGCTCTTTGGAGCTGCAAATCAAATCCAGAGTGTTTGAGTTTCTATCTAGGGTATTTTCTATCACTCAGTGCGCAAGCAGGAATGGAGCAGACTCATGTATTTCTCACCCCATTCAACTATTTCAAATGGAAGTCCAAAATGGTGATCCAAATGAGGTCGAAATGCCTCTATAGAGTCACCATGGGAACTAAGACCAAGCCCAAATATGCTGTGGAAAAATCAAAGTACTTCACCAGACTAGATGAAGCATTTGGGATGCTTTGTCTTAGCATTCGAGGGATCTTCTCTTCCATGTAGATAGTATGACAACAACCAATGAAGTATGGCTCAAGCTCGAGCCATTGTTTGGGAATATTGATGAGATGAGAGGCCACCAACTTAAAAATTAATTAATCTCATTGAGCCCAACTCACTTTGAGATGAACCATGACTTCTTCACAAAGTTCAAATCGTTGGTGCTTCAACTGAAACAATGTGGCATTGAGAAGAAAGAGGAGAAGATTATTTTTTCCATTCTTTCAAATCTAGGGCCAGAGTATTCAGTGTTTGTATCAACATTCCACTCAAGCAAACTCACAACTTGAAATGGGAAGATGCCTTCACTGGAATACTTCATGGAGAAAATGACTCAAGAACAAGACAAGTTGGTGCAAATGGGTGCCATCAAATACGCCAAGGATAAAGCACGTGTTGCAGGAGTTTTGAATCTATCCAAAGGAAATAAGAAATCCATAGATTCGAAGCAACAAGAGAAGAAGAAGTGAGAGAAGCCCAAATCTTCAGATGGGGTTTTGAATCCTAGAAAAGACAAAGATAAGAAGAAGAAAGAGATGACAAAATGCACCTACTATCACAAATTTTTGCATCCATAGAGTGCATGTATGAAGAAAATGATTGACATGATGTCACAACTCCTTGAGAAGAATAGCATCCCACTCCTAGAAGGCGCAAGGAAGAAAGAAGGAGGTTTAAGCTCAAAGAACGAGTATAGATGCCATGCTTTGGTTGTTGGATCTTCAATCTCTTCATCCTTCATCATATAATCAAGTGCCTCAAGGCACATGGCTTCCATGCATGATTCCTTCTTGGCCCTGCATCCTTATAGTGGTCCATCCATCCTCATGGGTAATGATTCAGAAATTCAAGCCAAAGGGATTGACATGATTGATCTTGAACATGGGTACTTCAATAATGTGTTGTTTGTGCCTGATCTTGCAATGAACCTACTCTCTGTCCATCAAATGACACACACTATAACATCCAAGAGAGTAAAATTTACTCAAAATGATGTGGAGATCTTAGAAATATCTACAGGCCAAGTTGTTGTAGTGGGTTTTGTTGACCATGATTCGAGAATGTACAAATTCTCTCACTTCCTTCCAAACTCCTAAGGGAATGCGCTCTCGTCACATGCCAATGAGACAAGCAAGTTGTGGCATGAGAGATATAGTCATGTCAACCATAAGTAGCTCCAAGCACTAAGCAAGGAAAGCATGGTGTAAGGGATTCATACCATCAAGTTTTCCAATGGCACTTGAAGGGTGTGTAGTGGGGAAACATGATGAGTGCAAATATGAGAAAGGAAAGGCAAGCAAGAATTTCCAAGTGCTTAATTGGATTCATTCAGATCTCATAGGGACTAATCCCACACCCTCATATGGGAATTCAAGGTATGTGTTGACTTTCATAGTTGATTTCTCAAGGTACTGCTGGGTGTATTTTCTCAAACTAAAATATGAAGTTTTTGAGACTTTCAAAGTGTACAAAGCTTTAGTTAAGAATGCTTGTGGGAACAATATCAAGGTTCTTAGGACTGATAGTGGAAAGGAGTAATGTCAACAAGAGTTTGCAACATCTTTGTTAAGAATGTGGCATCCAAATGCATCATTATGTTCCCTATAAACCACAACAAAATGGTGTTGCAGAGCGCAAGAACAAAGCTCTCAAGGAGATGGATACATGCATGATGGAAGCAAAGTTTTAGAAAAGTGATCCATCCTTAGTACCTTAGTTTATACCTTAGTCAATTTATTTTGCTTCTATGCATTGATTGTTATGGTTTAGACTTAGGGAAATTGGTCTAGGAAATAAACTGGTTATTTTGTCCCATTTACACACACACCAGCGCTCTAAATTGGTCAACCTGGAACATGTGCCCTCATTAATGACCCTTGGTGTCTTGGAGTGCTTCCATTCCTTTTTTTGGGGAATCGGGTTTGACTAGAGGTGTTAGTGATGTTGTTATACCATTTTGGCCCTTTTAGTTCATTTATTGTTCACCTTGAGCCACTCCCACACCTTTTTTTTCTCACCCACGTGTGTCATAGACTCATTTATGCTCCAGCATGCCACACCAACATTCATGCCAAGTTTCATGACCGTTTGGGGTGATTCAAGAGCTAATTGGTCCACCTAGGGGGGATGGAGGTCAAATATAGTTATGACACATGTGCACTCCCAAATGGCTTCCTAAGCCTCACGAATTTTTCCAAATGAAATATATGTCTGTTCTAAACATATTCGTATGTTAGACAGTACTAATAATATCCACTATTGTGTTCACATGTGTGTGTAATTTTACTCTTTCAGGATTTTTTGTGCTTGTTTTGCAAACTAGAGTGAATTGTGAGAGTTTCTTGGCTTCTAGATCTAGCTGTGAATCAATTCTCACATGGTATCAGAGCTGATTGAAGCTGTAAATCAAATTTAGTGTGTTTGATTTGTTATTAGAGTGATTCTCTAGAGAAATCTTTGATTTTCATTGCAGGTACATTCAACAAATTTCACCACTAGCGCAAGCAAAGATGGAGCAAACTCGTGTCTTGCGAACACCATTCAATTACTTTGAATGGAAGGTCGAGATGGTTATCTAGCTAAGGTCCAAGGGTCTCTACATGTTCACCATGGGGACAGAGGTCGAGCCAAATTCTGTAGTAGAGAAGTCAAATTATTTCAATAGACTTGATGAAGATTTTGTAATGTTATGTCTCAACATTTTGAGAGATATCATCTTTCATGTTGACAATTTAGCTACCCGAAATGAATTTTGGCTCAAACTCAAAGCTCTCTTTGGGAAAATTAATGAAATGAGGGGGCACCGGCTCGAAAATGAGCTCATCACCTTAAGCCCAATAGATTATGAGACCATCCAAGATTTCTTCACCAAATTCAAGTCTTTAGTGCTTCAACTCAAGCAGTGTAGAATATAAAAGAAATACGAGCAACTCATACTGTCAATCCTTTCAAAGCTAGGGCCAGAATACTCTGTGTTTGTAAGCACATTTCACTCCCGCAAGCTAATTGTTTGAAATTGGCAAATGCCATCACTAGCAAGATTCATGGAGTCTTTGAACCAAGAGCAAGATAAGCTAGTGCATATGGGCACCATCAAAACAAGAAAGGACCAAGCTCTTGCTGTAGGGGTTTCAAATGCATCCAAAGGCAAGAAGAAATCCAAGGATTCAAAATAACCAAAGAAGAAGAAACAAGATAGACCCAAAATTCTTGATGGGGGTTCAAATCCTTGCAAGGACAAGGACAAGAAGGGCAAGGAGAAGACCAAATGTACCTATTGCCACAAGGGATGGCATCCAGAGAGTGCATTCATGAATAAAACAATTGATATGATGGCGCATATGTTCTAGAAGAACAACATCCCAGTCCCATAGGGCGCAAGGAAGAGGGATGGAAGTTTTGTATCTGACAACAAAGAGAGGTGCCATGCATTGGTTGTTGGTTCTTCAGACTCTTCAAACTTCGTCATTGATTTGGGAGCATCAAGGAACATGGCCTCTTTCAGAGAGTTCTTCATGTCCATGTATTCAGACAATGGCCCAACTATTCAAATGGGTGATGATTTAGAGATCCTAGCCATGGGAGTTGGCAGGATCGATCTTGAAGATGGTTATTTCAAAAATGTCCTGTTTGTACTAGACTTGGAAGAAAACCTTTCGTCAGTGTACCAAATTATAAATACTGGAGAATCCAAGAGAGTAACATATTGGAGAATCCAATATGAGGTTGAGATAGCTGAAATATCCTCCAACAAAGTGGTGGCATTGGGATATGTTGATCACCAAGCTAAGATGTACAAATTCTCCAAGTTTCTTCCAAAATCCAGTGGGAAAGCACTTTTGTCTCATGCCAATGAAACCAACAAGATGTTGCATGAGAGATTTGGCCATATTAACTACAAATATCTCCAAGAATTGAACAAGGATGGCATGGTGGAATGGCTTCCTCCTATCAAGACCTCCAATGATGCATGGATTGGTTTTGTGGTGGGCAAGAATCCAGAGCGCAACTATGAGAAAGGGAAGGAAAGGAGAGCTACACAAGTACTTGGGTTGGTGCATTCAGATATCATTGGTCCTCTTCCCACTCCCTCCTATGGAGGATCAAGGTATGTTCTCACTTTCATAGATGATTTCTCAAGGTTCTGTTGGGTCTATTTCTTAAAGCTAAAATCTGAATTCTTTGAGACTCGATTTGGAAGGCCCTTGTTGAGAATCAAAGTCGGAAAAAGATCAAAATCCTTCATACTGATAATGGTAAAGATTATCTAAACAATAATTTTCAGTACTTGTGTCAAGAACGTGGCATCCAAATGCAACATTTGGTCCCCTACACACCACAACAAAATGGTGTGGTCGAGAGGAAGAACAAGGCACTCAAGAAGATGGCTACATGTATGATAGAAGCTAAGGATTTGAGTCTTAAGATATGGGATGAATCCATTAAATATGTTGAATACATTCAAAATGGGGCTCTTCGCAAATTAGTAAGTGGAAAAACATTATACGAGGCTTAGTTTGGTCACAAACCAAATATTTCACATTTCAGGATTTTTGGCTCAAGGGCATGGGCTCGAATTCCTTCAGAAAAGAGAAAGGCCTTGCAGCCACAAAGCAAGGAATGCATCATGGTGGGATATGGTGAAGACAAAAAGGGATACAAGCTCTTTGATCCATCCACACACAAAACTTTCATAGAAAGAAGTATGCAATTTGAAGAAGAAATTATTCCAGATTTTGAACTAGCACCGGGGGAATTCTCTTCTTATCAACACCAAGATGATTTAAGTGATGATTCCATTTATGATATTTATGATTCTGAGATGGATAAATATTATTTTTCTGAACATGACTCCCGCTCAAGGCCCAAGTGGGCAGAGAAAACCATAGAAGCTGTTGTGGATTTAGCAGACATTCCTCTAGATCCTAGGAAGACAAGATCACAATTTCACAATGCTTCTTTTGCAAGTGAAGTTGATCTTGCTGAGAATTTCTATATGATGGTTGGATCTAATCCAAAATCATATCAGGAAGCATCAATTGACCCAATATGGCAATCATCCATGCAAGAAGAGTTCAACTCTCTGTAGGAAAATGAGACTTGGGAATTGGTTCCCTTGCCTCCCAAGAGGAAGCTTCTGTAATGTAAGTGGGTCTATAGGACTAAAATTGCTGTCGATGGGTATGATATAAAATATAAGGCTAGATTAGTTTCCAAATGATTTTCTCAATTACAAGGAGTGGACTATACAAATACATTTGCATCGGTTGCAAAGATGGATTCTATCGGAATAGTTTTAGCCATTGCTGCTAGTAAGCACTGGAAGGTTCACCACATGGATGTTAAAAGTGCATTTCTTCATGGTGATCTACAGGAAGAGATATATATGCAACAATGTGAAGGTCTCCAAGAGGATCCTTCCCTTGTATGCAGGTTAAATAAGTCACTCTATGGCCTCAAGCAATCCCCAAGGGCTTGGTATGCCAAGATGGACAATTTTTTACTTTCACTTGGCTTAGTTAGATGCAAGTATGATCCTAATGTTTATTTGCAGCATATTGGTGATGTATTGTAGGTCATTTTACAGTATGTTTATGACCTTTTGATTACAGGTAGTTGCACCAAAGAAATTGGGTCAATAAAAGCATCTTTGCACAGTGAATTTTCAATGACTGATCTAGGCTTGTTGAAACAATTTCTTGGTTTGGAAATTGTACAATCTGAAGCAGGGATCAAGGTCAGCCAAAAAAAGTATGCTTTAGACCTGTTATTAAAGTTTAATATGGCTGAATGTAAGGCATCCAAGTTCCCATTTCTTTCTGGTATCAAACTAGGTGAAATTGGTGACTCTCCATTGGTGGATTCCTCATTGTATAGACAACTAGTTGGGAGTTTGTTGTATCTTACTCATTCTAGAACTGATTTAGCATATGTTGTAAGTGTTGTAGATAGATATATGCAGAAGCCTCATTATATCCATTGGAAGGAATCCAATAGGATCCTTCAATATGTACAAGGCACCAGGAACTTCAGGGTACACTATGCTGGTAGTTCTCCACTAGAACTAGCAGGATTTTCTTATTTTGATTGAGCTAGTGATCCCAATGACAGAAATTCCACTTCAGGTTTTGTATTCATGCTTTCCAATGGTCCCATATGTTGTTCAATCAAGAAACAACACACTATTTCCCTTTCTTCGGTTGAGGCCGAGTACAGAGGAGCAATGAATGCATCTACACAATGTGTGTGGTTGCAAGGCATTCTTTGGGAAATTGGTGTTGCACTTGATTCACCCACTATCATTTGGTGTGAAAATCAAAGTGCAATCAATATTTTCATAGATCCAATACAGAGACAAAGGAACAAGCACATAGAGATTCATATGCACTACATTCATGGCTTAGTGCATGATTGGGTGATAGCCTTGCAGTATTGCCTTTTTGCTGAGCAAACTGCTTATATTTTCACCAAGTGTTTCACAGAGAAGACCTTCACTTACTTGAGATCACTGCTTGGAGTGAGTGATGCATGGTGATGGCTACCATTCACCTTCATATTTTTGGCCCCATGTCCATATTTGAGGAGAGGTTTTGTTCCCATTTGATTTTCCTCTTTTCCTTGTTTTTCATGGACAAATAAAATTTTTGTTGTATGAGGTGACTTGAGCCTTTGTTGCCAAGGCCTCCATGATATTTTTGGTTAAGTCGTACTAATTCAAGCTTAAGGGGGGGTGTTAGAATAGTAATCCATCCTTAGTACCTTAGTTTAGACCTTAGTCAATTTCTTTTGCTTCTATCTATTGATTGTTATGATTTAGACTTTGGGAAATTGGTTTAGGAGGTAAAATGATTATTTTGGCCCATTCACACACACCAGCACTCTAACTTGGTCAACCAGGAACATGTGTGCCCTCATTAATGAACCTTGGTGTCTTAAAGCACTTCCCTTCCTTTTTTGGGAGAATTTGGTTTGAATAGGGGCACTAGTGATATTCTTAGACCATTTTGGCCCTTCTAGTGCATTTATTGTTCACCTTGAGCCACTCCCACACCTCTGTTTTCTCACCCACACCTATCATAGACTCATTTATGCTCCAACATGCCACACCAATGTTCACACCAGGTTTCATGACCATTTGGGGTGATTCAAGAGCTAATTGGTCCACCTAGCGGGGGTGGAGGTCAAATCTAGTTATGTCACATGTGCACTCCCAAATGGTTTCCTAAGCCTCACGATTTTTCCCAAATGTAATATATGTTTGTTATAAACATATTCAGATGTTATACAATTCTAATAATATCCACTATTGTGTTCACATGTGTGTGTAATTTTACTCTTTCAGGCTTTTTGTGCTTGTTTTGAAAACTGGAGCAATTTGTGAGAGTTTCTTGGCTTCTAGAGCCAACAATGAATCAATTCTCACACAAAGGATTTGAATCCTAAGCTATGGTATGAAGCTATCAATTGTGTTGCATATGTTCAGAACATAGCTCCACACAAAGCATTGGATGACAAAAATCCATTTGAGGCTTGAAGTGGTCACAAGCCCAATGTTTCTGATTTCAGGGTTTTGGCTCAAAGGCTTGGGCTAGAATTCCTCCCGAGAAGAGAAATGGCTTGAAAACTCAAAGAAAGGAGTCCATTATTGTTGTATATGTTTAATATGCAAAGGGATATAATCTCTTTGATCCCTCATCTCAGAATACATTCATTGAAAGGAGTGTACAGTTCGAAGAAGAGCCCATGCAGGAGATCGAACTAGCTTAAGGGGAATGCTCAAATCTTCCACTCCGTGATGATGTAAGTGATGATTCTTCCTCTAATTTTTCTGATTCTAATATTGATTATGATGATGATGACGATGACATGAATTCATATCATGACTCACCCATTCAGCCAAAGTGGGCTGAGAAAACCATAGAAGCAACTCGTGAACTTGTTGGAGATCCACTAGACTCTAGGAAGACTAGATCTCAATTTCACAATGCCTTCTCTACTTGTGAATTGAATATTTTCAGAGATATGCTTAATGATGGTTGGATATGATCCTCATAAATATCAGGAAGCATCACTTTACCCAAGATGGCAAACAATCATGCAAGAAGAGTTCAAGTCCTTGCAAGATAATGAGACTTGGGAATTGGTTCCCTTGCCCTCCAAGAAGAAACTAGTGCAATGTAAGTGGGTATATAGGACCAAAGTGGTTGATTATGGTTATTATATCAAGTATAAGGCCAGGTTGGTTTCCAAAGGATTCTCTCAATTCCACAGAGTGGACTATACAGAGACATTTGCACCTGTTGCAAAGATGGACTCTATCAAGCTAGTTTTAGCCATTGTTGCATCTAAGAACTGGGAGGTTCACCACATGGATGTGAAGAGTGCTTTTATTCATGGTGAACTTCATGAGGAGATCTATATGCATCATCCAGAAGGTTTCATTCATGATATTTCACTTGTTTGTAGGTTGAATAATTCTATATATGGCCTCAAGCAATCCCCCAAGGCTTGGTATGACAAGATGGACAATTTTCTGCTATTGCTTGGCTTTGAGAGATGCAAATATGATACTAATGCATATTTGCAGCATGTTGGTGATTTATTGTAGGTCATAGTATTGTATGTTGGTGAACTTTTGATCACAGGGAGTTGCACTAATGATATAGGATCAATAAAGTCTTCATTGCACAGTGAATTCACCATGACTAACCTTGGATTGTTGAAACAATTTCTTGGCTTAGAGATTGAGCAATTTGATGCAGGGATCAAGGTCATCCAACTAAATTATGTTGAAGACCTGTTATTAAAGTTAAAAATGGCTGAATGTAAGGCAACCAAGTGCCCATTCCTTCCAGGAATAAAACTAGGTGATTTTGGTGCATCTCCATTGGTGGACAACTCGTTGTACAGACAACTAGTTGGGAGCTTGTTGTATCTTACACACTCTCAACCTGATTTGGAATATGTTGTAGGTGTTTTTGCAAGATATATGTAGGAGCCTCATGATATCCATTGTAAGGCTACAAAAATAATCTTGCATTATGTGCAAGGAACCAAACACTTCGGGGTACACTATGTTGCTAGTTCTCCACTAAAACTAGTTGGATTTACTGATTCTAATTGGGATGGAGATTCCATTAACAGAAAGTCCACTTCAGGTTATGTCTTCATGCTTTCAAACGGTCCCATATGATGGTCAAGCAAGAAACAACACACTATATTCCTTTCATTAGTTGAGGTTGAGTACAGAGGAGCAATGAATGCAGCTACACAATGTGTGTGGTTGCAAGGTATTCTTGGGGAACTTGGTTTTGCATTTGATTCACCCATAGTCATCTGGTGTGACAATCAAAATGAAATCAATATTTCCACTAATCCAATGTAGAGACAGAGGAACAAGCACATTGAGATACACATGCACTACATCAGGAGCTTGGTGCATGAGTAGGTGATATCGTTACAATATTGCTCATCTGCAGAGCAAACTATTGACATCTTCACTAAGAGCTTCACAGAGAAGACATTCGCCTATATGATATCACTTATTGGAGTGGGTGAAACATGGTGATGACTGATATTCACTATCAAATTTTTCTCCATGTCCATTTTAGAGGGGAGGTTTTGTTCCCATGTGGTTTTCCTCCTTACCTTGGTTATATGGACAAATAAATGTTTGTAAGAGGTGACTTGAGCCTTAGTTGCCAAGGCCTCAATAATGTGATGTAATTACACTAATTCATGCATAAGGGGGGGTGTTAGAGCATTATTCCACCTTAGTACCATGGCCATACACCTAGGACACATTTTCATTAGTCTCATGCTTATGTTATATGGTCCAAAACTAGGTTGTGTTTCTTGGTTCCTTAGGTGTTTTGGACTCATAAATGCACCCAAGTGCCCTCATTTGATCATTCTAGTTACACATGCACCCTCATTAATGACTACTCAGTCCTTGGTGCGCTCCCCATCCATTAAAATAGGGAAACTGGTTGACTAGAGGCGCTAATGCATGTATTTGGTGGTTTTTGGCTCTTTTGGATCATTTATTGCTGCCTAGGGCCACTCCCACTCACTCATGCACTCCACCATGCCTAACCTACCCTCATTTATGTCCTAGCATGCTCCATCCACGTTCACACTAGCATTCATGACCGTTTGAGTTGGTTTGAGAGCTCATTGGTCCACCTAGGGGGGTTTTGAGGTCCAATCTAAGCATGCCACATGTATGCATCCAAATGGCCTCTAAAGGCTAACAATTTTCTCCTGTTGTATTATAAACATGTTCCAAACATATTTATATGTTGGACAATCATAATAAACTCTATTATTGACATCATTTGTATGTCTTAATTTCTCTCTTTTCATTGTTTTCTGCATAATTTGTGAACAATCTTGAATTGTAAGGATTCCCTTAGCTTCTAGATCTTTCTATGAATCATATTTTCACACTTGTAAAAAGAATCAAATCAATAAATAAAATATAACTTTTGGAATTTCCATTCCAAGTTGGTATCAGAGCTCAACGATCTCCATCTCGACGTTATTCATTCTCCACATTGGCCCATTCACTTCTCTCCCTCTTCACTCCACAAAAGATATAATATTAAATAATAATAGTAATAATAATATTATTTATTATTATTATTTTAATATTAAATATTTTTTAAGATCTTTTTGAGAACTATTAAAGTTATTTTTTTGCATATAATAATATTTTTAATAATTATTATTATTGTAATTAAATATTTAGTATTTAACCTATCCCCAATCCAAAATTAGCAACATGAATACAAGAAATACGGAAAGAAACCCTCTGGAGAAGAAGGATGCATTCATAAAGTCAGAAGATGATCCAATTCAAAAGATACTGGCAAAGCTTGAGCAAAAAGATGAGGACATTCACGACCTAAAGCTCAAAATTATCTCACTGAGAGACCAAGTTAAAGGAGGCAATAACTCACATGCAAGCCCAACCCACAACATCGTTAGCAAGGTCAAGATCGATTTACCAAGGTTTGATGGAAAAAACAATCAAGACAAGATTCGATGTATCAACAAAATCGAAAAATATTTTGAAATGTACAATATCTATAGTGACGACAATGAATTGAATGTTGCAACAATGTACATGGAAAAAACTGCTTGTGACTGGTTCTTATGGTGGGACTCAATAATGAAGGGAGGAAGACTAGTTAGATCCTGAGAAACCTTCAAGAAAAAATTCTTTAAATGATTTCAAGACATGGAAGAATTTGAAATCTACAACAAGCTCACTCGTTTACAACAAGAAGGAACTGTGGATGAATATTCTAGCAATCTATTGGCCTTGGCCACTCATGTCCGAGATATGATTGAAGAATGACTCCTGCAAATGGCCATTGGTGGGTTAAACAGAGTATTCAAAGCAAGATAAAATTACTAGACGTCAAAGGCATGGAACAAGCCCATCAAAAACCAAAATTAATTGAAGAAAAGCAAAAATCACAACATCCGTTGGTTTATATACCACCCCACCTAAGAGCAAATGGGAAAAAGGATGACAATCCATGTCGTAAGTGTAATGCCCCAAATTGTCATTCGTGACATAAGTGTAAAAATAATAATATATTATTGTGCAAAAAAGTAATACGAGTGATGATATTGATGAAGAATCAAGCGACACACCTTCCTCCAACATATAGTCAGATAGTGATGAGAGTGCAAAATAGGAGGCTAACATCACACCAACGCTCTCAGTGGCTACAATAACAAGTATTTATCAACCCCAAACACTCAAATTGTTTGTCCATATAAAAAACACTAAGGTGACGCTGTTGGTTGATAGTGGGAGTACACACAACTTCATAAACTCTAGGGTAGCAAAACAGTTATAGATATTTGTCTACCCTACCGCCAGCTTCCAAGTATTGATACCAAGAAACAAGACCACACCGTGTGACTGTAAATGCGATAAAGTAGAACTAGCTATAAAGGACTATAAGCTAAGATCACCAATGTATGTTATGTCAATCAGAGGGGTTGACGTTGTTTTAGGTGGGCAATGGTTGGAAATGATGGGGATAGTCGGATTAAACTTAAGAGAACAATTTATAAGGTTATATGAAAATGGGTAGAAATATAAGCTTTATAGTATTAATTGCCCCCATCCCCAAATTGTCCCATCCAATAAAATGGAAAAGATGGCACAAAAAGGGAGCTCAATCCTTCTTCTTACATTACTATGCTATGGAAAGAACAAACGACGAAAGACAAAATACTGACCCACATGAATTAGAACAACACATAGGGGAATTTAGTGACATCTTCCAAAACCCTCCTCATGTCTCCTGCCTCCACGTTCTAGGGATCACACCATCGAGTTGATGCCAAGATCAACTCCAATTAGAAAAAAAGTCATACAGACAATATCACACGAACAAAAGATCAACCGTTTGGTGCAGGAACTATTAGACTTTGGAATAATCACACATAGTAAGAGTCCTTCTCTGCACCAGTCATACTTGTTAGGAAAAAAGATGGATCGTATAGAATTTGCATTGATTATCAAGCGTTAAACAAAGTCACCTTAAAAGATAAATTCCCCATTCCCTTTGTTGATGAACCGCTCGATGAGTTACATGGTGCAAAATATTTTTCTAAACTAGACTTAAAACCAAGATATTACTAAATACGTATTTGAGAAGAAGGTGTCCCCAAAACAACTTTCTGCACCCACAAAGGTTTATATGAATTTCGAGTGATGTTGTTTGGATTATCTAACGCTTTGGCAACATTTCAAGTAGTAATGAATGACTTGTTTCTCCCTCACCTAAGGAAGTTCATGCTAGTGTTTTTTGATGATATCCTTATTTATAGTAAAAATTGGAACTCGCACCTCAAGCATGTAGAAACAATATTGAATCTTCTAGAAGAAAACAAATTTTATGCTAAAAAATCAAAATGTAGTTTCGAGCAAAAATAAATAGAATTTTTGGGGCACATTGTTTCAGCCGATGGCAATAAGGTCGATTCCAAAAAAATTATGGCAAACACAGAGTGGCCATCCCCCAAGTCAATTACATCGTTAAGAGGATTTCTGGGTCTAACAGGTTATTATTGAAGATTTGGTCACAACTACCGCCAAACTGTAGCACCCATAGCATCACTATTAAAAAGGGATGCTTTCAGATGGGATAGGGATGCAGAAACTTGTTTTGAACAATTGAAAACCCTAATGACATCCACACCAGTGTTAATAGCTCCTGATTTTACAAAGACATCCATCCTTGAATGTGACGCTTTAGGAATAGGCTTAGGAGCTATTCTCATGCAAGATAAACAACCCATTGCTTTTGAAACCCTAAAGTTAAAACCGAGTGAGCAAACAAAATCCACATATGACAAGGAAATGTTGGCAATAATGCATGCCCTTGTTAGATGGAAGCAATATTTGTTGGGGGGGGAATTTCTTGTTAAAACAGGCCACAATAACCTGAAGTATTTTCTAACTCAAAAAAATCTCTCTCTCAAACAACAAAAATGGGTAATAAAAATCCAAGTCTTTGATTTCGACATTTTGCATAAAAAGGGTAAGGAGAATAGGGTTCCAATTAGCTTATCAAGAAAACATGAGAGTGATGCCTAAACATGTTCCATATCCATAGTTGTTCTTGAATGGATTTCAGAAGTCCAAAGTGAGTATGTGAAAGACCCAGAGACAAGAAAGTTAATTGAAGAAGTTGAAAACAACAAGGAAACAAACTCCAAATATTTTTGGAAAAAAGACATACTATGGTACAAACAAAGAATACATTTACCCAATTCATCAAAATTCAAAACTCAAGTCATAAAAGATAACCATGAATCCCAAACAACGAGCCATGCTGGTTTCTTTAAAACATACCACAATTCCCACCAATCCTTCTTTTGGAAGGGAATGAAGACTGATATCCAGAAATATGTGACTGAATCTGATACTTGTCAAAGGCATAAATTCGAAATTATGGATCCTTCTAGTCTCCTACAACCCCTTCATATTCCGGCCCAAAAATGGTATGAGGTATCCATGGATTTTATCACTTGCCTTCCTACATCAGAAGAAAAGGATAATATATTTGTAGTCATTGACATATTAACAAAATATGCTCATTTTATTAGTATTTAATCCAAAGAAAAAGCAAGCCAAGTCGTAGATAGTTATGTAAATGATATATTTAAGCTCCATGGGTTTCCCAAGGTTATTGTTAGTGATAGGGACCCCAAATTTATCAGCAACTTCTAGAAAGAATTGTTCCACCAAGTTGGGACTTCATTAACTATGAGTACCTCATACCACCCCCAAACAGATGGACAAACGGAAGTAGTAAACAAATGCCTTGAAGGATACCTAAGGAATTTTGTGAACGACTGACAAACTCAATGGGTACAATGGCTACACTTTGCAAAAGTGTGGTACAATAGTACACCTTTTGGAGCCTTATATGGGTATCCACCTCCTACAACACAAGATTATGTCATTTGCAATTTCAAAGTTCCACCAACAAGAGATTACGTAGCGACATTCGATGAGGTCATTCACATTTTGAAGAACCATCTCGAACAAGCAAGAAACCGCATGAAACAACAAGTAGACTAAAAAAGAACCAATTGAGAATTTGAAGTAGGCAATTGGGTGTTTGTTTTCCTTCAACTATACAAACAAAAATCATAAACATGCACCCAAGTTCTATGGCCCATATCAAGTTCGAAATCGAGTGGGACAAGTGGCCTATGCTCTAGACATCTCCAAATAAAGGAAAAATACATGACGTCTTCCATGTGTCATCCCTAAAGAAGAAATGGGCTCAACCACTCACATACAAACTTAATTGCCTATGTTAGATGAAGGAAAATTAGTGTTCGAACCATAATGCATTTTGGAAATCAAAACCAGAACACTTTGCTCCAAATCAATCAACGAATACCTTATCAAGTGGAGAAACTTACCGGATGATGAAGCTACATGGGAGAATGAATACTTTCGTTCACGCCACCCATCCTTACCAATACTTCATGGACAAAGTATTCTATAGAGGGATGACTTGTAATAAAACTAAATAATTTAGTAACTTAGTTAGTAATTTGTTATTTATTAATTAACCACTTGATAGGTCACATCATTTAATGGTGACCCTTGATTTGTATGAAGCCACATTGTACTCCTTGTAAAAAGCATTAAATCAATAAATAAAATATATCTTTTGGAATTTCCATTCCATATATATATATATATATATATATATATATAGAGAGAGAGAGAGAGAGAGAGAGAGAGAGAGAGAGAGAGAGAGAGAGAGAGAGAGAGAGAGAGAGATCAATTGGACCATACATATATGTGTGGACCAATTCATAACACATTTATAACACAACCTTTATATGTGGACTAATTCATAGCATATTTGTAATACATACATACATACATATTTGTCTGTGTGTGAGTGGACCAATTCATAAAGAGCTATGAACTGGCCCATACTATGTGTGTGACCCAATTCATAAAGAGCAATGAGTTGGCCCATACACATTTATGTTGACCAATTCATAACACATTTATAACACAACCTTTATATGTGGACTAATTCATAGCAGATTTGTAATACAATTTTTTTTTCCTTGGAAAAAAATTGCAATTTCTATTCATTAAAAAGAATGAAAGCTCATTTGTTAGGTGTATGCAAAACTTTCACATAAAGCTACTCTAAAACAAGTGACATATAATCATCCAAATAATAAATTAATACTAAAATATATAGAATCAAGAATTGAATTAGTCCTCAATCTTCCTTTTCTTCCCTTTTTTTTCTTTACTTTAGTCCACCTTGTAGGCAAGGGACTACTACCATTCAAAGATCCACTTTAGAGGGATTATAGGTTACCAATGGAACTCACTCCTTATCTAAGTTTTAACTCTTTGCTTCATTCTCTCTCTCTTCACTCTCCCTAATGAAACATCCTTGCATATTACAAGCCCTGAAGGAGGAATCTCCATGGACTAAACAACCTCTTGAATCTTACCTAGAGAGGGACTTACCTCGTTTATATTTTCTAAACCAATTCCTTCATCTTCTATGAATTTGACATTTGTTTTGAATCCTTCTTTTGAATGTCTTGTTTGGTGACAGATCCAACACCAAAAATTGTGTTCTCATAATTCAAAATCTATGTCCACTTGAAGTTTTTCATTTAAGAATCATTTTATCTAGTAGGTATTCATTGAGTTTACTAAAACAAAAATGTAGGTGTATGTGGCTAAGCCCACCTTTGTTCTCACAATATTTGTTTTGATATGTTTATCCAACTTATTCCCAATGCCCTCCAAAGTCGGTAAACTCCAAAAATGCAATGGCAAATTTAAGCAATGGGAACCATGCAGTAATTTTGGTCACGGATAACAGTTTAGGGTCGAATTCAAAAACCATGGTGTTAAGAAGAATCCATCTCTTTCCCATAACCATGGTCCTTCCTTCAATACTTTATGATATACATAATTGTATCTAAAGCAAACAATGAAGAAGTGCTTGGAACATAGGGGAATCTCACACTTTACCATCCAAGTTGCATGAATACATTTATATAAATAAGTGGTTATAAGTTAGAACCCATTGAATTTGCAAATAACTACCTTGTTTTTGTAGTCTTTTGGAAAGTAAACATTTCCAAAAGTGATCCACAATACATGCACCATGCAAATTGGATGACATAGGAGACGAAGGAACTAAATGGTTGTTAAGCACATCTTTGAATGTGGGTTTGGAACTTGAACTTTCCCTTTTCCCATAATACCTTCACGTAGCCTTGCAATCAGAACAAGAGTTGAATCCTTATAGATATTGTAATCATAAAGAAAAAAATGATCTTGTACACTTGATTGTCTTCGTATAGAAGTCACTGAGATGCCACATGAATCCTCCCTACTTTATCTTGAATCCTTTGTTTGAGAGATCTAATAACTTTAGATGAAACTACCAACAAGATAACGGTAGTCCCCTCTTGAGTGGTCTCATAAAGATTGTAAACCTCTGTCCACTATCCTCGATAAAGCATGGGCCTATGCAATGGTATTCCAACTTCCCATTGGCAAAAGGGTTATTCTCAATAGCACCCAACCTTACCAATTGCCAAAAATAACAAGAAGGGAAACCAACATTTTTGGTGAAATCCAACATTTTATGCTAGAATTGCAAATTAGATGTTAACATTACACAATTTGGTTGCTATAAGAGTATTCAAGGGTGTTGAATCCATTTCTGCATCAAAAACATCAATTTCATTAATCCAAAATTGCAATTTTGGCAAAGATTACTCCATTCGATTCTAAGAATAGCAAAGCAAAAAAAATTAAATGCTTGACCTCCTTCTATTAAAAAAAGGTCACAATATGCAACCACTTCACACCAAAGACCTAAAAAATGTAAAATGGTGAAAAAAACAAATTCCAAAAACCTCACCTACATTATTATCCAAATATTAACTATTATTTAAAAGCTAAAGTCCAAAAATATTACATACATTATCAAACACAAATATTAACTAATACTAAAAGTTACAAAATAGTCTATATCTAAAAATATCATTATTGTTAACATAACTAACCAACTAACACTCTCACAATTTAAACCCTCATTTGGTAATCAAGGGATAGATGAAGGCAGGGAGAGGGACTAACTCCAGAGTGGAGCTTTTGGCCCTTTGGGGCATTCTCTATGTGTCAAAGGCTTGCAGAATTGATGATGTTTTGATTGTTGGGGACTCATAGGTTATCATTGCCTGGGAATAGGGTGCTTCAAACTTTCATTCTCTTATTTTGGATCATTGGAAGATGAAAGTAAGAAGGATGATTTAGGAGATATGGATGGATTCATTCATTTGGAGGTTTGGCACAACTTGTCTCTTTCCAGGGTGGGCAGGCTAGATATTTATTGAGAGACCCTACCTATTTAGATGCTTGTGCATATTTGGCTCTTTTGTGCATGTTATGCGATTTCATTATCAGTGTGGGCTAGTATTTTGATTCATAAGGTGGCAGTCAATATGTTTTTACTTTGGATGGATATGTTTTAGTGTTCGATCCTTCTTGACTGTTGTAACCGAGAAAAAAAAGTCTCTTTTTGTATACTTGTTTATGTAATATCTAGCATCAACTTTAATTAATATCAAGTTGAACTTTTTTTCGCATTGAAAAAAGAAAAAAGAAAAAAAAAAAAAAAAAAAAAAAAAAAACAGAAAAAAAAAACTCTCACAATGCAACAATTAATTACCATTAAAAATCAAGTCCAAAATGTTATATACATTATAAAACAACTATCAATTACCATTGAAAGCCACAAAATGTTACATATTTAGAAATATCCAAAATGATAACATAACTAGTTATCTGACACAAATTGTCGCATTACAATGTGATATGGAGTGGACAAGTTTGTGGGGGTAAAGGTATTCAAGGGTGTTGAGTCCATTTCTACATTAAAAACATCAATTTCATTAATAAAAAAATTCAATTTTGGCGAAAATTGCTTCATCATATTCTAATGACAACAAAACAAAAAAAGTCAAATGCTTCTTTTTATTCTATAAAAAAAATGGGTCAAATGCAACCACTTCACACCAAAAATCTAAAAAAATTAAGTAGTGAAAAAAAATATGTTTTTCACCAAAAAACATGCCAACACTTGCTATTCCGAAGAATCAAAGTATGGTCAAATTAGATAATCCACTCAATCATTACATAGGGTCTCAATAAGAGCATCATGTAATTTACAAGAATTGAACTTAGGTGGAAAGAGTAACTATCATTCCTCCCAACCACCTAAGCTACATTCAACAAAAAAAAATCCAAAAATCCTATAAACACTATTATTATTAATCATTATTAAAAAATTGAATTTCAAAAATATTATACACATTATAAAACAACTAATAAACTTAATCCTACAAAATATTATATATCTGAAAATATCAAAATTAATAACATGACTAACCAACCAACACTCTCACTCTCACATTACATTGCAATAATTAATTTCCATTAAAAATCAAAGTCCAAAAATGTTATATACATTATAAAACAACTATCAACTACCATTGAAAACTACAAAATGTATAAATATCTAAAATGATAACATAACTAGCCACTCAACACAATTTGTCACATTATACTATGAAATGGAGCGAGCAAGCTTGCAGGGGTTTCATCTTTGTTTCATCTTTGTTCTCAGGGAACAACCTTTGATATTTAACCACGAGCTTATGATTAATGAAGATAGATTCTCATCCATTACTGCCTTCTTAAAAAATTGCTAACGAGCTTATGATTAATGAAGATATATTCTCATCAATTATTGCCTTGCTTCAAAAATTGCTAATGCTATATATAGAAACTTATCATAGTGGTTATGAAGAACAAGATATTAGGTGTTTTCTTTAGTTAATGTTATAGGTGTTAGTTAATGTTATAGGTAGAAATTTATCATAATGGTTGTAAAGAATAAGATATCAGGTGTTTTTTTTAGGAGGTTATAGGTCAAATCTCGAGAGGGTGGGTAGAGTATATATACCTTTATAAACTTTAACAATTGCATCATTGCATAGAAGGAGGTCCCTTGTCCTACAAACAAGGGGGTTTTATACACCAAATTAGCATTTAACTTGGGAGTAAGCTATCTACTTGACGATTTGCACTGGGGCCCACCTGACGCCATCTAGTAGATAGCTTACTTTGTTACCCTCTATGAAATCTAGAAATTGCTTATACATTGACAACATAATTTTCCATAGCTCCCAGTTTAAGTTGATCAAGCTAGAGCCATGTAAACACTATTATATGCCAGTAAAAACCTGTTTGATCGAGTTACAAAGTAAAAACAAGCACTACCAGTACTCCAAAAACAAGCACTACCAGTACTCCATGCTCAGTATATATAACTTAATATTAATGATGTCAGTTTTAGCAATTCAAAGTTGGATCGTACAGCTTCGGCCTTTTGCCCGTATCTTCATTGGACATTACATGGTCTTTTGAGTTTGAGGTTATATAAAGTGAGACATTGCAGTAAAGGTTTGAAAGGAAGGCTAGTCTTCTTACGTTAGGTGTTCTTTCGACTAAGGCCTTGAAAGGAAAGTAGGTATTCGTACATCTAACCCAACGAAGATCTGGGCAAAAGGCCGAAGCTCTGCAATCCAACTTTGAATTGCTAAAACTGACATCATTAATAATAAGTTATATATACTGAGCAGGGAGTACTGGTAGTGCTTGTTTTTACTTTATAACTCGATCAAACAACGTTTTACTGGCATATAATAGTGTTTACACGGCTCTAGCTTGATCAACTTAATTTGGGAGCTATAGAACATTATGCAGTCACTCTATAAGCAATTTAATATGTAGAGAGATTTCCAAGTGTATAAAAGTGAAAACATTAGTAAGTCGATCACACACGGTAACAGAGTAAGCTATCCACTATACGGCGTCAGGTAAGCCTCGGTGCAAATCGTCGGTTAAATAGCTTATTCCTTTAACTTGATTGCGATTTTAAAAATAGATTATTAATAATATTATTATTATAAAATAAATTTGTGTTTTGAAAATAAATAAGATGAAAAACATTGTTACGATATTTAATTATTATGATGAAGGATTATTATGTAAACAATTTTATTTTTTTGTTTTAAATAAATTTTTTTAATATATGTGGGAAAATGTGCTTAACCTTATTTATTGATGTATTTTTTGTTATATAAACGAGGCTGCAAGACAAATAGATGCATGTAGTGCAAGCAACTTTTCTACAAAAATTAAATGTTGCGATATCGAGAAATCTCGCTCAATCGAGACGTCTTTTTTGGAGATTTAAGGAGGAGAGAGAATGAGTCCCTGATAATCAAAACCCTAACATTCCATGTCTGTTGATCACCCTGCCAACACTGCTCGCCACCGTTAGATCACTGTGATGGTGGGTCACTCCAAAGAATGACCGCTATCTACCGTAATGTGGCAACAACAATGCCATAGCAAACAATGGATGTGTTACTGCATATAAAAGGGAGACTGGCATTTAATGTGTATACAGAGACTGATACGCACCTACCTCACACCCACCTCCATTGAATCACATTTAAACCAACTATGATTCAAATGCATCACCGGGGCTTGGGGCACAAGATCCTAGGTTGACGTCATGACACACAAAGCCAATGGAAGCACAGAAAAACCGCTCTTAAAATAAAACACGAAAATCAAAATTACTCTAAATTATACCAAAACCTTCATCGAATGCAAAAATTTGGAGATGGCCCTCCCGATTAATGTCCCCTATCGAAAACTATATGTTGGGGACATAAAAAATTAACATGCATTATAAACCACTATAGATCTATTTTAAACTCGGATAACATTTTTTATCTTAAATTAAAAAAAAATACACCTCAAGAAATTTGTTCCCTCTCATGCTTAATAGATCAAGTTTTTTTGTTTGCTTGTTCGATTGCCAGTCACTTGGGCCTGATAGCAATGAACCATTGGTTAAGAACCACAACTCAGGGGCATCTACGCCGTCAAAGTCACACACAAGGAGCAGACTTGGCCTGAGCCCAACCAACCCTTTACATGGTTAGATTTTTTGGTGTTTCCTCCTAACTAACTCACTCGTAAGGGGAATTGAACCTAGGCTGGCCTGCTCACAAATCCCACACCTTAACCAAATAAGCTAACAAAAATTGACTTCATAAATCCAAGTTTAAAATAAATTTATACCAACTTTAATTTTTTTTTATGAATCAACATGAATTATTATTATAATAATATAATAACATATTTTACACACCTCCTTAATCTTTATATAATCAATTTAAAAAAAAACTTATAGAAAAGAAAACGTGTTTAACTTATTGATGTTCTTCTTTTTTTTTCAAGAAGAAAAAAGCCTGCCTTGATATTCATAATATGAATCAAAGTACATCATAACAATCAACCAAAAATCAAGATCTATCTAAACAGACCATACAGATGACTACCACATCGACCCAGAAGATACTTGCCAGGGGGAAAGGCGTAACAACAAAATAAATGACCCATCAGAAAACTGTCTCATCATAAAGTGGGTCCTGACCTCTCAACCACATCTATCGAAAGACCAAGAGGGTGCTGAACAGCTGTCCAAAAGAGGCCGCTCAACACATCATACTAAGAGGGCAAAGGAAACATCCCTCAAACATAATCAAAAGAACTGTACAGCATCATGAGAAATCAAATGATTCTCGAAAACTTCCTTAAAGGAACCTTTACCCCGAGGGTAGGAGAGCGCTGATTTCGATAGTTGGTCAGCCAACTGATTGTGCTCACGATAGATGTGAGTGAAAGTCAAGCCCAAAAAGCTGGCAATGAGCTTTTTAGTCTCCCGACCCCAGTGCCTGAGGTCTGGTGGGGAGAGCACAGCCGATCCAATCGCCCAATTGATGATCACTGTGGAGTCACCGTAAACTTGGACAAGTGGGATCCCCATCATATGGGCAGCATGGAGAAGTGCCCATAAACTGAGCAGTTCTGCCATAGTGTTAGTACCTTGTCCAACCCCCAGCGAGAATTCCAGGTGATGTGTCTCACTAATGTAAATACAAAAGCCCACACCCGCATTCATATTTCTAGAGGCACCATCCATAAAGCCACAAGGATATGTCATGCTTGGAGCATTTCCCAATACTCTGGTTCGACCTCTCCTAGAAATGTTCACCGATGGGAGAGCTTTATTATAGCAAATGGACTGCTTGATCAGACTGTAAGTGTTCTTTTTAACCCCTTCAAATAAAGCCAGGTTGCGAGCTTTCCAGAACAGCCATATCATTTGGAATGGGAGCATGAGAAAAGGCGAGGTCTTAGGCATCAACGTAAGCCAGAATCTGATCATCTCCCCAACCGAGACCGCTGGAGCAAAAACATAGATATTGAAGGAATCGCAAACATGTGTAACAACAGTCTTCCAGACACTGCACTTATTGAATAAATGCTCAACAGTTTCTTCATCAGCACAGTAAAGAACACAATAACCAGGGCCATGAAAACCTCTTTTCTAAGAGATTCTCCCACGTAAGAATCTTATTCCGAATAGTCAGCCAGATAAAGCAAGATATTTTACTAGGGAGAGCACTATTCCAAAGAGTGTCAACATCAAGATAGGGAGCTAAATGCGAGTGGGACTCAACAATACAATCATAAACAACCTTTGCAGTGATAGAACCAGCATTCTTCTTATAGATCCATAAAAGTTCATCAAAAATATCAGTGAGGTGAATACTAGCACCAATGAGACTGTAAATATAATTATTCCAGATAGTGGAATATGAACCACCAAGATCCAGATCACCAGCAGTATACCAATAGCAACCCGAAGACAAAGAGTTGTGTGCCTGCGCGAGGGAGCTGATATTCAGATCCTCCAGGTAGGACCTCAAATCCTCAGGGAGACCAAAGGAGGACTGGCAACCCACAATAGGATCGATACCCAACAAGACATTTTCACTGTTTCCCACCTGCCATGCCAAATGTGCACCCATCCAAGGAAGAGTTTGTATAAAGCCTCTCCATATAACAGAGGCACCACGCACACAAAAGTGCTTTTTTCTAAGCCAGTCAACCACACTGGAGCATTTAATATATTTCTTGAAAAGAACCTGTGACCACAGACCTTTGGAGTGCAGAACCCTCCAAATTTTTTTAAGACGAAGGGATATACTAAACCAATGCAGGTTTTTTATACCCCATCCTCCACATTCTTTAGGCCAAGACAGATCATTCCAGCATGCCAAATGATACTTGTTGACATTTTCAGTAGACCCCCAAAGAAAGTTAAACATGATACTTCTAAGTTTCTGCAGGATGGAGGCAGGTATAGGCACCAGACTCAGCCAATAAACAGGAATGCTGGAAAGGACAGATTGAACCAGGACAAGTCTTCCACCCAAGGAAAGAAACTGAAAAGACCAATTACAGATACGCTTTTCAAATTTTTGGAGAAGCCAGTACCAGTCATTAACACGATACCCCATAGGTTTTAGAAAGAACCCCAGATAAGAGAAACCAGAGTGAAGGGGAAGCATTCTGAAAGGCATAGAACGGGCAAAGGTGTTTTGACAAGCAGAGTCCATATTATAGAATAGAAAGCAGGACTTATCAACATTTATTTTCATACCTGAGGCCTTACAGAAAGTTTCAAGTATCACTTCAAAGGCCAACCAATCCCGGAGAGTGCCAGAGCCCATCAAGATAACATCGTCCACAAACAGGAGGTGGGAAAGAGCAAGGGAGGGAGTAATTTGGATACCTTTAATAAGACCATGGTTTCTAGCATCACGAATAAGAAGACTCAGACCCTCAATGACAAGGATAAAAAGGAGGGGAGATAATGGACAACCCTGGCGAATGCCTTGAGAGGCAGTAAAGAAGGACGAGGGAGTGCCATTAACCAGAACCGCAAAATTAACAGAAGTGATACAGGCCATGATCCAATTGACAGCAAGAAGGGGGGTTCCTATTTGGATTAGGATAAGTCTGATATAGGACCAATCCACTCGATCAAAAGCCTTAGTAAGGTCAAGCTTTAGGACAAAGGCACAAAGATTCTTAGATTTAATAGAGTGTAGAACCTCCTGTACAATACCAATAGGCTCAGAGATTTGCCTGTCCTTAAGGAAACCAAATTGTTCCAAGGAGATGTCCAAATCCAAAAAAGGCTTAAGTCTTCCAGCAATAATTTTAGCAATAAGTTTATAGAGCAGGTTGTAAAGAGAAATCGGACGGAAATCGGCAAAGGTACGAGGCTTGTCAGTCTTAGGAATAAGATCCAGGAAAGTCGCATTTAAGGAAGGAGGAACAAAACCCGAGACCCTAGTCTGATCGATAACCATGATGAGGATAGGGCAAAGGAGGTCAAGGAAGTGTAAGTAAAATTCAACAGGCCACACATCAGGGCCAAGACTACGGTCCTTTTTGAAGGATTTGAGAGCAAGTTCAATTTCAGAGGGACTCACAGGCAGAGTAAGGGAAGAAGACTGCTCAGAGGGAATAATCCGGGGGAAAAGAGAGATAACCTTTAGTTGGTGCTCGAGACTGGTCAGGCCCTCATCTCTGAAAATATTAGCAAAGAAGTCTTTTCCCATCAGCTTCAAAGTTAACTCATCCTCAATCAATAACCCATTATGATCTTCGGGTGACCGAATAGAATTATGTGCCCTCCTACCAGAGGCAACAGCATGAAAAAACTTAGTATTTGCATCACCAAGTGAAGCCCATTTAATTCTACTTTTCAACTGCCAGGTGAGAAGGAAATGGTTCAGAATTCTATGTCTCTCTGCATTTAACTTTGCCAGGGAATCGATCTGCTTGGAGGAGAGAATACCCTTGGAAGGGCCCGAAAGAATGGACTCTATAGCAAGTTCCAGTTGGTAGGATTCCAACATCAAACTTTCAGATTTTACCTTGATCCACCCCTTGTTGGCAACTTTAAGCTTCCTCAAAGCGAGACAGAAAGCCTCAATATCAGTAATAGAGCCCGAAGAGAAAGAGGAGGCCCACTCTCTCATGAACCAGGCAATAAAGTCAGGATCCTCCAGCCAAGATCGATTAAATTTAAAAGGGTAATCATGTGATCCCTTCCTATGAGACCATTCAAATACAATGGGGAAATGATCAGAAATGTTCAGGCACTTAATCCAGGTCTTATAGGCCCCCAAAGAGGGAATCAGAGAATTGGAGATGAGAAATCTATCCAACCGTTTACTTATACCATCACTGCCAGCTCTTCCATTACGCCAAGTCGGCCCAGACACACAGGGAGCCACATCCACCAAGCCAACAGACTCAAAGAGGGAAAGAAAGTGATTCGATAAAGGATCCAAGGAGGCTTTGTCCCCCCAAACTTCCGTAGAACGAAGGGTGAGATTAAGGTCACCCTTGATCATCAGATTCGGCAAGTTTAGTAAGCCCCCTCTACGAGCATTTTCCCAGAAAGTCACACGATCCCTGTAGGGACCATAAACATTCAGAATGTTGAGAGGGTAAGACAATCCCCGAAAAGAGGCTTGGAGCAGTATACCAGCACAAGTTTGAAAAGCAATGCAGTTGACAGACAGAGGATTCCATGCCGAGAGAAGACCACCCGAAAGCCCATGAGCACTAATGGCACAGAACTCCCAGGAGGGGAGTAATTTTGAAAAGGCAATAAGAGCAGGATGATCACTGCACATAGTCTCTTGCAACAAAATAATATCAGGCTTAAGAGAACTGAAAAGAGCACGAAGGCTAAGTGTTTTGGTCCGCCCTCCAAGACCACGAGAGTTTAGGGAGATAATGATCATTTAGGAGAAGCTGAAGGGGGGGACGATGCTCTAAGGCCCCGGGAAGAATGAACTCTGTCAGCTTCATCAATACGAGCAGAAAGTGGAATGTAAGGAGGAGAGGCGGAAGACAGAGCTGCCTTTAAGCTCCTTTTACCTTTAGGAGGCTTCCTCAAAGTCACGTTAGCGAACCTAATGGAGCTTATGTGTAAGGTGGAGGGAGAAGTGGGAGAGTTAGTAGTGAAGATAGGAAGGGTCTTTCTAAGGGAGGGGTCAGAAAAGGAAGGGGAGGAGGTAGGACTAAGGGGAGAGGGGATAGAGGCATTGGAAGGAATAACTTGAGGAAGAGGAGGAAAATCAACAGACGAGTCAAGTGCAGGAACATCCATGAGGGTATTAGATGGTAAGGAGTTTTGGGGATGGGTAGATGCCAAAAATTGAGGTAGAGGGATGCATTCTACAGAAGGAGAGGAAGAGTCAGGAGGGGGTAAGGTTGATAAATCAGCAGGAGGAGAAAAAGGGATTTGAGATGTAAGCTCTGTAGAGGGCTTGACAGACAATTTATGTGTCAGAATAAGATTATCAACATCCTCCAGAAAAGATTCAAGTTCCAAGGCAGTAGGAAGTGGAGGGGCTTTCGGCAAGCCAGGAGAACTATGTAAAGTCTCCACCTGAGAGGCAGGCGATGATGACACTCCATGGGCTGGGGCAACTGGGGAAGATACAGGACAAAACCTTTGTGGACACGAATTCCTTAGATGTCCCACAGAGCGGCATCAATTGCAGCGAAAGGGTACATGCATGTAATCTAATTTCTGTATCAACAGCCGGTCATAACATAATATCTCCACCTCAGTTGGGAGCCCAGAAGAAATATCCAGCTCCACAAGGATTTTAGCAACTCTCTTGTCATAAACCATATGGAAATCATCCTCAACCGAGATAAACCGCCCAATAGTATTGCCAATACCTTCCAGGATTTGTCTGCTCCAGAGCGGGAAGGGGAAGTGTGGTAAAAGGACCCACAAGTGACGCTTAGAAATTCTTTTAGTCAATGGGTCGAAGTGAGAGTGCCATCTATCAAGCACTAAAGACCCTTTGCCTACCCGCCAAATACCCTCAAGAGCCCGCGTGCAGTGTTTAGCATCCAGAAAAACAAACACTATCCACCCATTGGACAACAAACTGACCGTCAGAATATAGTCGAACAGGGGTTTTCAATGTTCGGAAGCCCAACTAATCTAAGAAGCTTTATCCATATGACAATATTCTAGACGCCCAATAAAAGCACGCGAGCAGAGAGTCGACACACGGTCCAAGTAAACATCATGACCGAGAACTTATCTGTAGCGACCCTCATGAGCCTTGATACATTTTGTCCGCCTCTTCCTACGAAAGCGGGTCTGCGGTGCTGACTCAACCATGGTAAATATGCAACCGAAAAACCCCAGCTGCGATAAAACAACAGATGAAGACCCCGAGGGTGAAGGATGGTCCAAAGAGAGCACCCCAGACGGAGAGGTAAAGCCAAGGAAAATAGTGAGAGGTCACGCATCAAAGAAACCCTAAAGGTCAACCGGTCTAGCAACAGAAGTGCCCGAGCCAAAACCCAAAGTAAACCAATACAGAACCCCAGAATGTAGCGCAAACAAGTGACACAACACGAGGGGTAATCATTCGTCAGTTCCACAGCAGACTGGGACCCAAAGCATCCAGGAAACCCAAAACAAAACCCCACAAAGCAGCATGAACATGTGAAAAAAGAAAAAGGCACGCACAACACGAGGGGAAGTCAGTCAACGGAGTCTAGCAGACAGGGACCAGAAGCTTCTAGGGGGTTAGTGAGTCACAAAAAACAAACAACAGTAGACAGGACCACCCCAACGTGAAACAGAGGGCAAAGTCAAACATGTAATCGAGAACCCATCAGAGAAGACAAAATAGTAAAAGTAACCCCATGCAAGGGTGGTAAAATGGAAGAACAACACCAACGATGCCCAAATAATCGATTTACTTCCCACTTTTTTAGAAATCTTGGTTGGTACTAGTCCCCAATGAAAGGGGAGGGACTCCAAGAAGGGCAATCAAACTGGTGTACACCCAAAGGAGCAAACGTCAAACAGATAAAACCCCAACAAACAGTGAAAACAATAGACACCAGTACAGAGGAGGAGAGACAAAAAACCTCAGTCCCAAGAACCCAATAACCGGGGAAAGGAAATACACAATAGAAAACATGCCCATGTAATAAAACCAGAGCACCGAAAAGGAAAACTTACATGCCAAGAATCCCAGTGAAGTACCTGTTCAAAGCGATAATAAGAACAGAAAAAGCTCAGAAGGTAGCCATAAGAATATCACCAAAGCTGCAAGGGTTCCAGAGAGCACCATCCCTGCCATCTCTCCCGCCTTCGATAGAAGAATGGTCAAATGTACATCTCCATTTGTTATCATACTTTAATATCGCTCACAAATTACCAAGAACTTCTTTATTAAAAAGACTTCTTATTTAAAAGACTTCACCCGCAATATAAAAGTTTAATCTTATTGAATGTCAATAGAATACTTTCTTCTTTCGAAAAAAGAAGAAGACAAAATAAGTAAATAATAAAAAGAAACCCAAGACAGTCGCATCAAATTCTTTTCCTCTTTTATATTTATACTTGAAAGTATATTACTGATAAATATTTAATGCATATACGTTGAATCCAATACGTGTATACATATCTAAATATTACAAGGGTGTTTGATGGGCAATCGGTGACTTGTGGGTGGAAGCGTATCCAAGCCAAGGTTCTCAGGCCCGGGTTTTCTTTCGTTTATAAGACAAGGCGGTTGGTGTCGGTGGTCTGGACTCTGAAGGGAATTCACAGGGTCCCTGTGATATATATAGTGTATATATTCTTTTCCCAGAAGGTTGTTGAATACTGCGCACAGTGAGAGGGCCTGGACATTAGAAACGCCCAGAGAAGCATATTCTCAACAGAGGTAGAATACTAAAACCGATTATAATTTCCATGGCAAATATTTATCTGGTTCAACGATTTAATCGGTGTATTGATGCAAATAAAGGTTTTTGTTTGAAATGGGTTTTTAGCTATTGCCATTAGATGAAATGGGTTTCTTTTGTTCTTTCTCGTCTGAAGTTTCTTTACGGAGGTTATGGGGTTGCTTGGATAGGGGTTTGAAGTGAATAATGGCAGTAGTAGGTGTTTTCGTGTGTTCAGGAGTGGTAGGGTTATGGTCGGGGTTGAAATGCTCGTAAGGGCAGATATTGTTCCTTTCCATGTTGTAATTGGTGAAGCAGGTCTCTGATACGCGTTAAATCGACTGAAAGCAAAGTTATGGTCTTTTGGTCATATTGATGAGGTATTGAAATGAATAAACTCGCTATAGAGGCCCAGTACTGCAAACAGCCTGTTTACACATGCAAAACAACCCTCCACTTTCGATTGGCTACACTGCCAGGACTGGCGGTGCTTTTCGGTCAAAATCAACCAGGGCTTGCACCTGAATGCAGCTGCTTATTCACGCCTCTGGAGTCTAGTGGACTTGAACCTTGGTGTGTGGCTGTTTTTCTGTTGAACCAGGTTATGTTAGCAATGTTAGGGAGCTTAGAGCCTTTTTATACTTTCACGGATTCTCCTTGTATAATTGGAAAGAATCTCTGTGAATAACAGGTAGAAACTTCTCAATTACTGACCATCCTCTCTATTGATTTTGAATTATGTTCAATGTGATAGAAGATGTTTTTTGTTTTTGTTTTTTTCGACGAAATGCTTATGCTTTCTAATAAAATACAGAACATGGTTCATGCATTTTTGACAAAAAAAGGGGCCGTGAAGACAGCGACCACTATCTAAGGCTGCAATGCAAAAATACATAGCCTATTAAACCTGGTCACGCTGGGCATCATGCGATGATTTTTATGTAGATTAGTTGTTCGCCATTTATAGCTTCCATTTTAAGTTAATCCTTCTCGCCTACTTCTGGCCACTGTCTGACCTACTAGCCACACATGGCACAATAGCCAATAAAATATTTTAGTTGTACCTTTTGTTAGAGCTGGTACATAGGTTCCAGCCCATAGTTTAGGGCCAACCGCAGTTTTGTAGAGCAGGTTCGATCTAACCCCGACCCTATTAATCTTTAAAGGCATGAACTGTGGAATGCAATCTACAGTTCTAGCATCCCTCATGTCATATTGTGTTGCACTCTTTTCTTTGTTCACTGCTTTCTTTCACTTGTGCACTCTTTCACTATTTAGATGGAACGGTCTTGTTTATATTCCTGGCTACTAATTCATTTAGAGGGAGGTTGAAGAGGTATGTAGTGTTAATAAGAAAACATTGACAAGAGTCAACGCTAAATAACGGGTAGAAGCTTTGATAATTGCATAGAGTGGCGCCATATGGATCCTGCCCATTATATTATTGATAGGATAGTCAGGTCTGTATTTGACATGAAACATAAGTAATACATAATGGATTGAATCATTGAGGTAATGATTGGAGGCTTGGCTGAGGGTTGCCAAATATTCGGAGAACTCTAACCTTGATACGAGTTGTGAAAATATGAAGTACCTTGGCGTTCATGATTGGAAGAGGCTCTTTGAAATCCATATTAAGCTAATTTTTCTGAGAATTCCTACATTGATAAAAGTTGTAAAATTAGAAAGTCTTATGCTTCCACGATTTGATGAGGCAGTTTGAAACCCATCTTGAAATGCTCTGTCAGTTAACACTTATGTGCTGCAGTTGGTAGATGCTTACTTTCCAGCATGACCAGGAGGACGAGCACTAGCCTCTTAAGTTCCTTATCTTAGCCTCGGTTACCATGGTTAGTTGGGGACTTCTAAGTCTGCAAATTTCAGGTAGATAATGCATGGCTGTTGTCTTACTGCACATATGGTAGCACTCTGAGCTGTTAAAACTCATCAGTGTAACACCTAGCACTCTGAGCTGTTAAAACTCACGAGTGTAACACCTGCATGCCTTGAGAAGTTGGGCTCCCGCCTGTGTAGCATTTGAAGCCAATGGAGGTTGGCAATAATTGTGTGTTTCACTTGATGAGTTGGGTTTCTCTTGACTGTTTTGTTGCTTTTACTCTGTAATATTCTAACCCTTTCCATTTTTAATTATAAGTGCACCACTATTTTCCTTATGGTTATACATTGTTGTAGATAAGTGGGTTGTTTGTTTGTCCCTTTGCATGAACAACCGGGTGTTATACTGTAGGGATTTGAATAGGGCGAAGAGAAATGGCCCGGTATCAGCCAGTTGAGTATGATTATGCAGCGGATGATTATGAAATGGCTGATTATGATGAAGATCTAGAAGATGAGTATCCCAACCGAGGTAGAGGTGATGCAGATTCAGAGTCAGATGATGATTATGAGGCTGTGAGTAAACCCTGATCCCTTAATTTCCTTAACTTTTGTTCATTGATTAATTTATAATTTGTTTGGCAACTCCCTTGCATTTTCTTTGGTAATAGATTTGGCTTTGATTAGAAAGATTTGTAATTGATATCATGATAAATGTTGTACATTTAAGCCAGCAATAATGCGACTAATCAATTTGATTTCTTGAGTTTTCTTATCCGTGGTTATCATAATAAATTTTATAAGTTTATTCTGGCAATAAAGCTTGCAATCAATCTGATATTCTTGCTCCATTTCTTGAGTTTTCATATGCTTTTACTTTGATATTTTTCCACATGACACACTTCATATGTAGTTCCCTGTTGGACAGATAACTAGACCAACTGACACGTCTGCAGCGGAAGCCAGAAAAGGGAAAGATATTCAAGGAATACCCTGGGAGCGGCTTAACTTCACAAGGGAGAAATATAGAGAAACTCGGTTAGAGCAGTATAAAAATTATGAGAATCTGCCTCAAATTCATGATGAACTAGATAAGGTAGGCATAGCCTTGTAGCTAGAAGAATGCTATTTTTGCATCGGTAGACAAACAGTTTCTCATGTACTTTTCTCTTGCTTTAGCGCTCTAAACTTTCATTTAAATCTTTTCATCTTTTGTATTTAGGAGTTATCTTGGCACTCCTACCTTCCAATGTTAACTGGCTGTATTTTCCTGTTATTTGTATTAAGTTATGATGGATTAAATTATTCTTTCGACTACATCCTTATATTTTACTTATATGTGTAGATGTGTAAAAGAACTCAAAAAGGAGGGAAGTTCTATGGATTTTGCTACAATACAAGATCAGTGAAGTCTACAATTGTACACTTTCAGGTGATTTGCACTCTGAATCCCATATGTAGATATGAATGTTGGGAGCCTGTTCACAATTTTTATGAATGCAGTAGTGTTTATGATTATATGTCTTATGTGAACTTTGTGAAGTGTAATAAATTTTTCACAAATTAAGAATAGACTATTTAATATTTATTAAGTGTATTGTCTCTTACAAATTCTTATCTTTTGTGTGCTCCTAGTTGTCAAGCCATGTTTAGATTCATTAGTGATACGTAGCAGAAGGAGACGTGATGCAGCATTTTTGGTACTTTTTTATATTAGCATTGTGCTCTGGCGGTGCAATGTAGAATGGTCTTTTGCTGGTCTTAGTTAGCTGATTGTGGAAAAGTTAAAGCACCTTCCTGATCGCTTGCATCATTTCAAAGTTCTTGAGGACTGTATTATCTTGTTTATTATATTGTCTATTACTGTGTCAGGGTTGTACTTTCAAGTTTCATGATACAGGAGCAACATTAGTTTTCATTACAAGGGGGCATCGGTTTCAGTGAGTCTAGTGTTTCTTTAGTGCATTTAGGAAATCAGTTATGCAATTTGTTTTGAATAATCACGTTTCTTCTGTGTTACCGGATCCGCCAGGAAGGGTTCCAGGATTCGAGGTTCCGAACTGGATCTGCTTGGATCTGCCAAAAATACGCCACAAAATGGTTCAGGAAAGATGGGATATGGATCCTGTCAAGGAGAAATGGATACTTGATAAATGACTGCACTTTAAATGGATCCGTGACTTAGAAACCCCCACTGATGCAGATTTCAAGCAAATTTTGTTTACTTTTAAGTTTTTTTGTTGGGGTTCGAACCTACAGTGCTCATCCCAAACTTACACTGCTCATTGTGTTGGGGGTTTGAATCTACACTGTTCATCGCGTCGGGTGTTCGAATGATCTGGTCTACAGAGATGTGGTGCCCAGAGATGTGAGATAGTGTGTAAATCTTAAACAGTGCTTCGGTGGTGCTCTTGATGTCAATTCAAACGCCGCTTATTGTGGAAGAAAAATTCAATCACCCCTAAATTTGATTGTGCCTCGCCCAATAATTGCATTCCTTGTTGATCTGGCCGGGATTATTATGGTGTTCAGTACTCGTTGAATATCAATGAATCCGGGACTGATACTTTCCACTTTCCATTATTTTCACTGATTTTCCATTTTCGTGGTAAACCGTATACTTGATGACTTTATCGTCGAGGGTTGCTAAGGAAACAGTGGGTCATATGCGGTTATTTTCTCCCCTGAATGTATATGCCATATGTGGTCGGGGCTCGTGGACTGGTGTGTGGCGGCGGCCATATTTCCTTTCTTATTTTTTTTTTGACTTTGCTAAAATATATATTATACATAATGGATGCTTCATATTGAACTTTACTAAATTGTTATTTTTTATAATAAGTTTAAAGGGAATGCTTTATATTAATATAATTTAAATTTCATATAAGTTATTATGTGTAAGTATCATAAATTATATATTTACTTTATTTTCTTATATAATTTTAATATTTAAAATAGCTTTAATATTTATACATAATTTATAAATTATATATTTACAATTATATATATATATATATATATATATATATATATTTNAAAAAATTATTTATATCGTTTGTACTTGCTGTTTACCTGCAGTATCTGGATCCTAGCTTTTCAAAAATTTGACGGCCTGGTAACTTAGCATTTCTTTGGATGTAGAAAAACAATTTTGGATGCTCTGCATTTGTCATTTTTCAGTGTTTTGACTTCCAGGCAATATTTTTCTATCACTAGAGTTCATTACCAGAATTTTTTCAATGGCCTCAAGCCCTCAAGTGTTAAGGGAGTTTCAGTAGATAGTGGGTGTCTTCCCAGGAAATTACGGCATGCCCCCCAGGTCCTCTCCATATTCTTCAGATGGCATTGTTAGGCTTCGCATCAGTGCCTTCTCAGCGACTGATGGTGAAAAGGGCTCCCCTTCTGCTTCCTATGCCCCTCCATGATGCTGATATCTAGCCCCTGCTCACTGTGATATCTAGCCCCTGCTTTTCTTTGTTTATTCTGACATTACTTGATCATCTGTCTTCCATGTGTTTCTCATGTATATTATAATTCAGCTTGAGTTAGGTACTCCTGCAGGTTCTTATTGCTGATTGTACTTTCTTCCCCAGACCCATTGACCTACCATTTTGATTATTCGTTGGATATTAACATAATTATCTTGGCTTATTTTATTATTGTCCAAATTCTAAGGTTAGTGTTTGTGTATGTATGCCTTCTATGGACTAATTATAATATACTGTCGGATGTTGCAGCTGAGGAACTTGGTTTGGGCAACATCAAAGCACGATGTGTATCTTTTATCGAATTATTCTGTTATACATTGGTCTACAATATCACGTAAAGAAACTGAATTTCTTAATGTCGCTGGCCCAATTGTACCATCGGAGGTACTTTTAAGCTATCTGATTGATCTTGTGCATAGTGCTTACACTAGGTGTAATAAAAAGATATTTGTGAATGCTTATACCCTTTTGTAGTTACACTCGATGTTTGTCATGGTAATACACGCTGGGAAATTGTCATTTTCATTGGTTCAATATTACAGAATTTGGCTGCCTTATTACTGACTTGAGCCTGACTAAAACAGGTCCATCCAGGAAATTTAGTGCATGGTCTCTCACGAGTCCAGATTAGCACCATGGCTGTGAAGGATAATTTACTAGTTGCTGGAGGATTCCAGGGAGAGCTTATTTGTAAGGTTAGGTTATAATGTTTGCTACTAAGGTTTGACCTATTGCCATCTATGTTACGTTTTTTGGAACATCTTTGCTTATGGTACATTACACACTTTCTCTTTTGTGGTGCAGTTTTTGGACCGACCAGATGTGAGTTATTGTTCAAAGATAACCTATGATGATAATGCTATAACGAATGCGGTGGAGATCTACCATAGCTCTAGGTACATTCTTGTCTGTTCAAGCATGGAATAACAATTGGTTTTGCATTTATATTAATAAATTTAAGTAATTGATTTTCAATTTTTCCATTTCAATTCCCCCAAACACACAAAATCCAATGACGGAAAGTTCCTTTTGTTGACTTATTTTTCATAGCCGCTATGCTGCGGTCTGACTATAATTGGATTTGTGCTGTACAGTGGAGCAAGCCATTTCTTGACTTCAAGTAATGACTCTGGTGTACGAATATTTGACACACAAAGATTTACAATGATTAAGCACTTCTCCTTCCCTTGGCCTGTTAATGTAAGTACCAATTCATTTCATAGCACCTAATTGTCTGCTAGTTGTAATTTGAAAGGGAGAATAAGTGGAATGCCTTTTTATTTGTTGTTTCTGTATCACACTGAGCTATAATATATTAATATGCATGATATGCAGCACACTTCCATCAGTCCAGATAAAAAGCTGCTTGTTGTTGTTGGGGACAATGCCGAGGGTTTGCTTACAGATTGCCAAACAGGAAAGGTATGTAAAACTTTTTTAAAAAACCATTGTGGGGTGCAAGGTGTTTTGCTCTGTATGTTCAGTAATGAGCGCACACTTGGCAAGTTTAAAATTTAACTCTATCGATAAGGTGCCATTTGTATGTATTATTAATGTATCTGTTCTGATTATATGGTGCCTTTTGCAGACTGTAGCAACTCTTGAAGGGCATTCGGATTACTCCTTTGCTTCTGCATGGCATCCAGATGGTCGAATATTTGCTACCGGGAACCAAGATTCGACTTGCAGGCTGTGGGATGTTAGAAACCCTAAAGTCTCTCTTGAAGTTCTCAAGGGGCACTTAGGTGCCATACGTTCCATAAGGTTCTCATCAGACGGACAGTTTATGGCCATGGCCGAGCCAGCTGATTTTGTCCATATATATGATACAAAGCATAACTATAACAAGAGCCAGGAAATTGATTTCTTCGGGGAGATAGCTGGAATGTCCTTCAGTCCAGACACTGAATCTCTTTTTATTGGTGTCGCGGATCGAACATATGGCAGCCTACTTGGATATAGCAGACTGCATGAATATTTTTATCTTGATTCTTTAATATGAAGTGTTCCTTGATTGGTGATTTAGAAAGCCAAAGTTCAAGTGCTGCATATTGGATTGCATTAATATTGGACCAAAGAACTGAAAGCAGGTTTCCTTGAACATATGCACATATTGTAGAGAAAATATGTACAGCAGATGACCATGTTAGGTTCTTTTGATTGGACGGCATTATCCTTTAGTATGACAAGGCTGTGAGGTGTGACCATTTTCTCATCAATAGGTAGCCGGTGTCAGTCGTATAGTTGATGACATTTTAAAATTGGAATGTGCAAAACGTTATTGATCAACAGAAATCTTTTGGAATTAAATTTGCTCTGAAGAGCAGGGGTGCTGGTAATTGCCATTTTTGAACAGTCGAGAAATATTTGGAAGAAATGTGCTCAATAATGCCGCGGTGATTTTGATAGATCGATGGGAACTAGTGTTATGATAATATCTGATCAGTCATTTTGGTCTCTCGTGTTAGAAAATATTTTTTATTTGTTAATCGTTCGTACAGTATTAATATCTCAGATGCTGGTTTCTTTACTGTATAATTATTTAACTGTCCATAGAAAGCTAATGAAATATTGCAGTGCTGAACTCATTATATAATGTGGAAAATTGTATCTCTACTATGACAGAATGTGAAGCTCAACATCTTTTACCATTGAAGTTATTTGAAATCTATGTGATGATTGCAAGTCTTGTTCCATGTATCATTCTTCTACTACAGTCGATATAATTAACATACCCAAATTGTGTTTATGGACAAGTCTATTGAATCAATGAGTTTGCCCGTCTGGCGAGTTTTTGACCGGAATCCTGCAATTTTTTTAAAATAAATCTGAATTTTGTTGTTCAAATTGTGCAAGTTTAAACATTGCTTTTTGAGATTTTAAAATTTCTTCAATTTTATTTTTTTATTCTGTAGAAATCATGCCGGAAAATGCTGTCCGGAGAGGGCGAAATTGGCGAACGTCTAGGATACACGTTATGTTTACTGCTTTCTCAAAGAAGTAACGTTGAAGACAAGATTAGCATACAGAGTATACAGCTGAAGTGTTAATATTATTAAAACTTTTGTATGAAGGGGCATTTAAAATAAACATTTCCAATAAGCAAACGAGTTTACAGTTGATGTAACATGTCATTAACCGTAGTGTTCTCTTCCACAACGGGGTAATAGAGTGCTGGGTAAGTGGGATGGTATTGGTAATTAGCTGTTGCGTAAATTAGAAGCTGATAAGTAGTGTTTGAGTACATTTGGAGTGGTGATTGCGAGTGATAGGACGCATACTGTAGGTACGGAAAGAGGAGGAAGCAGAGAGATAGAATATCTAGTTCGCCATTGGCCAGGACTCAAGTTATGCCTTCAAAACCACAGATGGTTTGCTATTGCTTAATATTTTTTTAACTATTTACTCATGGAGTGAGCTATCCACCCTTGCACCTGGGCCCATGCTGTGAAGTCGATAAGCTCACTCCGTCAAGTCATACCTTCTGATCTTGAATTCAATTAATCCAGTGTTTCACAGGGATGTGTCCCGCAGGGTTGGGGACGTGTATTTCGGTGTTTCATGCGTCCCAGGGGTGGATCTTCTGGTGAAGATCCAGCCGAAATGATCCAGCCGAAATGTTTAGAATGTCTCGCTTTGGGTGAAACTCGAATGCATGGTGAAACATTTCGTTCTGTGGCGAACCTTCTGGGCTTCTTGCATGAGACTCCGAAACTCGGCGAACCTTTTAGTAGTCTTGCATGAAACTCTGAAACTTCGGTTCTAAATTCATTACATTGCATGATTGCACAATGATGAATGTAGTATTTATTGCACAATGATGAATTAGCAATTTACTAATTTGCATGAGATTTTTAGTATTTAATAATTTACTAATTTACATGAGATAAATTGTTGTTATTGTTGGGAATTATATTTTTCATATTTTTAGAATTAGAATTTTTATGACTATTTCCCTAAAACTTAGAAGTGGTCTCCATGTGTTCTGAATACTTATTTAACTAAATGTCATAGAAAGCTAATGAAATAATGTGTTCTGAATACGTATTTAACTAAACTGTCCATAGAAAGCTAATGAAATATTGCAGTGCCGAACTCATCATATAATGTGGAAAATTGTACCTCTACTATGATAGAATGTGAGCTCAACATCTTTTTATTTTTATTTTTAACAGGAACGGTTTTGGATTTTATTAAAAACAGCAATTGGCCGTTGTAGAAAGGCACAAGACAGCTATCACCTAGGAACCACTACAATCAGTCAATGACCATCCGAGGAGCTAAGGAGGAATGTCACTTGTAACAACCGAATTAACAATTAGGCCATTTAGGTCCACATCTATGGCTTTATTGACTGCATTGTACGCCAAAGCATTAAGACCCTTGAGAATGTGATAGTAGCAAACATTTCTAAACAGCTTGGTAATGGGCCTAATTCTTCTTGTCAATCTACCTATCCTAATGTTATCGGTTTTCCTACCGCCATTCATTGCCTGGATAATAATCCTGGAGTCCCTGAAAATCATGACCTCACCCACCTTTTTAACCAGTAGTTGCTTTAGGCCTTGCCATAACCCATAGGCCTCAGCCATATTATTAGTTTCATAACCAATATTCCAGCTGTATTCCACCTCGACTTCCCCATTTGGATTGATGATGACTCCACCACCTCCGGCCTTTCCTGGATTCCCTTTGGAAGCCCCGTCAAAAAAGAGCTTAAATTTTTTCCCCTCTTTTAGCCAATTGCCAATTTGAGAATTATCCATCCTGATCTCCCACTCCTCCAATTTCTTGGCATCAACAATTTTATCAGCTAGAGCCTTGAGATATATGTGATGATTGAAAGCCAATTTCTTGGCTTAACAATTTCTTTTATCATTGAAGTTATTTGAAATATATGTGATGATTGCAAGCCTTGTTCCATGTATCATTCTTTCACTACAGTCGATATAATTAACATACCTAAATTGTGTTTATGGACAAGTCTGGACAAGTCTAAAAAATCAATGAGTTTGTCCGTCTGACGAGTTTTTGACCGGAATCCTGCAATTTTTTTAAATAAATCTGAATTTTGTTGTTCAAATTGTGCTTTAAATCCATAAATGAATTCAGTGCCTTTGCCTTCAAATACCTCGAGGAACACCCACATCCAGATTATGCAAATACATTGACCGGCACCCACACCCAGATTATGCAAGTTTAAGCATTGCTTTTTGAGATTTTAAAAATTTCTTGAATTCCCTTTCTTATAAAAGCAGGTGGGAGTGCCTCGGGAGGCGGTAATTAACCTGTGTGAGAATGGCGTAACCTGGCGGCACTTGCCATCACCAATCGAAATAGGACCTTACCCGAATGTAAGACGATAGCTTCCCAAAATGTTGAGCGTTAAACCTTTTTTCATTTTATTGTCTTCCAAGCCCGGTCTTCAATTATGTTTACTGCTTTTTCAAAGAAGTACGTTGCAGACAAGATTAGCATCCAGAGTATACAGCTGAAGTGTTAATATTATTAAAACTTTTGTATGAAGGGGTATTCCAGCCTTTAAAATAAACATTTGCAATAAGCAAACGAGTTTACAGTTGATGTAACATGTCATTAACCGTAGTGTTCTCTTCCACAACGGGGTAATAGAGTGCTGGGTAAGTGGGATGGTATTGGTAATTGGTAATTAGCTGTTGCGTAAATTAGAAGCCGATAAGTAGTGTTTGAGTACATTTTGAGCGGTGATTGCGAGTGATAGGACGCCTACTGTAGGTACCGAAAGAGGAGGAAGCAGAGAAATAGAATATCTAGTTCGCCATTGGCCAGGACTCGAGTTATGCCTTTAAAAGCACAGATGATTTGCTATTGCTTAATATTTTTTTAATAATTTACTCACACCTTCTTATCTTGAATTCAATTAATTCAGTGTTTCACAGGGATGTGCCCCGCAGGGATGGGGACGTTTCGATGTTTCATGCATCCCAGGGGTGGTGAAAATCCAGCCAAAATGTTTCGGACGTCTCGCTTTGGACGAAACTCGACGAAATGAATGGAAACTCGACAAAATGCATGGAGAAACATTTTGGTACGTGGTGAACTTTCTGGATGTCTAGCACGAAACTTCGAAACTCCGGCGAACCTTTTAGGAGGAGTCTTGCATTGGGTGAAACTCGACGAAATGCATGGAGAAACATTTTGGTATGTGGTGAACTATTTTGGTGTCTTGCATGAAAGCGAACCTTATCGGAGGAGTCTTGCATGAAATTTCGAAACTCCACCTAACCTTAAAATCATGATGAATCGGACAATATGTTTGCATTATTAATTAATTATATTTTAATTTACATTGCATGGATTATACAATGATGATAAATATAGTATTAAGTAATTTAAAAATTTACATAGGATAAATTGTCATTATTGAGAATTATATTTCTCATATTTTTAAAATTTTTATGACCCAGCGGCCCATCCCCAAATTTCCCTAAAATTTGGGGTGGTCCTGAATACGTGTCTCCCGCGTCTCCCTACTTCTGTGTCCCGCCATCCTGGAACCTTAGGGAAACATTTGGATTAATTTACTTAGTGTGGAAGCCGAATCAATAACAAATATGTGCGGCATTTCTTTCAATATTTTACCTCAAAAAGCCATGTTTTGAAATCCTCTTGTAGCTCTAACAGAAATATTTACGGAAATACACCGACAAGTCGAGAAAGAACCAAAAACATTATAACCATATTTATAGATGACTTCCATAGTTATCCCATGAGATTTATAAGCAGAAAATTTATAAGAGACAAGATCCCTTCACATAGGAAGAAACAATGAAGAGATTGAACTTGTGATTTATTTCGACTGCTCTCTCTCTTAGCTCTGAAGCCTTGACCTCCGACTTGAGGAAACGGTGTTGATTTGAGTAGGTTGATATCCCCTTTCACTTGTCTCAGAATCCCAGCGTCGACTACTTGGTCCACTGACAGATTTAGGCGTTGATCCTATTTGTTACTGTTTAATTTCATTTCCATTCGACATGCTTTGCTGAATTCATTTATTTTCTCTACAGTATAAGCAGATGTCCACTATATTCACCAGAGACCGTATTTTGGAATTTGCTGAATTAAGGATGCCTGTGACTCTTGCTTTCAACCTCCACGGGGAGTAAGATGGGAGGTCTCTGTCTTATTTATGTGTACTCTTTGCTACCATGCTCGGGAAGAATGAAGGAAGCAAGCCATCTTTCTTCTCACACAATGTACTAAACATAAATTGATGGGAGGAACTGATGGCCTGTCATTGCTAGTTCCCTTCTTTCTTCCAGTTGGTGGGTTAGTTCAAATTTAACTAATCTTTATTGCTTGTCTATGGCTTGGTTCTCAAGCCATTTGATCAACACGTGGCCTGATCTTTTTGTGTGGGAGAAAGAGAAGTCAAGGTCCTTCAATGACTGGAGCCCATTTAGCCTCTTACCTTTGAACCAATTCATGTATCTCTCTGTTGATGATGTAATAGGCCACCTCCATTTTGGAACGAAGTTGCTCCCATGACTTAGGGAGGGTGAGGGGTCCCTACCCGAAAATAGAGCGTTAATTCCCCCTCCATTTGGGGTTTGAGTACTTTATCTATTCCCTACGGGGTCAGTTATTACTTTTTCCTGGTCTTCAATTTCAACTCAATGGAGATTCTGGGATATGTATGAGCAATCATCTCCTTATTGTTTGATGATACTTCAGTGTATTTTAAATAAATAAATGTAATTCCCTTGGTTTAAAATTATCCCTGTACCAGCTTATCAGGCATTTTACCCTACGTGCTCTGATGAAGTTGAGCTTATATCTCTGTGATTTGCCAACCCCACGGTGGCTCTTCGCCCATCCTAGCCGCTAAGTTTTGTCCCCCCATGGTGAACTGCGATCTTGAGCGTGGAAGGAAATACCTAACGGATGGGGGGAAGGAAGCTTTGTCCCTTCATGGTGAACTGGGATCTTGAGCGTGAAAGGAAAATACTTAACTGATGGGGGAGGGAAAGCTTGGAATTCTGTGGGGATTTGCTCCGTCTGGAATCATGGATAGACCTTGATCTGGATTATAACCACAGCGCTCAAAGAATGAATGATCTCTAATGTGCTAGATAGGGCGAGATATTTAAACTTCCAGTACTTCTTTGGCAACCTTCTGTTGCAGCTGCCACTGTTTTCCCCAAATTTTTCAATTTTGGACCCCTCCTCATGATTTTAAATGCTGCTTTGAATCGATTGAATCCGTGAACTTTTTTGGTCATGCTTTAATGTTGGATTATTTTGAAGATAACTCTCTTCCTGTTTTATCGTTTATGTTTGAAACTACTACGGATCGCAGAGTTTAGAGTCTGATTGCTGCCTTTTGAACTGCAGAAGCCTGCTTCTCATGCTAGCCTCTGTTTCGGAGGTCATTCAAACAGCTTGTCGGAACTTTGTTTCCTTAAGATATTATCGGAGGCTGTCGTTTGTTTATCTTCCGCCATTGCGGCTCCCAAAGCAACTAGGTGCCCGCCATGTTAGTGCTCTGCCCGCCGATGCCTTATCGGATCTTCATTGCTTTGTGTTGGATCGGAGGTCGAAGCCTTTCTTCTTCCGCCCTTGCGGCTGTGTAACGCATTTATCTTTCGACGTCGATGTCTTTCCGATTGCCGACTGGAAGCTTGTCCGCCCAAAATTTAGATCAAAGCCCTTCCAATTCTGATAGGCTTAACGTCCTTGCGGTGCTCGTTGCCTGTTAGGACCCCGCTTATGCAGCTGTAAATGAGACTACCCACCCGATGTTTTAAGTATTTTAAGCTGCCGACAAGTGTTGATCTACCCGTCGCTTTTGTAAGTTTCAAACCCCCGCATGGGTAATAATGGTTCTGGTGCTTGTTACGGTTTTCATGACAGTATAGAGCCTTTTTGATGACCAATCGTTTTTTTTGGTTTTGTTGATGCAGTTTGTTTTCTATTGAAAATGTGGTCCCGATTAATGATACATGTCATTTAATTACAGGTGAACTCAAGAAACTGTTCGGACTACCGCGACGCGAAGGGAGCTGGGCAGTGTTAGCAGAGGTCAAACCAAACCCGGCAGGATCCCATGGAGAGCAAGCAAAAGAGAAGGCAGAATCAATGGTGACAAAAGCACGAACCTGGAAAGATCTGTTAGTTACTAAGCAGATCATGAGTACGCACAGAAAATATAAAATAAGAATATTAAACGTTTTGGGGAACCAAAAGGTCACACGTTTGGGGGGCAGCCCAAGCGGTTAGCTGATTTAGTTTAAATATAGGGAAGTTAGAACTGACAGGGGCTTTTTCCCGTGAACAAACTTGTGAACTATTGTTTGTAAGAGGAACTATTTCGTTTTACAATGAGAAATTGCAAATTTTGCCTGTTGGAGAAGGTGTTATGTGGAATGTTTCAATGCGATAAAATGGACAATGTTGAAGGGGAACTATTTCGTTTTTTACTGTGTTTCATTAACTGTGAGAGCGTTCTGACCTCCTGAACCTATGTTCTTTGCCTGAATGTTCTTTAGTATATTCTGTGATGTTTTCCACTATGAGTAATGGGATTTTTTAACTGTTGATGCGCTGTCTTATCATGTATACTTTTATTCATGTTTATATGTTTTGGTTATAAGAATAGCGATCTGTGATTTGCCATAACACGTGAACAGTATTGCATTACTCATGAATTAATATCTAGCTCTCTAGAGATAGCCTAGTTAGTACTCCTTTTCTTGCTTTANCACAACCGATAAAACCTTTATTCTTGTTACCCGACCTACGGTAGCCGGACCGCAAACCGGACGGATTCCCTACACCAAAAAGTCACGGGCTAATTGGGAACGTTGACTGGGGAGAATCCCTTGCTGTTGTTGCCTGCGAATTTCCAAGCCTCAACACCTTCTTACGGTATTTGCTCTTCATATAGAAAGAAAGGGATTACTTCGAATCTGTCCAGCGCTGCTTGACCATGCTTGAGCTACAGGGCATTTGAAAAAGATACGAACACTGCTCTCCATCTCAGATTTCCAAGGGTATTTGATGACGGGATCCAGTACGCTACAAAATCCATTGTTGTTTTTACTCTTAAGCTCCGTCTCTTTCCAAAATAATCATTAGGCGCTTTGTTTCAACCCATATATTTACCTAAAGCCTTTTGAGCTACCATTATTATGGTCCCAGAAATTATACCAATCTTTTAATCCTTTGTTTTGTTCGCTGATATTCAACATAGAGGAGCACATGGGGAGGGAGGATTGCTCTACATTTTTCCTACCTGTATATATATTTTAGGAATCTGATCCACAATATCCCTTTCTACAAACCGTTTTGGATATTTGAATGGTTAGTGCGCACAAAAACAGAGTTACAAAATTGGAGTAGAGTAAAACGATGTATTTTTACTTTTCAATGCTCTAAACATGAAAATAATATACACCAAGAGGCAAAATTCACCTTTGAAAACTTGATAGGAAAACCCAACAAGAATTAAAGATTTTGCATTTCGTCATCTTATATGATGAAGATTGCAATACAGATCACAACAGTCCAAGCTTACTGTGATATATGATGAAGATTGTAATACGGATCACAACAGTCCAAGCTTACTGTGATATATGATGAAGATTGTAATACGGATCACAACAGTCCAAGCTTGCTATGAAGCTAGAGGATGCTATGTCTTCTACAATACTCTATTATATGTTTTTTTTTGTTTTTTAAATTTAGCATCTTCTTTATACCTTATTTTCTCATTCTGCGATGGCTAGAATGAGTGTTAGGGTGAGGGTTTTGAAACCATCTTCGAAACTCGAAAGGTTTATAGTGGATTGCCACATGTTACTAACCCTTCATGTTTGGATTATGTTGAAATGGGAGTATTGGGTTTGTTACCTTGTGGGGCCATACCCTATTGTAGAGACTATATTGTGAAAACAAACCACCATTGAAAGGCTATTGACCCATAGAATGTGAAAAATTTACGAGGGTTTACATCCTTGGCACTTGGGACAAAAGCAAATCTACTTTGATCTTGAAAGGAAGGATATTTTGAGATGATTCATTTATGCAAAATTTTAGTCTAAGAGGTAATATACCTTTCTCTTCAACATCAATTGAAGTCATACTTTGTAGATCCATTTTGGATCATCCCTTTCCATTTTCGGAGGCTTTTGGTCTCCAAAAGCTTTAGTTTTGAAAGAGAGTAAGAAATAATTCCTTGGTGTTCTCGTTGGAATACCGTTTGATCTTTGTTGGTAGTCAATCTTTCAATCCAACCTCTCAAAGTTCTTGTTGATGTTTGTTGGATTGTTGTCATTGATGTCGAACGATTAAGTTATAATTGAAGTCATATCAAAGCCTTACATTGAACATGTTATACCAACTCATTTGCAAGCAAGGGGGAGCATCTCTAGATTGATTTTTTTTGTAAGCAAGTACCCACGGGGGATTTGAACTCACGATCTTCCCTCTACAACTTATCATTTCAACTACTCATTACTAATTGCTCTAACCCCCATGGGCCGCATCTCTAGATTGATTTTTATATAGGTTTATAAGTAAATTAAAAAAAAGACACATGCAAAAAAGTCAAATGTGAAAAGGTTTTAAACGCATAGTTTGAAAACATATGATATTTTGAAAAGGTTGGAAGTCAATGGTATTTGTCCATCGTACTGGGAAACGTGAAATAAAAAAGGGGAAATTCCATGATATTTGGAACAGGTTGGAAGCTCATGGTATTTGGAAAAGTGAAATAAAAAAATGAAAAAAATGATTTAATTAATTTATGTTGTGTTTTTTTGAATAAATATTTCTTCAAGAATGATTATGAAAAAGTATAAAAAGATAAAGTGTGTGTTTTGTAAAAATGTGTTGGCATTTAAAAAAGTGGATTAGCTTGCAAAATCATTTTTAGGCCTTCTTTGAATTATAGCTATAATTTTTTTTTGTCTGAAAATTTTGATGAGATAGAAGTGAGATATCGAAGTAATGTGCAAGTTTCAGACTTTGGTTTGCTATACTTTGGGAGATATGCTCTATGAAAGTAAGGGATTTGGGATGCTATTGAAACATGTCAATTTGAGATTTTCATTATAATTTAAAAAAAAAAATTCTGGAACGTTTGAAAATTTTATGAGGCAGAGGTTAGACATCGAAGTACATGTGGTATGAATTTCAGACTTTACTTCACTATACTTTTTGAGATATGTGCCGTGGAAGATTGACCTTTTGAATAGTCCCGAAGTAAATTTCAAACATGTCAACTTGTCATTTTCTCTATAACTTTTTCTATGAGAACTTTTAGATTGTGAAACTTTCAAGGATCTTAGAAGACATACAAAAGTACCTCGGGTACAAGTTTCAAACTTTAGTTTACTATACCTTTTGAGATATGCATTGTGGAAGTTCGATCTTTTGAAAGGTCCTGAAATCAATTTCAAACAGGTCAACTTGACATTTTCTCTATAGCTTCATTCTGGGAACTTTCAGGCTGTGAAACTTGTAGGGATCTTGGGGGACATAAAAGTACATGAGGTAAATTTTTTCATACTTTGTTTCACTTTACTTTCCAAAATATGCTATGTGGAAGTTAGGCCTTTTTAATGGTTTTGAAATTAGTTTCAAACAAGTCAACTTGGCATTTCCTCTATAACTTATTCTCTGAAAACTTTCAAATTGTGAAAATTTTAGGGATCTTAGAAGACATACATAAGTACCTCAGGTACAAGTTTTAGACTTTGGTTCACTATACTTTTCGAGATATTTGTTGTAGATTTTAGGCCTTTTGAATGGTTATGAAATTAGTTTCAAACATGTCAGCTTGACATTTTCTCTATAACTTGTCTGAGAATTTTTAGACTATGAAACCTTTAGGGATCTAAGAAGACATTCAGAAGTACCTCAGGTTAAGACTTTAGAATCAAAATTTTCAAAATTGGATACTTAGAATGTCGTATAAGTTCATTCTTGGGAAGATGATAAAACTACAAGTTTTGAGAAAGTTACCATTTGAAAATTAAAATTGTTGTCAGACTTCATGAAGGCAGAAGTATCAAATATACTAAAGAACAAATTGGAACTTGAAGGTTGGTGCTCCTCACAAAAAGAGCTTGATGTCTCTTGTTAAATTGATGCTTAGTGGTAGGGATTGGTGTCTTCGGTAGATTGGTGTCTACAAAGATATGTAAGAGTAGGTTAGTGCCTACTAGGGTTTGTACATGTGGGGATTGGTGTTTAATAGATTGACATCTACGAAGATTTGCAACAGTAGGTTGATTCCTAAAAATGGTTGTACTAGTGGGGATTGCTGTCTCTAGTAGGTTGGTGCCATACACATATTTGTAACAGTAGGTTAGCGCTTACTAGGGGTTGTACCGGTGCGAATTGGTGTCTCCAATAGGTTGGTGTCTATCAACAATTAGAAAGATAATTTTTTTTGTTTTCTTTCAAAAGGGTTTCCATGTAAATCTTAAGTCCATGTTCTACATATGTGATTATTTTCTTATGGTTGATGAATGTTTGAAAAAGTAAAAAAATGTCTTATACTGATTGTATAAGTGTGTGCTCAACAATTGGTATCAGATCCAGTTCCTATGGAGATAGTCTAATCGTTGGAAGTTGGATCTAGGGAGCACACATGGTCGGCCGAGAAGGTTTCTCCACAAACAGGGCTCCGTTGTTTGATGGAACAAACTATGAATTTTCCATTTTGGAGCATAAGGGTGCGAACATATTTAATGGGTATTGGGTTTGATATTTTAGGATTAGTTGTGAATTGTTATACAACTCCAATAGATGCGGTTGGGAAGAAACTTAGTGAAAACACTGCAAAAGCTATGAATGTCATTTTGTGTGGTCTATTATAATTCAAGTTTGTCAAAGACATGCATTGTGTATCAACAAAAGAAATTTGTGACAAGCTTCAAAATATCTACGAAGGTGATGACAAGTTTCAGAAGGAAAAGCTTCCAACTCATAGGAAAATTCGATGGAGTGAAAATGAAAGATGGAGAAAATGTTGCAGCTTATCTTCTCCATGTGGATGAAATTGTCAATGCCATTAGAGGACTTAGTGAAAAGATTGAAGATCAAATAATTCTAGAAAAGGTGTTAAGGTCACTCCCCTTAAGATTTGATGCAAAAGTTTTTGCTAATGAAGAAATGATGGAAATTGATAAACTAACTATGGATGAATTGAATGGGATTCTCACTACATATGAAATGAGCATTGAAAAAGAAAAGCCATCAAAGACAAATATTTCAAAGTTTCGAAAAGTGCGAAGAACAAAGAACACAAATCAAACGATTCTTCCAGCTGTGACTTGAATGTAAATGAGGCAAATGTTGTGAGAACTAAAATAGAGAGATGGAAAGTACAAAGGTAAGTTACCCATTAAATGATTTAACTGTGGAAAGTAGGATATTTTGTTGATTAAGTGCCCATATGCGAAAAATGAAAGTAGTGATGATGAAGAAAACCAAAATGTAAAGAAAAGAAACAAACATCATCAAAATAACCACAAACATGATACGACATGAAAAGAAGAAGAATTCCTATAGGAAGAAACAATCTCTACTCAAAATGGGTTAGTGACTTGTCTGAAGAGAGCAGTGAAAGTGGTTTCGATAGTGATAGAAAAAAAACTCTCTTTATGACAATAACAACCAAGGTTGATGAAGACAAAGAGGAAGAAATAACAGATTAAGAAGAAGAGGAAAATGCTGAAACATATGGGAAACTTGATCTTGAAAAACAACTCATGTGCCTTACGCGAAATAAAGAAGCATAGGAAACACAATTTGAAATAAAAGGAGCAGCTGTAGAAATATGAAGAGGATAGTGATTCAAAAGCCAAAAACGTCACAAAGATTTGAAAAAACATAAAATATTATCATGAAATTAAAGGTTCAATTAGAATAAGCAAGCCATATAGAACAAGTGAGGATCCAACTGAAGGAAAATGAAGAAATTTGTGAAGAGCTTGATTTGAAACCGTTTCCTTAATGAATGAATTGGAGACAACAACTATTAAGTTGAGAAAAAGCCTTAAGTTTGAAAAGAGTCCTAAAACCGTAGATAATATAATCAATTGTCAAAGGTCTCTATTCACTAAGACAAGTTTTGGATATGATGTTGTTGTTGCCTCCCTACCTATACATATCATTTCTACAATCAGGGAAGTTTTTATTTATCGCAGTTGGAATTCAGGCTGGTTTGCTAAAAGAGAAACCTACTGTTGATTGTGTTGAACAAATTGTTGAGTTGCGTATTCCTCACATGTTAGAATTTGAGCATGATATTACATATGACATTGTTGTTGATATGCCGGGTTGTTCTACTCATATAAGTAAATATGAATTTGAGCCTACTTCCTTTGTTCAACTAGCACACAAATCTATGCTATATCATCATCCTCATCATAAAAGTTGAAGGAATGACAATCATGCTTTCATCTATTTGCAGGAGAGACATGAAAGAAAAAATTGTGGACCAATACAGACTACGAAGATAGATTGTTGTTGGATTGATGGATGGTCATAGAATCATTTGACCATATGTTTGATGACTTCATATCGTTGTGTATCATCGACTGCACAATTGTGCAACATTCCCCTAACTTATTTATGATTTCTTTGGAAGTGGTCCATTGAGGATCGACCTGACAAGACAATGGACTGAAGTTTTGACTGAGTATTTGTGCACTGGAATATTTGATGAGAATTATTGCTGCTACTTTTTAATCTCTTAAGGGGGTAATTCTTGAAGTTGTTGATATGCAACGTCTTCTTGTTTCTTGTTAACACGACTTGGATTTACTGAGACCGATGGAACCATGTATGACTGTTGTTGGAGATGCACTATTGCTTATGTTGGATAGAAATATTGTCTAGATTGACGTAGATTGCTTATCTTGGGTTGTTGATGACAATACTCTCTACATTAAGACAACAAGAGAAAATCAATTGATTATTGTGATTTTATGTAGATGACGTTATTTTTGGAGGAAACATGAACAAAATGTGCAAAGAATTTGCAATAGAAATGAAAAAATAATTTGAGATGTCTATACTTGGTGAATCGCCATTCCCTCATCTCATAAGCCAAGTATGTCAAGGAAATGTTGAAGAAGTTTAGAATGGAAGATTGTGCACTAGTCAGTGACACCCAAAGTCACATGTTGTAAATTGAGCAGAGATGATGAATCTCCAAAAGCAAATCAAACATTGTATAGGTCAATGATTAACAACCTACTACATGCGACAACATTAAGGCTGTACATTATGATGCGATAGGATTGCTTGCATGGTTTCAAAATGTACCAAAAGAGACTCATGTGCAAGCAGTGAAAAAATATTCAAAAATCTAAAGGGCACTTGGACTTCAACTTGTGGTACTCTAGAGGTGAAGATTTTACTCTAATAGCTTATATAGATGCAGATTGGACAATCAATTTTGATAATAGGAAAAAAAAAAGTTGAGAGGGAGCATATATTTTTTGTTGATGTCAAAGGCCAAGAGTCTCAGACAGGGGAAAAATTCTTTCTATGTTTAGTGGACTATGTGTTTCCTTGTAGGATTTCCATCAATGACAAAGGGGGAGATTGTTGGAATTATTATCATTGATGTCATATTAAGGCATTACATTGACCATTTTGTTATGCAAGTCATTTGCAAGCAAGGGGGATCATCTCAAGATTGATTAGGTTTTGTTGGCACCCCAACAACCCCCTTTAAATTTTCATAAAATTTAGTGGTCCCTATTCATTTTTTTTTTGTAAATACATTGCTTGTTTGGTTTCACTATTTGTTTGATGATTTCATCTTTCTCACATGCTTGATCTTATACCTTTTGATTCTTTCACTTAAAATGATGCTTTGATGATGTCTGATAAGGTGATATTTTTGCTCCACACATGTCATGATTATTTTTATTTGATGATTCAAATGATTTGTACCAATTTGTGTCTTTTGATTCCTTAATGGCGTTCTTATCATTGCACGATATTTCTTATCAGTATCTTTCCATGCAACACAATAAATATTGCAAATAAGATAAATTGAACATAAACTTTTGTTATTTATTTATTTTAGAATTTATTTTTATTTTGTAGATTAAATTAAGTTTTGATAAAGTATTTAATAAAGTTCATATATTTATTTATTTTTATAAAATATATTCAATTTCCTCTTTGCATAAAGTTTAATATATCTAAATTATAAGTAAATTAGATATTTTTTATTGTTTCATTTTAAATAAACCATTAAACATATATATTGACAAAACACACACCAGGACAAAGTTAAAATGTTTCATAAATAATTTTGTAAATAATTTAAAATGTATATAAATTTCACTTTTTCTATTTCCTTTATTTTTATTTTTTTATCCATTTCACGTTGCAGTAATAGTATACCAAAGGGATTCCAAAACATTGATAATTAACTATTTTATAGTCCAAACCTTGATTTTGGAGATATATTTTTATTAATGTCTTCTCTTTTGCATGATATTATTCTTGAAGTTTAGGTGAAGAAAAAGCCTATGTTATAGTATGCAACAGAATTATCGAAACATCAAATCGATAGTTCCAAGATGAAAAGAGACATCAGTCTTTCCAATTAGTTGCAACTGCATTAAAATAAAAGATTAACCTGAAGAGATTCAACTCACGAGATCGACGAAGTTGAAAAGATTGAGTTGTCAAAATATCACATAAAGAGTTGTTACTTCCATCGAAAGAAACAAAGTCGAGCCAACGATGATTCTAACCAGATCTTTTGAAAACCAAAATGATGGCTATAGGAGAAGGTTTCAACTCAACTAACAAGACCGAAAGTCCGGATCTTGTTGAAATTATGATATATTGTTTATAGAGCAATAGACAAAAATACATAAAAAAAAAGACAAAAGAAGAGTACTGGTCCTTCATTCTTGGTTTGATATATTAGCTGCATCTTGGAGGTTCACTGCATCTTGGAGAGCCGAAGAGATTTCTTCATTGGAGAGTCTTAGTCTTCCTACTTACGAATGTCCAAGTTCCTTGGGATTCCTTTCATGTCAGCATAAATGCTGTTTAAGTCTGCTTGAATTGCCTCCTTTAGACACAACATTGCAAAGAACGCTCATTGCTAGTCATGATATTCTCCTAGAGCATGCTCTTCAAACTCACAATAAAATTCCAAGTCTTTTCGAAATTACCAGCCTGCCCTTTCTCCATTCTCTGCAAAATCCTCTCTATTTCTTCTATCTCACCCACCTGGACCTTGGAGCCGGAGCCGCTTTTGACATCTCTAGCATGGTATCAAAATGCGAGATCTCGAGCTCGGTATGGCATTGCCCATCATAGATTGCGGAAACCACCTCAAATTCACAAGAGAACATTTTCTTGAAATCGACCATACAACCCTTAACCCTTTTGAAATCACTAGAAGACATCTTCATTTCTGAAGAATTGACTGTGCTGCCCTACATTTTGCAAATATCACAAGCCGAAGCCAAGTCCAATCGTAGGGAAGCACTTCTGGGACCGAGAAAGCAAGCCCTGAAAACTACAATATTTATTTCTATATTATCTCGACAGCCTCTGAAAACCACCTTCAGTCTCAAATTTACATTATGAACACAAGGAGCCATCTTCTCAACCTTTCCGGAAATGACAAGACCCAATTTGTGCGAGCATTTGGGACTACAACTCACGTTAATCTACATCACATGGATCCTTACAGGCTTAATCAATGCGAAGGAGGGAGGTATATTGATCGTTGAGGAGAAATTAATGCATGTAGTTCTGATTATCCGCCACCCACCTATCCCTTTACATGATCTCCTAAGGTGGCTTAATATTTCGAAAATAAACAAAGGTGCTTCATGAGGAATATGAGAACCCTCCTTCTTTCCTTTCATACAATAGGAACCTAGTTAAACCAAAAAACAAGGGGTCCATTTAATGGTTTTAATGGAGTTATCGACGAGTAATTCTCCTTCTTTAAGCCTTGTAGCAATGTTAGCTAGACTGTCACGTACCCATACCCCGATTATCATGTGGAATTAAAATTTTCTTAAAGAACCTTCGTCGTTCTTTGAAAGATAGGGCATGGCCGTGAAACACTCCTCAACATTCATGTTTTGATACCATACTGTCATGTTCTTTCCCGTCCACCATTGATCAATTTGACAATCTACGAAGAAAGCTTTGAATGGCGGGGAAAAATCGAGATGAAAAATGATGGTCACAATCTGTTTTGCAATTGGGAACAGATCAACGGCTGAGAATCAACCCACAAGAATCAACGATGCAAAAAGCCTGAGCTTGCAGAATCAGGAAAACGGAAATTGTGATCCCGCATCTCACATCATGCATCCCGCATACGGAATAGATTGGTGCAGAAAGGAAAGTTGCGGAGATAGAGATCTGCAAAACCGCATCCCGCATCTCGCATCCCGCATACGTAATAGACCGTTGTAGAAAGGAAAGTTGTGAAGATAGAGATATGCAAAGACGCATCCCGCAAATTGCGGAAAACCGAATTCACCAAAGGACATTTTTGCATCCCGCAAGTTGCAGAAAGGAGAATTGCGGAAAACAAACTTGGCAGAAAGACGTTTCCTGCATTCCGCATCCCACCTGCGGAATAGACCATTGCGGAAGGAGATTTATGTCTGGAAATTCGACCTGTTAATCGAAGTCTTGGATAGAATTGGCCATTTAAGCCTTCACCAATCCGACAATCTAAGCCCTGCACCTTTACCTACCCTATGGCCCGGTTCCAGAGCATTGTGACCTTCTTGTCGAGGATGTGCATTGGCTCGATTCGAAACTCTCCTTCGGGTTCCACCTGAATCACATCCCAATTTATCACATGGTTAGGATCATGTGCATATTTCTTAAGCAAAGAAACATGAAAAACATTATGAGCTCTATTGCTAGTAGGCAATGCAAGTCTATATGCAAATGGTCCTATTCTTTCAAGCACTTCAAACGACCCACAATATGTAGGTGACAACTTGGCACAACTTCCAAGCTTCAAGGAACTCTTCCTTGCCCTCACTCTGAGGTAAACATGATCCCCAACATTGAACTCTCTATGCACCCTATGCTTATCTGCATAGCTTTTTTGTTTGTCCTGGATTGCTTTGAGATTCTGGCTGATTTTTACAACCTCTTGCTCCGTCTCCTTGAGAAATTCTGGACCAATCACAACCTTGTTCACTGGATTATCCCAAGTCACTGGTGTCCTACACCCCCTTCCATACAAAGATTCATAGGGACTCATCCCCAAAGATGCTTTCTATCCATTGTTATAAGCAAACTCTACCAAGTGTAAATAATATTCCCACTTCGTTGGTTTGTCCATCACATACATGTGAAGCATGTATCCAAGCACTTGATTCACTCTCTCTATCTGACCGTCCGTCTGAGGATGGTAGGCAGTGCTGAAGTTCAGCTTTGTACCCAAATATGCAAACAACCCCTTCAAAAAATTGGAAGTGAATTTGACATCTCTGTCAGAGACTACTGCCTTAGGCAATCCATGCAATTTGAAAATCTTCTTCATGAATATCTTTGCAATGTCACCAGTCTTATGCGTGGACTTAACCGGTATAAAATGTGCTGCCTTTGTCAACTTGTCCACCACGACCATGATGGAATTATGTTGTCTCCAAGTCACTAGAAATCCTGTAGTAAAATCTGTGGAAATAACTTCCCATTTCCATTCTGGAATTGGCAAAGGCTGCAACAAACCTGTTGGGTGTTGATGCTCAAACTTCATCTGCTGACATTTCATGCACCTTGAAATATACTCAACCATGTCCTTTTTTCATTCCTGGCCAAAAATACCGCTTTCTAGCTGTAGCAATTGTCTTCTGATATCTTGGGTGACCAGAATATGGAGCTTGATGGATCTCATCCATAACAACTCTCCTCAAATCTGCTACATTCAGAATATAAATTATGTTCTTATAAGTAAGAAGTCCATCTTCTTCCAATTTATATCCCTCATACTTCTTTTCAAGGCTTTGTTGCTGCAACTTGTTGACCCGTGCATACAATTCATCTTCACCAACATGAGCAACAATCTGCTGCCTCAAATCTGATTGGCAAATACTAATGGATGCCATATGCATTTCCTGCACCTTCTTGCTGAGTGCATAAGCTACCTAATTCTCTTTTCCCTTTATGTGCTTGATTTCAAAATCAAACTCACATAAAAGCTCCATCCATATAGCTTTCCTAGCATTTAGAGTAGGCTGGTCAAACAAATAATTCAGACCACAATGGTCTGTCCTTAACTCAAATCTTCTGCCCATCAAGTATTTCCTCCACATCTTGAGAGCATGTACTATCACTGCAAGTTCTAGATCATGAGTGGCATAGTTTTTCTCATGCTCCTTCAACTTTTTGGACTCATAACATATCATGTGGTTGTCTTGCATAAGGACTCCTCCAAGCCTCTGACCGCATGCATCAGTACACACCACAAAATCTTTCTCCGGGTCTGCAATCTTCAATACTGGTGCACTTGTAAGAAGACTCTTCGATTGTCGCAAGCTTTCTTCACACCTCGATGTCCATTCAAACTTTATCCCCTTCCTTTGCTAAGAAGTGATGTCATGTGCAACCTTGGAGAATCCCTTTATGAATCTCCTGTAGTATCCTGCAAGTCCCATAAAAGATCTTACATCTGTCACATTTCTTGGAGTAGGCCAATTCATAATGGCTTCAATCTTGTCAGGGTCCACAGATATACCCTTTTCTGAAATAATGTGACCCAATGATTGAATTCTATCTTTATAGAAGTCACACTTGGTCAACTTTGCATACAATTGGTGCTCCTTGAGCAATTGTAATATCAATCTCAGATGCTCTTCATGCTCTTCCCCATTCTTAGAATAAATAAGAATGTCATCAAGGAAAACAAGAACAAACTTGTCCAAATACCTGCCGAAGACACTATTCATAAGGCACATAAATGTAGCTGGTGCATTTGTGAGACCAAATGGTACCATTACAAACTCATAATGTCCATACCTTGTTCTGAAGGTTGTCTTATGAATGTCTTCATCCTTTATTCTCACCCGATGGTAACCAGACCTCAAGTCAGTGTTGGAAAATACCTTTGCTCCTCTCATTTGATCAAAGAGGTCATCAATCCTAGGAAACATATATTTGTTCTTCACTGTAAATTTTTTTCATCTGTCTGTAATCAACACACAACCTGAGTGTACCATTTTTCTTCTTCACGAACAAAACCGATGCTCCCTAAGGAGACACACTCGGCTTGATATATTTCTTCTCCAACAACTCTTGCAAACTGCATCTTCATATCTAGCAATTTTAGTGTGGTCATTCTGTAGGGTGTCTTCGACACTGTCGCTGCTCTTGACACAAACTTAATTGTGAAATCAATGTCTCCCTTTGGAGGAAGCCATGGAATCTCATCAGAAAAAACATCCCTGAATTCCTGTAATGCATGAAAGTCCTCCAACCTAGGAGTTTCATTCTTCGTTGTCTCCAAAATATGAGCTGCATACAATTGGAAACCTTTCCTACAAAACTTCTTCAGCTGCATTGCTGAAATCGGCCTCACAGAAATCACCTTTGGAATGCCTCTTATAACTCTTGGGTTCCCCTCTTCATCTATGCATTCAAAAGACTTATTATAATAGTCAAAATTTACCGTATGAGATTCTAACCAATCCATTCCAATGAGAATATCATAGGAACCAAGTGGTAGAACATTCATATCTACACAAGTGACCAATCCATTCATCACCAATGGAAATTTCTCTACCACTTCACTAACCTTTCTCTTAGTTCTAGTGGCTAGCTGAACTAACCAAGATTTGCTATGCTTTACTTTCTTAAAAGCACAAATACCCACTACTCTAGGAGTAATGTAACTGTGAGTAGAGCCAAGGTCAATCAAAATAGAATCATATTGCTCAACAATATTACCTGCAACTACGACCACAGTCGACTGGTGATCTACCTGGCAGTCTTCTAGTGCTGCATAAATCCTAGGGACGACCCTTGCTACTTGACCCACTGTTTTTGCCTCTTGAATTTTGTAAGCTGGCCTCACATTCTCATTCTCAAGTGGACAATTCCTGCGCACATGGGGTCCTCCACATCTCCAACATTGGAGTGGTTCTTTGTTCTGTGGTGGTTCTCTTGGATTTTCTCCCACCACTCTAGTTGGCTTCTTCTCAACTTGGGATGGTTGCTTCTGCTGATTCCTGAAGTTAGAAGGCTTGAAACCTTTCCTCCTTTGGTCAGACTTCTCATTCTTCTTGTCCTTCCATGTCTTATGATAATCAACTTTTCCTTTGCTTTGCTCATAGCAATACTTGGCTTTCCTTATTACTTCTTCTATAGTTCTAGGTTCATAAAACTCAATTTTGTCTTTGTAAGACTAAGGAAATCCACTCAGTAAACGATAGATTTTCACCCTTTCATCTTTGATGTACCTAACATACCTTAAAAGCTGCAAGAACTTGTTTGCATATTCTTCCATGGTCTGGTGTCTCAATCTCAGCTCATGGAATTCTTTGATCTTATCATCATAGTAACCGTTGGAGAGATACTTCTGCTTGAAATACTTCTGGAACTGTTTCCACACAATCTTCCTTTCATTAATCTTCTTCACTTTCTTGAAGTGCTCCCACCATATGGATGCTCTTCCAATCAAATTGAAGATGGCTACTCTAGCCTTCATGTTTCCAGAATAGTATTGGACTTGGAAACATTTCCTCATCCCAAGAAGCCAAGCTTCAACTCCTTGACCATTCTTTATCTCACCATTGAAGGTAGGCGGCCTTGCCTTCTTAAATTCATCACATGAAGGGTTCTGGTAGCGCCTTTTTATCCTATTCTCGTGAGAAGAAGCACTTGAACCACTGGTGGATCCTTTAGAGTCAGATGACCCATTAGGATATCTCTTTCTTCTTCTAGAAGTGATCTTACTTCATTCTGGTCTTATTGTCTGGTCCTCAGAGTTCATCCCCCTCTAAATGTTTGTCAAACTTTGCAACATGGCTACATTCAACTGATTCTGCTTCTCCTTAGCCTTAACCAATCTTTCATTATCTACCTTGTAACTTTGCATCTCCACCCTTAGGCTTCTCATGGTGGCTACAAAATATGGGAGAGTGTCTTGAAACCTCCTCTCGTTAGACTCTGTCTCAACATTTCCAGCTCGAACATTCCCCCCCATAGCATCTTCCTCGTGCTCATAGGGATGTTGGGCATCATTCATGCCGTAGGTTTTCATGGCTCAGCCAAACCAACTTTTCCAATATGCACTATGACTCTGCAAAATGGTGTTATCAAACACCATTTGTTAGCTGCATAGAAATTCAAAATTAGAAACCATTTACTTACTGTCACCTGGCCCATCTAGGCCCAACACTGTAACCGACAACTCTATTAACTTGTTCCACTTGGCCCTTTTCAGGCCCCGCGCTGCAATCTGCAACTCTATCAAACTACAATCTAGGTGTTCCTTTCTCTTTTAATTGCTCGTTCTGGCCCATCCAAGCCCAATACTGCAAGCAACAGCTCTGATACCACTTTGTCACGTACTCATACCCCGATTATCATGTGGAATTAAAATTTTCTTAAAGAACCTTCGTCGTTCTTTGAAACACAGGGCATGGTCATGAAACACTCCTTAACATTCATGTTCTGATACCATACTGTCACGTTCTTTCCCATCCACCATTGATCAATTCGACGATCTACGAAAAAATATTTGAACGACGAGGAAAAATCACTACGGAAAAAAATGGTCACAATCTGTTCCACATATGGGAATAGATCAATGGCTGAGAATCAACCTGCAAGAATCAACAGTGCGGAAAGCCTGAGCTTGCGAAATCGGGAAAACAAAAAATTGCGATCCTGCATACTGCATCCAGCATCCTGCATACGGAATAGACCATTGTGGAAAGGAAAGTTGCGGATATAGAGATCTGCAAAGCTGCATCCCACATCCCGTAAATTGCGGAAAGGAGAGTTGCAGAAGGAAAACTATGGAAAATTGAATTCACCAAAGGACATTTCCGCATCCCGCAAGTTGTGGAAAGGAGAATTGCGAAAAGAGATTTACGGAAAACAGATTTGGAAAAAAGGTGTTTCCCGCATTCCGCATCCCGCCTGTGGAATAGACCATTATGAAAGGATATTTCTGTTTGGAAATTCGATCTATTAATCGAAGTCTTGGATAGAATTGGCCATTCAGGCCTTCACCAATCCGACAATCTAAGCGCTGCAACTTATTGTAAAAATGCATTGAAAGAAACATACAAAGATGCATAAAATTGCAATTATACAGTGGAAGCGATTCATCCATTCAACACATTAAACATGTTCATCATTTTTCATTGAGCAAATACAAATGCAAAGAAATACAAATGCAGAGATGAACATAAACAAGAACACTTATCTTGAAAAGAGTTTGTCCCGCAACCAGCTATGTCGCTGCAACGTTCCACCCAACCATAGGTCAGTGCGTTCATCAATCTCTCAGCAGCACTTCCACCCCCGAGTTGGACATGATTCCCCCAAGGAATAAGGAAACACTAGCAGGCTCACACATAGCCAGGGATACACAAGTACTCAGCCAAGCCAACACAGTTGGGTTTATTAGGCTACAGGAAAAGAAGCCAAGATACTGTTGGGTTTATCAGGATACTTAGCGAAGCCAACATCCACAGTTGGGTTTATCAGACTGCACACAGTCAATCCAACACTTACATTCAGGACCAACCAAGCCAACAGATGGGTTTATTAAGCTACATAGCCAAGCCATCTCGCTACTGGGTTTATCCGGTTACTCAGCCAAGCCAACATCTAAAGTTGGGTTTATTATATTGTCCAGTTAATGATCACACAAGGTCAAACACAACAAGACACAACCAAGCCAACAGATGGGTTTATCAGGCTATTAGCCAAGCCATCCTTCAAGTTGGGTTTATCAAGCTTATAAGGTAATGGACAAGAAGAACTGCAAATCTAGTGAGCTCATCCACAAAGATAAGAACACTTTCACAATACCTATCTGCCCTAGCATTCATGTTGCCTACACACCCAACACAAGGAAGTGTCCCTTCTCTGCTCCATAGTCCCTCAGGCTACACCTTCCCTTCCAGTTCTCTTCGGGATGTGCATAGCAGATTCACTAGCCACTCTTATCTCATTGTGAGGTTCCACACTAGGTTTATCAAGCACATTCTACGTCTCTCCCACTCCTAAGTCTTGTATATAGCTCAGACCCAAAACCAAAGTGCACAACACAACAACCACAGGGAGACATAACAACACAGGCTTCACTCTGATACACAAGTGGCCGGGTCTCATAACACTCTGTAGTTTAGGATAATGTTGCAACACAGCAACCAGGGTCTCGGAAAAGGAAAAATACTTGCAGAAGCGCGTAGCAACACCTGCTAGCTCTTGCTACATCTATCTGATCGGGAAGAATGACCAATGCGTGGGTGAATGATTGTGAATGAACAACCTCCCGTGAATGAAGGATCAATCATCCAAACGTCCTACAACTTCCAAAAACATGAGGGAAGATGAATCATGAATGCATGAGGGAATGGGCATACATTTTTGGGTGTGTTCTTTCCCATGGGGTCAAAACACGTTCTTCCAGAATGGGTGCTCTTCCCAATTCAAATTTTGCCCATACTCTTCCCTTCCCATGTAATAACTACCTCAACCAAATTCTGGCAGAAATAAATGGTTGGGAAAGAAGACAAGAAATGGGTAGTTTACAGTTTAGATGGATTTTCCCCAATGGCTCAAGGTTAAACATTCCCTGCCCTTATCCTTGGAAAATCATGCCCCCATCTTATTATTTGTTGCATTGACATAGTTGGTTGTGGGTGGTTGATTAAATCTCATATTTACATGATGTTTACAAACATGTTTGACTTAGAACATGAACCATAGGCATCAACCATGATCACCTATTCACCAAACATTCAATCAATGACAGGCCTTGGCCTTGAGATCCTTGCCATGATTCCATATAATATTTACATCATATACATTTAATGCAAACGAGGTCAAAACTGGGGTGTTACATAGACTTTATGCTTCTTGATTTTTATGTCACTTTATATGGAAGAAGTGAATTTTGGAAAGGTTTGAAATGTGAGCCAAGATCCTCTTACACCCTTATTTCTACTTCTTCTCTATTCACCTAAAGCTTCCTCATCTTTTGAATGATGATCCACGAATCCCCATAGATATGAAAGGAGTCTACTTTTAAATATTCTAGATCTTTTATTCCTTGCATAAAGGATGCCCATTCGACTTGATTGTTTGTTCTCTTTCCCAAGCCCCAAGAGAGAGATAAGACCTTATTTCCTCTTGGGTAAAAAAAACCCTCTCCTGCACCTGTCACCCCCTAAGGAATCTCTGTAATATGTTTATGAAATCGAAACTTTGGAAATAAATGATCATCGTTGATATCATTTTCGACATAAAGTTGTATTTTGTGAGATGTCTCTAACTTATGATATTGAATGCATATCAAATATGATCATTTTGCTCATGTATGCGTAATTTTTATTTATTTGATTGCTAAACTAATTGCAGATTTGATGTATGAATAATATTTGTTAAATGCAGTCAGAATGTTTTCTTTTCATCCTCTATATGATATTATTGTGCTTATTAGTTACTGGTTTTCTCAATGTCTTGAAGTAAAACAATAATTACATTATCAGTTTATACATCAAATTTGTCTTTTAAAACACTTTGCTCCCGCGCAGGATAGGAATTTGGTTAGTTCATTTTAATTTTTCTATTCTGTAGTCGCTTAACATTCTGTACCTTTTAAATTTGCATTTTGTATTCAGTGCATTCTGTAATGTACTGCCTATTTGAACTTTATGCATGTATGCTTGGGATCAAATAAGTAGAGCTTATCTTTTTAGAGCTCTTATTCTTTGATCAATCTTTATAGATTTAGGTCTTTCTCAGGAATTTTTGGGAAACATATTGTATATTTGTATAGTTAGTATACTTTAGGATTAATTTAGTGTTTAGCTTGTTTACATTAGTTTAATAGTCATTTAGTTAAATTAGTTTACCATCAGTTAGTTTATGATAGGTTAGATTTTAGTTCGCTAACAGAGTCGTTGAACCTGTTGAGTACTATTGAAATATTGGTCAATACTGAGACAGGGGGGGGGTGAATCAGTATTGTAACTTTTATTAATTTAATACCACTTTTAATTTATTCATTAAAACACATAATCAACAAGAACACACAGAACACAAATTTATCGTGGAAGCCCAATTGGGTAAAGCACCAATACTTCCTATTACTGCAAAATTGTTATTTACAAATAGTTTTTTCCTATTGCTATAGACAAGGATGGTATTACACCCTATTTTCCAGCAACTACTGGAAGGAGGCTACAACCCCCTTTTTTCAGCTACAACTGACAAGATGCTACTACACCCTATTTAACGCTTCTACTGGAAGGAGGCTACAACCCCTTGCATGCCTGTTTCCTGCCCTAGCACCACCCTACCACTCTAATATGTTTTTAGTAATCTTATGGATTTCTTTACCCTTCAATCTCTGTCACACTCATTGGTCTGTACTTCTTCTTCTATGATCTGGACCCTAGAGACAATTTCTCTCACTCATCCGTCTGTGTATAAATACCTTCACATTTCCTGTAGACACATTTCTTCACCATTGCTCCATTTCATTGTTTGATGGTGCTTGTTCATGAGAGCTTAATTCCTCATTTAATTACCAAGTCGTAGAGTCATCTACCTCCGTCGTGATTCTTCAAAACAACTAAAACAATTCCCTATTAACCGATTTACAGTTTATTCTTCCAGTTGTGTTCTTTCGCAATCTCTATTTTCGCAATCATCTTGAGCCGTTGATCTCATTTTGGGATTTTTCCCGACCGTATATCTAAGATAAAAATCAGATATCGGATCTGTGACTTTTTCCAAATATCATTCCACGATTTTTGCTTTCCGCACCACTCATTCCACACCATTGATCTTCTTCGATCTCTCCGTGACTGTTGATTTGAGATGAAAAGAAGATATGTGACTTTTTCCAAATATCATTCCATGATTTCCGCTTTTTGAACCAATATTTCTGCAACGTCGACCTCGTTCGAGTTCTATCCTGATTGTCGATATTCTGAATTGCGGATTTTGGATTTGTGGCTTTTTCAACATGTCATTTCGAAATTTCCTCTTTCTGCCATTTTTTCTTCCGCACCATCGATCTTATGCGGTTTTTTTCTAGACCGTCGATATTTTGAATTTCAGGTAGCATAATTGTGACATTTCCCAAATTCTTTTCGCTATTCTCCGCCTTCCGCTTTTTGCCTTTCGATTTTCTTCTGAACTGTTGATTTCTTTGTGGGTTCACTCCTAGTCATCGATCTATGATCTAATGTGGATTGTGGATCCTCACTTTTCTTTGTGCGGAAATCATTTACCATCGTAGATTCCTCACAGATTAAATCTTAACCGTTGATCTACGATCAAATGCGGATTTGTGGATCTTCCCTTTTTCTTTGTGCGGAAATCATTCTTCACCATAGATATTCTCAAAACCGGCTTCCACATTTCTCTCGCCTGATCTGGACCGTCCATGTTGTCAATAAACTATTTCTCAATGAAATTTTGCTTCCATACAGAACATTAACTAGCTTACTAATTAAATCTGTGAAATCCCTTGAGGTTCGTCGAATCTAGATCTGGCCGGATCAACGATGGACTTCAAATGTATTAAACTATATTTGATGGAAATTTCACGCCCATCATAATTTTCTTAGAACTCACAACTTCTCCTAGCGAAATCGTTGACGGTCGTTGATCTGTTTCAATGATCAACCATATATGTCGATCTCCGTCAGCTTCAATCAACAACGGACTCCAAATAGAACAAAATTGTTTGAATTAAAATTTTGCACCCATCTCAACAGCTAATTCACTTGCTAGTTGAATCTGCAAAATCCATGAGGACCGTCAGATCGAGATCGATGTTGGACCCCAAATATTATAAGGAGGATTTTATTCAAATTTCACGCACATAAGGATTTTATTAATCTGCGCTAGTTATCCCTGTGAAATAACTGGAATCCATTGATCTGATTCAACGATCAACCTCGTCCATTGATCTTAATCTCTTTCATGGTGATTAGTTTTGAATTTCGTATCCGATTCAGTTTTTTATCCTCCTCGCTACTTAATTAGCGAAATTCATTATGATCGTAGATATTTAGTACTCTTCGATCTCCACCACACGATCTCCAATCCTGAGGATGCTTTAATTTAGGCAATGTTTGGTTATCTCATGTATAACTCCAACTTGCGAAATCCATCTTCAGCTGTGGATTGCGAAATCCATCTTCTGTCTGATCTGTGAATCTTTAATTTTGATCTATGGATCTTCCACTGCTTGCTTTACAGATCTTTATCCTATCATTGACCCTGTTACTGATTTTCCTTTGTCATTGCTAAACTCCTTTGACATCAAAGATAATCCATGTAATGGATCCTTTGTCTTTTACTGATTTCATCCTACTACATGTCTATTTGTTTTTCCTTTGTCATTCGTGAAATCCTTTGGCACCAATAAAAACTATATTCTCAACAATACCCCCCTTTGGCATTAATGGCAACATCCAAACATACTCCCGCTTTGAAAACAATGACAAAGGATAACCTGTGATGCTATTGAGGATTTCCCATATTTCTCCTTTCTAACAACTCCCCCTGTCATCATATCTCCCCTTTGTTAAGTGGACTTGCTACTAACCAATGTATTATCATTTATCTTAATATTTCCTTTCTTGCAATAGGTTCTTGAACAATAACTTGAATTATAGATCCATGGGCTCCCCTTGTCACTGTACTTCCTCTCCTTTGTCAACATTTTTGTGACAGAGTTTACACTCAGCATTACATTGTTCCTTAAAAAAAAACTGTATTATGTAACTTGCTCTTCTTAAGAAGTCTTCACATAATCCTTGGCATGAGATAACAACATGCTTTGCTACGAATTTGAGAGACAAATTTAGAAAGACCTTCCTTAAACAACTAAATATATTTTTTAAAATACCCATTGTTCCTTCACAATATTCACTATTTTTTTACTCATCCCGAGACTTTTTAATAGACTGATTTTTTTATTTTTTAGATCAGACTAGAGTTTTCTTCCACTGTCAACAAGTTTTATGTGTCATGGCTTCAAATTTTAAGTGAACATAAAATATTTATCTTCTATTTGATTGCATACATCATGGTCTTCATGAATCACACATTTTGTTGTTCTCATGTTACTTAATAGGTATTACACTTTCTCTATGTCAACCATACACCAATCTTATCATTTAACCTTCATCATCTATTTTCTTTGATGAAGATAGTTTTCAACATACTTCAACATTAGATACCAATTGAATTTTTTGAAACCAATTGGAATTTTCTGACTTTAACTCCCTTGGAGTAGATGATCCCTCCGAATGCTATTGACAATGTTCTCTTTAAATCATGAGAGATATTTAGAAAATAATCCCACAATCATCACTATATTCTTCTTCATCACCTTCATATTCATCTTCATCGGTGTATTATTTTACATCTCCATCTTACTTTTCCTCATAATGGATGTCATTCTTATTTATGGCACTATTATGCTCATCATCATCTTTAGAGACCTCACTGATGTTTGAAATTTGTGTTTCTTCCGAGTTCTTGTAATCTGACTTTTTCCTCCATATCTTCCCATGAGGTATCTTGCTCACTTGTCCTTTATCATCATACGTGTTTGTGTATTGTTTGCTTCTTGAACTTTGATCTTTTCCTTTGGTTCTGCAGTGAGCAGCCTTGTGACCAAACTTATGACAAAAACGATAGTATCCATATAATTGCCTTTATATTTGATGAATCTTTGATCTTCTTGATTCACAACTTCCATCTTCTTCCACTGTTTCTGAGTTTCTACTGAAACACTCTTCCTTAGTTTACATTCTCTAGCCATATGTCCAAGGTTATTACATTTGTAACACTCTATGTCATATCTTTGAAGAGGTCCAGTCCGGTTATGATTTCTTTATTTTGGTTTGTTAATAGACATATCCTTCTTATATTCATAAACCTTTCCATAAGCTCTGCATTTCAGCACTTTATGACCAAAATATTTAGAAGGGTAACAATGAGCCAAAAGATTTGCTGATATCTATTTGTCATTGGTTTATTAGACACCTCATTAGTTCTGTCTTTGTCATGAAAGTATGAAACATATTTCTTGCTTTCTTCCCTTTTAACAAGACTCTTTAGTTCATCATGGCTTCTTTCATTTTCACCTTGGTTTGTGACAAAGGAATATTCTGGATTCCTTACTTTGTCATAGCCTAGACTAGTTTTATCATTTGATGGTCTTTGGATACTTAAGATATCATCTCATATCCTTGAGTTGTTCTCAAACTTTGATTTGATATATTTTTCATCAACCCCTTTTCTAAGTTGAATAATCTCCTTTTCAAGTTTTTCAGAATCTTGGATTATCTCCTTGAGTAGAACAACTAGATCCTCTTCAATCTTCTTGGCTTCTTGAAGCTGGTTCTTTAGGTCCATAATAATTTAATTTATTTCTTCTTGGTACTTTGACAGTTTCTCTTTCAAAACTTTGTTCCTTTCCCTATATTTTGCAATTTCATCAACAACAACCATGTATTGAGCTTCTATGTCCACTTCTGATTCCTCATCTGAATTTGCTGTCCGTATAAATAAGATTTATGCATCTTCACTTTCATTGTCACTATATTCTTTGGAATAGAAGTTCTTCTTCTTTTTATTAAACCTCTTCTTACCCATGGTCTTACACTTATGACAAAAAGTTTCTTAATAATCACTCTCCTCTTGTTTTGGGTAAGGACACTTATTGGAAAAATGTCCAATTCTTCCACAGTTAAAAAATTTCAAGGGTAGATTTCCTTTGTATTTCCCAGTACCTTTCTCAAATTTACTCATGAAAAGAGCTTCTTCATCATCTAGGTTCTCTAGTTGGTTCTTGGATAGGGATTTAATTGCCACCTCTTTTCTTGAAGGTTCATTCTATCCTGTCCCGTCCTCATCTCATATGCAGTGAAGATCCCATGTAGTTCATCTACTGTCATGTCATCAAGGTCATCCCGTTATTCTAGAGTGGATACTTTTGAGTCATACTTCATTGGCAATGTTATTAGTACCTTTCTCACCACTTCTCTTTCTTTTAATTTTCCTCCAAGACCTCTAATAGCATTGTCAACCTCATCTACTCTTAGAAGGTATTCCTCAATATTTAATTCTTCGTTCATTTTAAGGCTCTTAAACTGCCCTTTATATGTCTGAAGCTTGGATTGTTTGACTTTAGATGCCCCTTCATAGATAATTTTTAACTTATCCCAGGCTTCTTTGGTAGTCTTGAATCACATAACTTTTGTGAATACATAGTTGTTCAATCCACTCAAGATTACATTTAGGGATTTGGCATTACCTTCATATTGGCCTAGTTCCTCTGGGTCTATAGGTGCTTGGTCTTCTATTTTATATTCTTTTTCAGTTGTTGCCCAAACCTTCCATCCAAGGGACATCAGATGACACTTCATTCTCACACTCCAGTATGCATAATTTTCTCCTGTGAATAATGGAGGTCTGTTAGTGGGTAATCCTTCTGGTTGATCCATAGTGAATTTTAAATAGGATATTCATTCCAGTGGTTAAACTATGGTGAATGAACCTGCTCTGATACCAATTGTTGGAATATTGGTCAATACTAAGAGTGGGGGGATGGTGAATCAGTATTGTAACTTTTATCAATTTAATACCACTTTTAATTTACTCATTAAAACACATAATCAACAAGAACACATAGAACAAAAATTTATCGTGGAAGCCCAATTGGGTAAACCACCAATACTTCCTATTACTGCAAAATTATTATTTACAAATAGTTTTTGTCTGCTGCTACAGACAAGGATGGTATTACACCCTATTTACCAGCAAATACTGGAAGGAGGCTACAATCCCCTGTTTTGTCAGCTACAACTGACATGATGCTACTACACCCTATTCATCAGCTTTTGCTGGAAGGAGGATACAACCCTCTGCAGGCCTGTTTCCTTCCCTAGCGCCACCCTACCACCCTAATATGTTTTTAGTAATCTTCCAGATTCCTTTACACTTAAATCTCTATCACACTCACTGGTCTTTGCTTCTTCTTCTATGATCTGTACCCTAGAGACAATTTCTCTCACTCATCCTTCTGTGTATAAATACCTTCTCATTTCCCACGGACGCATCTCTTCACCATTGCACCATTTCATTCTTCGATCGTGCCTCTTCATGAGAGATTAATTCCTCATTCTATTACTGAGTCGTAGATTCATCTACCTCCGTCGTGATTCTTCAAAACAACTAAAATAATTCCCTGTTAACCTATTTACAGTTTATTCTTCCAGTCGTGTTCTTCCACAATCTCTATTTTCGCAATCATCCTAAGCCGTTAATCTTATTTCGGGATTTTTCCCGACTGTAGATATGAGATAAAAATCATATAGCGGATATGTGACTTTTTTCCAAATATCATTCCAAAATTTCCTCTTGTTGACAAAAACTCAGTCAACAAAACTAGTCGATAGGGGTTCACACTCTTTCGACGCCCAAATGACCACGATCTCCCTGAGCATTGGACTAGACAGGTTTGACACCATCCGACAACACCTGCAGAGCGGATGAAGTCTCACCTGAGATGTTAGAGGGAGAGATGACATAACCAAGTTTCTGCCAAATGAAGGAGGACAATGTGCGTCAATTGATCAACTTAACACAGCATTATTCAATTGATCTAATCATTTATTCATTCATAGAACCATATCATCATTCAAAAGATCACATTATTATCCCGGAACAACAATAAGCATATTGATGCACAAACATATCCAACATAATAACATTATTGAAAGCAGGGAAACATCGCATCATTGACATATCCATGTCACAGGTACACATTGCATTTATAATAAAGTTGCATAAGACAATAAAACAGGTAAATAGAAAAGGACACAGTGATTCATATCAACTTTCGTCATGTCATATTACTTCCGCACAAAAACAACAGATTCTTAAAAACAGTTCTTTAGTACACAGATCGACAGATCTCAATTCATGCAAAGATATAACAACTTAGCTCTCACGATCCTCTGCTGATATTCAAAAGATATTGCTCAAGGTGTCTTTAACACTTGCAACTCTACATATACTTATAGGCTTGCACCTTTACATTCATGGCCCACTTAACTAATTTTCTAACCAATTCTTAACTGATTCTACAAAATAATGACCAACATCCACATAATGTGGTTCCAAAACTACAAAATATGACACAACAATACAGAAAATATTCTATTTCTGTTTTGCACGCCATATTTCACTTGCGCGGTGTCTTTGACCTTGCGCAACATCCGTGATCCTGCCCAACTACCTTTACGCAAAAACTCCTTCCAACATGCCCCCAACACAATCTTGTGGCTCGCCCTTGAGCCACGTTAGCTGGACATGGAGTACTCATTAATATTCAACTTGATCTTTAGCTTGAAGTCTTCATACTGCTGAGTAATTTTCTTTACTTGTTCTTTAACCTTCATAGCGAGCTCTTAAATCCTCGTTAAATCATGCGCCAATGGGTTCTCCATGAGCTTATCAACGACCTCCTTCTTTCCTTCCTGCACTTCCTGCAGCGCTGCAACCGCCTTAACCGAAAGATGAGCTCCAATATCTTGGAACTCATCTAACTGGTCACTGCGCCTTTGATGTCTTTCCCTGGCCTTTTTGAAGCATTGTTGCAACTCCTTCAGCTCCATAGACCTTGTGATCAGGACAACTAGTGGCATCCCTCTCAGTTACAGTTTTAATGTCGCCAGCTATCCTCTACCTCCTACAAATACTTGGTTAGTTTCTCCAGTTGGTCATCCTTGACTATGCTGCCCCAAAATTGCGTAGTCGCATCTATTATCTTCTTTGCTTCCTGGTCCATCCCTTTGAACTGTGTCGCCACATCCTCAATGACGCTCTTCCTCTCAGGGATTTGCTCTGGTGGTGTATTTGGGTGCACCAAAGCATTCAAAATGTTAATGTCGCGCTCCAACTATGCAATGACCATCCCAAGCCACTGTACTTTGGCTTCTGCATTCTCGTTCGCAGTAGCTTTCGACACTCGTTGAAAAACTTCAGAGATCACATTTTATAACTGCACCCTGCGATCCCAAAGTTGTGCCTTCTCGACTACCAGTTGATCTTGGTCTTTCTTCAACTCTGTAATCTCCGCAGCACTCTTCAACTTTAACTCCTCCTGTGCCCGCTTCAGCGCTTCGATCTCTTTCTGTGCTTCCACTTCCTTCTCCCGCGACCACAAAAACTGATCCCCAATGATCTTCTCTATGTTGGCCAACTCTTGGTTGGCGACTCTTTGCATATGTACCAACGTCTGTGTAGACAACACGTTGATATTGTTCGATAGGTCGTGTAACTGCTGTAGGGAGGCATTCAAATCCTTGTTGTTGGTATCAATTGCAGTCGAGGGAATTTGAACATTCTAAACCTGCGTCCTAGTTCTTATTGAGCCAAAGTACTGCACAATAGCTCATTTTGGTGCTCTCTTCAAAACATCATACAAAGAATCAAGTTTTGTTCTTACCTCCGGAAACCCATCTTGTGTTGATTTCTTCATTTCCTTTTCTTCCGCATTCATTGCATCTGTAACAGCCTTGACAAGCTGACTCAACTGCGCTTCCATCCCCAACGCTATTCTACTGGTTACACCCTACTCCTGTAACTTCTTCGTCCTTGACCCTTCGAATGTACGCTGCACTTCCGAGTCTGTGGGTGTCCGCGTTGACTCTGCATTTGAATCATGTGGACTCTGCAGATCAGTCACAAGTACCTGATCAACTAGTGCATCCGTTGGTGGGCTCGTTGATACTTCTTCTAAACTGAATGGTTCTCTCCATGCAGTGGGCCAATCGTCAACAATCACCTCGAGCTTCTCATCAAATAGATTATACGAGGTCGAAAACCACTACATGTATGAGTCACGCCATGCTTGCACATGAATGGGATGTGGGACAATAAAAAACCGTGCAATCCTTTGATACTTCGTCACAACATCCTTTGTGAGTCGCAGAACTTTTGAAGCTACCGCCTACAAATCTTCCCAATAAATCTAGAATTGTATTTCACAGTCCTTTAGTCGCTCCAACTCCCTTTCCCACTAAAGGTTTTGATATCGTGCACCCTTGCAGAATTTCACTTCCTCTACATCCATGCCTTGGTAATCATCTGGCTCTATCTAACCAAATAACGCTATCAAGATTAAAGGCCAACTGTAAGTAAACGGGCACAGGCCCTCCTACATCGTTACTATGTCCTCCATCAATTGGTTCAGTAGAAACAACGACCAATTCATTTGTATGCCTTGCGCACACTGCTCAACACATGCAATCACCCTTGTGGATAGGGAATTTCTTCTTGACCACTTTGCTGGCCAAAATCCTTGCTCCGATGCACACCGCCCGGTCATTGATACAGTCGATGCAATATGTCCGCCCATCATACTGCAGCCCATATCGCTTCTTCAATGTTGCCACAAGCTTCTTGTCATTATCCTTCCCTCAGAAATACTGCGAGGGGTCTGGCCCATCCTTGGGAAGCCCTATTATGTCTAAAATCATCCCGACAGTGACTTCGACCGACTTGTCCAGCCACAAAAACACTCCATGGAAGCATGCCAAAAGCTGCTTCACACACACATATGCTTCGTTCAGCTGCCTAAAGTGCGACATGTTCATCAAACCCAATAATCATGCTTTGTCCAAACCTCACGCCCAATCTTGCTAAATGCATTCTATTGGGACGCCTCTGACTGCTACGATCGGTACATATGGGTCCTTCATAACATCCTCCAAGGAAAGAAGATCATGGTCCTCATACTTCATTCTCATCAACTATGGTACAATGTCTGTGGTGCATACCATACCCTATGGTATTGCTGGCATCCTCACTTGGTATTTTTGGTTTTTGATTTGTTTCTTGGGCTTCCTGTCAGGCCGCGTGGGAGGTGTATACCCAAGGATGTCCGTAATGGACACCCTTGTGTGGGATGCAAACTCCACAACCCTTGAACTTGAAGAACCCGTCTGCGTAGGTACCTCCTCCCCTTCCTACACAGATGTTCTGGTCTTCCTCTTTTTTTGTAGCGGAGAGGTAGGCCGCTTCCCCTTCCACTTCTTCTTTGGCACAGATGACGATCCGAATGACATACTTGCAAATTATTCTTCAATTTTTACTAGGGTGAATGGTGAATCCATCTCACTTGAAATCTTGATCGTAACTTGCTCACGCAGCATACCCCGTAACTCTGCAACTGTCTGCGAAATTTCCTCAAATCTATTCCCCACTCACCCAATCACCACAATTCAATGGACACAACACAACTTGCATAACAACTCAACTCAACACTCAATCTTGCACAATGGTTAATTCCAACTGAATTTGGCCCCTTTTTATAGTGTTAAGTTGATCACATACCCATCATGACCAAATCAATGCGATCCGCTTTGCCTCATCATGACCAAATCATGCATTAACTACCCGAATCCGCCGTCGATCCCGTAAATCCAACAGTTGGATCCACCATCAATACATGTCGCTTCAACAAGTGCCATCGGTTAACTACTTTAACTATCTTCATTTATTGCTGATTTGACTCTGTGCACAATTCTGCGACTGTCGCACATGACTTCCTAATTGCGCTACTGACTCCTGCTCATCTGCACTCACTTCCTCCTAGCATGCCCTCCTTCTCACTATCATCTGATGCATTTTTTTCCATTGCATGGTGCCTTAAGCATTGTGTGGTGGCCAGGCCCGTCCTGTAGGGCTTCATCCTGCTACCGTTCACTAACTTTGGTAGCATCGCACTATCTAATTGATGCTGTTGAACTACACCTCCTAAAGTAATGGAATTAACGAGATATGGACCTAACCAATGCATCTGTAATTTACTTGGATGCTTCATGAACTTGCTGTCGTATAACAACACCAAGTCTCCTTGCTGAAACTGTTTTCTCTTGATATGCCGATCATGCCAAGCCTCCTGTCGATGCTTCTCAACGCGCTGGTGAAAACCTGCGACAAAGTGATCTTCCTTAAGATGAACTATCTACACTAGGCGCTCCTCTAACACTTCTTCACCATCCATACCTGTCACTACTGTAATGCACAAACTTGGAACAATATACTCCATAAGAATGGATGCCTCTTTCCCATACACCAGTTTGAATGGTGTTTGTCCTGTCAACCTTTTACAAGTGGTGATATGCCCATAATACTGTTGAAATATTCAAATCCCAGTCATCATGGTGAACCAACACCACTCCCAGTGCAATTGACAATGCATCTACATGGACATGGAACTCCTTATTCCAATCTTGAAAGACTAGTATTGGTGCAGCTGCCATCTTCACCTTTAGTGTCTCAAAACTGTACTGACACTCCGGATTCCATACAAAGACTGCATCCTTCTTCGGTAACTTTTCCATCGGGGCTGTGATCGCATCATAGCCTCGGACGAACTTGTGATAGTATCCTGTATGTCCTAATGTCGCTCTCAACTGCTTCACATTTATCGGTGGTGGTAAGCTCAAAATCAACGCAATCTTTGTGGGATCCACCAATAGTCCTTTCTTGCACACAATGTAGCCCAACAACATCCCAAATGGTGCATAGAAAATGTACTTTTTCAAATTCAACGTGATTTGATGATGTTGACATCGCTCCAACATCAGTTGCAGGTTTTCGAAATGAACTCTGATCAATCCATACACTGTATAGTCATCCATGTAAACTTGCGGCGACAACCACCCTAGAAAATATCACAGACGCATCCTTAATCCCAAACGGCATCACCATGTATTGGAAACAATCCCATTCAATAGCATATTTTGTATTTTGGCGATCCTCCTTCGAAATCCTGATCTGGTGATAACCAGAAAACCCATATGTGAAAGAATACATTTCTTGACCGCCTACTCCTTCTAGCATCTCATTAGTGAAAGGTGTCGAAAATGGATCATGTATACATGCATCGTTCAATTTTCTCAGGTCAACACAAATCCTGACCTCATCAGTCTTATACCACCATAGGACTGATCCATTCCGATTCTTCAACTGACTCAATTATCCCAACATCCACCATTCTATAAAGCTCCACTTTGAACCTCTCCTTGTATCACAAATTTAGGCAATACGATCGCTGCTTGATTGGTTGTGCATATGGTTTCAATGGAATCTTCATCTCTCCTAAATCTCCCATTATTCCTTTAATTTCAGAGAACTTGGTTGGAAACAAGTCCTGGAATTCATGCAACAATTCCGTGATCTTTGCCATGGTCTCTTCGTCCCAGTAGTCTCTAATATTCGTGAACTTTGGATTCTCCTCCATTCCAATGTTGACCTTCCTAATCTTCAATGGCTGACTCATGGGATCCATCGACACATCAGGTGCTACAAAATCCCAAATCCCTTCTATTTCTGGCATATTGATATTCCCTAGGTATTCATCATCCTTAGGCCCTCCAGACACATTATAACATTCCATCATTGATTGCATCATACATTGCACATGAGGATCCACCAGATATGAAATTGGTACTACCTTCAGAACCACATCGCTGATAATTTGCAGCACATTGTGAAAATTTGGGTTGGTATCCGTGAAATTGAAGGTGTGAGTAAAATCGACTGTCAAAGCTTCCCATGTAGTAATCTCTATGCGCAACTCAGCTGAGACATACCAATATCATGACATTTCATCCAATGTGTGGAAAAAGGCATGGACCCACTCATCCTTTGGTTGCGATGCCCACAAGTTCTGACACTCAATTAGATGATCACCAAGGCTATTTCACCCATTGTATCGTCCAACATGGTACACTTTTGCATTACCAAAGTGAACTGTCATCAATTTTCGACATTGCAACCATCCCATGATCAAATTCTGATGGGTCACCCACCATCATGCTAGAGTAGCATTCAATGCTTCATCCAATGCTAGCAACCATTGTGGTTATGATACCTTATCTTCGAATTCAGCAAGAAACCCAGATAGCTCAGGAAACTCTCCATATATTGGTAACTCAATAATCTCAGTCACAACATGACACAAAGACTGTGTGATCAAGCCACCCTTTCTTAGTGACACCTCATGCATGCGGTTCTGCCAATTCTCTAACGCATCATCAGAGTCAGAAGACACAGTGATGGAGCTGTGCCAAACGATCTCACCATCAACCGTTGGATGGATGTAATCCTCCAAGATGTTATATGCATGATCTCAACCTTTTACAACTTCTTCCCTCATTGACTCAACATACCTTCTCCCTTCCGCTGGATCCATCAAAGCGATGACCCTGATGTCGCTATTTTCAAAAGTCATCACACGCTTCTTAAAGTTGATCACTACCAAGCTATCATTGGCCCATCCAATCCCCAAAAATGTAGGATATGATCCTAAAAAATCATCATAGGTCTTCATACCTTCCACTTCCATAGCAAGGTGCAGGACCCTCTTGATCGACGTTAATCTGGCCTATTTAGCCAACTGGAGCTGGATAGGAGACCAAATCAGTGTTGGGATCCCCATGTTTTTCCATGTCTATCTTGTTAGAATATTAACGCTTGAGCCTAGATCCAGGATGACTGAATCTACCTCATAGTCCCCAATCTAGATATTCATGCACATTTCTTTCCCCTTCTTTTTCTTATGCAAATAATTCACTAAGGAATCCTTTCTCCCCTTAGCCAGTCGATTCAACAGACTCTCAATATCAGTAAGGGCATTGAGATCTCTTGCTAACGATAAGAAACTCTCAAAGAACTGCTGGAAGGTACCATGCTGCCGCGATGGTCTTGCAACCGAATTGGAATCAAAAGTAGTCGGCATTTCATAGACATGTGACTTACAGGGGTTTCTTTCTATCGCGTCACACACTTCAAAAAATGTCTCTTTCAACATTGATGTCAAATTGTACCTTCTTCTTCACAGCCAACCGTGCTTGTGGTCACAAGCTATAATTTCCCATTATAGCTCCTCCTCGAGTAATGACAACAATGTCAACATCTTGCATTCTTGGTTCTGCAAAAATCGTCACAACAGTAGGTCCTTGATTCTGGTTCATCGGTGGATTCACAGGTTGATTTATAGCCTGGTTCACGTTCTGGTTATTGTTCTTAAATTGATTCTGGTTCTTCAACTGATTCTGATTATGCACTTGATTATGATTCTACAACTGATTCTAGTTCTGCAATTGATTTTGATTCTACAATTGATTCTTATTATGATTCTACAACTAAGGCACATTCTCGGCTTTCCACTTCGTGATCAGTTGTGGACAATTCTCAATGGTGTGATCGATAGTGATGCAATACATACACTGTGCTTGCAATTCTAGGTAGTATTTTTGATAATGTCCCAATACACAACAATTGTAACATTAGACAGGTCCTCGACCTCGTTCTCCTCCACGACCGAAGCCTCCACCTCCTCCTCCTCAGAACCCTCCTTGTTGCTGATACTATGGTTGATTGAATTGCTGCTTCAAAGGATTCGACTATTGTTGAACATACTGTTGTGGCTGAACATATTGTGGCTGCTGCAAATCCATATGCATCTAATTTTACTTTGATTGCGGCACAAACTACTGTTACAAATGTGGCTGCGGTACAAACTGCATCTGCGGTTGTGACTATGGTACAAAATGCGGTTGAGGTGGTGGAAGTACCACCTGCGGCTGCGGCTACTTTACCATCTGATGATCCTCTCCTTTCACATAGTATCAGTCATATGTTATTTCTTGGAGTAGGCCATATGCATGAAAATCCTTATCTTCGTGTCCGACAGATCGACAAAATGTATAGTATAGGTTCGTCAGCTTCATTACCATCTTCTGCATATATATGTGCTCTTCATGTCGATTCCCGTAAACTTGACAAATATGGCACCATGGCATGCTGCCACAAGTCAATGGGTTCGGTGCTCTTGACAACCAGTAGTTTCGGTAATCTGGCCAGTTATCTTTAGTATGTCCATCTGTGCTACATTGAGTGCAACAGATCTCATCACGCTGTTCTTTTTCCTTCTTAATATATTGAAATTGGAGTGTCAAGTTCGCCAAATGCATCTATATCTGACTCATTCCAATCGTATTCTCACCAACTGGTAAAGCTTCCAGCTTCATGGCAATCTCTAGAGCCTTGCTCTGTGTCATGATATTTTGCTGCATCAACGGTAGTGTGATATGAATTAGCAACGCCACAATGAACCATTCTTTATGTTGGATATCGCTCATCTCAAATATGACTCTTTTCATTAGTGTCTTGAATCTTTGATCAAAATCCCAAACAATTTCATTGGGATACTATTTATACTCCTTCAGTTCCATAGTGTATTGTGCTTCAGATTTTGGTTTTCTGAACTCCTTAATTATCCCTTTTTTATTTCAGCCAATGTCTTCACTAGAGTTCTTGTAGGAACTTGTACAAATTTCATGAACCAATCAAGTACGCGACCCTGAAGGGTTGTCGCCAATTGGACCTTCTTTACCTCATCATCCTTAGTTTGTATGATAGTCCATACTGCTTCACACAAGAACTAATACTGTTTGGGATCCTCGGTCCCATTCCCATGAAACAGAGGTAATTTTGTGTTGTCGCCCGCCATTCTGGGCCTCCTTCCTATAGTTTCCGATCCACTACTATTAGAGTGTTGCTGGCACATTGGAGACGTCGGTGTTGAACTTGTGTTTCTCCTTGATTGCGATGTAGTGCGTGGAGGTGTGGGTATGTTGCTGCTGGGGGTTGATCTTACCTCTAACTCAAACGTAGCCTAATCATCCTAGTCATCATTGTAGGTTTGCTTTGTCCCATGTGGTCTTCCTTCATGGTCTTACGTTCTGATCGCAGCAGGACCTTCCCCTGTCCTCTGCCTCTTCTCTTGTCAGAACTTTTCTCCTCCTCTCATAATACCACTCTCTTCCTCAACTTCCCTCGTAGTCTCATCGTAACTTGCACCCATCTATCCCATATCATTCCATTCATCTACCCCCTATCTTCATTGTATCCACAACCCCCGCACACCAGATTTCCATTACTCGAGGTGCATCTTCAGTATGCCCTAATTCTCATAGATAAGCATCTGAATGGACAATTGCAACGACAATAGGATCCTACCTCTTGGTTGTAGCAGGCATTGCATGTACCCTTATATTCAGTGCATCGACAAACTTGTTCTCCTTAACTTTAATATGTTTGATATCAAACTCAAACTCACAAATAAATTACAACCATCTTGTCTACCTAGCATTCAAAGTTTGTTTTTAAATAAATATTTCAGCCAACTATGATATGTTTTTAACTCAATTTTTCTATCCATTAGATAATATATCCACATTTTCAATGCATGTACAATGGTAGCAATATCTAAGTCACGTGTGACATATTTATTCACATGCTCCTTATGATTTCTATTTTCTTAACAATTCACATGCCCATTTTGTGTAATATATCCACCAATTTCTTCTTTCCAAGTATCTGTACATGCCATAAAATCTTCATTTGGATCAACAATCTTGAGAATCATTGAGTAGTTTCTTTAGTTGTTGGAAACTTTACTCACACTATGATGTCCATTCAAATTTGTCTCCTTTCTTCTAGAATGAGGAAATTGGATGTGCCACTTTTGAGAATCATTCTATAAATATTTTGTAGTATCCATCAAGTCCCATAAATCATCTTACTTTTAATACATTTATGGGGGAATGCTATTAGCCTCAATATTTTCTATATCTATTGATATTCCTTCTTAAAAAATGATGTATCCCAAATAATGAATTTGTCTTTGATAAAAGGAAAATTGACTTAGTTTATCATAAAGTTGATGCTCTCTTGGAACTTGTAGCACTAAAATCAATTAATATTCATCCTTTTCCTTCGATTTCAAGTAAATAAGAATGCCATTCAATGATACAATGATAAACTTATCTAAATACAACCTAAAGATTCCATTCATCAAACACAAAAAATAGTTGGTTCATTTGGAAAACCAAATGGCACTACTCCAGACTCATAGTGACCATATTTGGTTATAAAAGTTGTTTTGATGACGTCTTCATAATTTATCCTTACATGATGGTAACCTGAGAAAAAATCTATGTTTGAGATCTTGGATTCTCTTATATGATCAAGCAAATCATCAATTTTGAGCACTAGAGGATATTTGTTCCTAACTGTGACCTTGTTCAACAATCTGAAACCCATGCATAACCTTATAGTTACATGGAGTTTCTTTACAAAAATTATTCTTGCTTCCAAAAGACACACTTGGACATATACATCCTTTCTTTAAAAATTGTTCTCGTTGCTTTTGTAACTCTTCAAATAAGGTGTACTCATTCTATATTGAATTTTGGAAACTAGGGTAGCTTTAGGCACCAAATAAATAGAGAAACCAATGCATATTTTTTGTCGCAATCTTGGTATCTATTCAAACACATATAAAAAAATTTGCAATGTTGAAAATTCTTCATTACTTAGGATTTTACACTTTTTTGGATCTTCCACATGAATTGCATACAATTGGCATAATTTTCTAAGACATATTTTCAATTGCAAAGATGAAATCTCTCTATTGAAATAGTCGTTGGAGTTCCTTTCACTATATTTTATTCTCCTTCTTCATCAAGAAAAGTAAGAGTCTTATTATGGGAATCTAACACCACATAATGTGCATCTAACCAATCCATCCCAATAAGTAAATTGATCCAAGTGGTAGTATGCTCAATTCTTCAAAAAGTATTAAGTCCATTAATGGACAAACCTTTACTAACTCATTTATTTTCCTTTTTGTCCCAGTAGCCAACTAAACCATCCATAATTTATCATGCTTACTTCCCTTCGGCTTAAATATTTCAACCAAATTAGAATCAATATAACTATGACTTGCTACTAAATTAGTTAAAATGCTAATAAATTGATTTACAATCTCACCTTCACACTAAATCTTGTTTGATTGATGATCTACTTGTTGGTTGGACAAGGATACATAGATTCTTGGGATTTTTTAGGCCACATATTCAACTATACTTGCTTCTTGAATGTTGTGCACAATCCTTATTTTGTCTTCCCTCCGAGGATATTTTCTATACAAATGATCCCCTTCACATCCAAAACAATGATTTGTTTCCTTGTTATTTTTCCTAAAGACTTTGCCATCTTGGGTCCAACTTTGTTAATATGAGTTTGGTATATTCTTGAAGAAAGTAGGTTTGAAGGATTTATTCCTTTTATCATGATTATATTTCTTATTATTTCTCCAAGACTTCCGAAAATCCACCCTTCCTTTGATCTTGTCAAACATGTATTTGGAGTTTTGTATTGTCTTTTCAAGATTCTTGGGTTCATCAAACTAAATTTTATCTCTATAAAATGTATACAACACACTTAATAATATTTGTATATTTACATTCTCATCCTTAATAAACCCAAAATATCTCATCAATTCTAAACAAATTCTCTCATATTCTTCCATGGTCATGTTCCCTCCTCAACTTGAGTTCCAAACAAATCCTCCTTATTCTTGTCATAGTAATGTTCAGAGATGTACTTTTGTTGAAAATAACTTTTAAACTTCTTACATGAGACCATGTTCTCATCAATAATTTTTACTTAAATTAGATGATCCCACCAAATGGAATATTTTCCTTGCAAGTCGTGGATGACAATTTTGGCTTGCATATTATATGACTAGTTATGTTATTGCAGATACTTCCTCATAACAATAACCATGCTTCAACATATTCTCCCTTCTTGTTTTCATCATAAAAACTGGTGTCTTCATCTATCTAATATCCCCTTGCATCTCTTCTTCCAGATATATTCTTTTATGATGCCTGATTGGGGATACTTCTAGACTACTCCTTAATTCTTTAGACGCGTATGACTTTCTAGCTGTAGGAGGTGGTGAGTAGTGATGCTTATGACTCATGGAAGCAATTCATGGGTACCTATATACTTCATTAGGTACCCCCCTTTAATATTATTTACCTTATTTCTCATGATATGAACTTGATCCAATCTATATTTTCCTTTGTATTAAATTTTGCATTAGTTGAGTATTCAATTGTTTTTTCTACTCTTGACCCTTTAGAATTATTTCATTATCAAATACAACTTTTCACCTCCATATTAGGATTATTCATTGTTTTTTCTAACTCCAAATATTCAATACTTCTTCTATTCCCATTAGACTCCATCTCTATATTTTCAACACTGATACTTAGAGCTCTGACTTCTTCTTCATGGTTGTATCATGATTTTTCCCTTACTCCATTTTCCTCCTTAGTGCCAATATAAAAACTTTGATATATGAATACACTTTATGTAAGTGTGCATCTAAAAAGTTTGTATACAATTCATTTGTTAGATATGCTTAATTTCCAAAATTTTGGTAACTACCCATTTGACAATTTTGTCAAATTAGTTCTACAATCCCTCTTTATATCCAATTATGGAAGGATATAAAGTACTTGTTCATGATATGATTATTTCTATTTATAATTGTATTCATTATATTTCCAATTATTGTGATCATACTCAATTCTAATACTAGAGCTTAAAGTTACAACCCTCAAAAGTTAACAATTTTGCTCAATTCTGCATGTTTTTGTAGCTGCACTTTATCTAAGGAACCAACTTCCACCACATTTAGAAGAAAATATGGGAAGAAAAAATAATTTTGTTGTGTTAGTGAATAATAAAATATAGTATTGTGAGTACTCAAAAACCTTTATATCACTTATTTGAGGTTATACTAAACTTCTATACAATTATGTAGTTGTCCACTTTGTCCCTTTTTCTTTCTCGAGGCCTGAAATTTTTGGTGAAAATGATTGTCTTACAAACGAAGCAAATATGGAAAACTTTGTGGAAATTGAACCCAAGTGATAGAACAATTGCACTCACAAAATTTCTAATCAAACATGCAAAATTACAAACAAAGGAGATTGAAATTGGAGCATAACACTAACACTAGTAGAAAATGAGAAATTAATGACTAAAAAAATGATTAAAGTCAGGCTATAAATGACTGTTTTTGAGTCGGTGACTAATAGTAGAAAATTACCACTATCTTATAGCTAGTCGTATTTCACTAGTCATTAATAGATTGACTTAGTAGTCATTGATTTAGTCATTGATAGACAATGATTTAGTCATTGATAGACAATGCTTTAGTCATTGATAGTCAATGATTTAGTCATTGTTTTAGTCATTGATAGTTAATGATTTATTCATTGATTTAGTCACAGATTTAGTCATTGATTTAGTCACTGAGTTAGTCATTGATTTAGTCGTTGATTTAGTCAGTGATTGCAACCATTAGTGACCAAATATACGACTAAATAAACTACTAGATGTTAACATATTAATGACTAAGCTAAATATGACCAAGATACGGGAAATTAGCTACTAATAGTCGTATATATGTGAAATTAGTCGTTTTTGTAGTCACAAATTTATGACAGGGCAAGGAGAAATCTAACCACCAACCTCCTGCCTATAATTAGGCAGGCGTTCTACCATTGAGCTAGCACCATTTAAGAAGTTGTTATTGCTTGAAAATGATGATATTCAAACAAATTTATGATAGATATCAATCTACAAACTACATAATTATTACTATTACAACTTACCAGTAACTAGTATTTATGATAAACTAATTCCTGAGAGCTATGTACAATTTTTCCTATAACTAAAGCTAATAAAAATTTAAGCAATCACCAAGTGTCACCCACTGCTGGACTTTCAAAAATCACATCACTCGAATAGTTACATGAAGATCAAACAACTTATCAAATGATAGGATTCAACTTTCCTATATCAAATGACCAAATTTGCTGATGAAATAAATGGTTCGATATCATGTTTGTAATCAACAATATTTTTTAGCCATAAGCACAATACATCCATCATCCTACCCTTGTATTCCGTTAATTTTGTTTTCCTTGTTAGCTATTTGTACATATTGAATTTTACAGTTTTCTTGAATAGACCATATAGGTGATTTGTGGCTTCCTTGGAAGCTTCATGTAAAGGAAGGTAGTTAACAGTATTTCGGTAGGGAATCCATGCTTTAACCAGTACATTTTCGAGTCTACACAAATTAAAGTCTATGCTTTTGAAAATAAGATGAGAATAATCATAACAGATACAGGTTCCATCTATAGAATGTCTTAACGAAAGTCTATCTAAGGAACTACTCTAGAAAACAATTTAATTTAGTTTAGATTCTCACAATATATTCATTTGAAAACATCTCTAAGGGAATTCATATTCAAAGTTGTCAGGAGAATTGACTGTTTGGAGTTCATGCCTGGCACAAATCTCTCAGATTAATGCAATTCCCATATCCATGTCCATACTAGGCTAGTCCATAATGAGGTGAAGATCCATATTTATCTTCATTCTCCAACTTCATTACAACTTGGCGACTATAAATACACAGTCTTGAGGATGCTATTTTCTCCTTTTCTCATCATTTTACTATGTGTTTGGATCACTTTTATAACAGATAGCAGAGATGAAGATGTAGATGGACTGCCTATTAAACATCAAGTTACAGGCCTCAACCAATAGCAAAGTACTTAATCCTCTATTACTTTGTTAACAAATAGCAAGGAGGAAAATGTAGCTTGACTACCAAAAATATATTAAGTTGCAGGCCTCGACCAATCAAAAGTACCCTACTCCTCACTGATGCAACAACAATTCAAAGCTCCAACACCAATAGAGAAAATTCTTCAATAAGTAAGGCAACAGATTAGATTGTTTAATGGTTAAAAGGTTTTAATTTCAAATAGGCTGTAAAAAGTCCAATTGCATAGAGCACATGCACAAAACATATGAAGTATTACATATGTCCACAGATATTCCATTCTTAAAAAATAACTACACGATAATGATACAAAAGGTGCTTTCTATGTTATGGAAAAAATATGTGACCTAGGCAGCATTATTCTGAATAGTGTCCAGTATATATTTCTCATGACCAGCTTCTAAATGGCGTCTTGCTCCACTGATCATTGCCATTTTTCTCGACACATTTGTCGGTGCTTCTTTATCTTCCCCCAACAATGTCTGCATAAAAACATTTAATTGGAGAACATGAATTTTATCTTAGACTCACAACACTTCTAAAATGCCAATCATCACAGTGCAGCAACCCAGGAAAATACTGAAAAAATTGCAGCAAGTTATTCACGCCATTATGATATTTCATTCACACAAACAACAATCCAGAATAGAGCTTACCAATTGAAATTTAAAGCATAAAATAAGTTCTTAGGTATATCAAAGAGATGACCTGAAGCAAGTGCCATATCTTTTGCATGCTAACAGAGTTTGGGCTAGACGTCTCACTGGCTAATGACTCATAAGCACCTTTGAAAGCTGTTGCAACCTGACACAAACTTAAGGTAAGGAACAAAATTTAGAAAGCAAATCCCAAAGTACAAGACCAATTTCCATGTCAATATATTTTACACTTTTAAATATGACTTCATTACTAAGACATGCTTAGAGTTCATAAGCATACCAATAAAGATAATCGCAACATCAAGGACAGAAAACAGAGACATGATAATCCGTACAGTTACCTCTCCTTCTCTATAGCATTCAATATATTAAAATTAACATGCAACAATAAAAGCAAGCCTAAACCTAATTTAAATACACATTAGTCAATTTAAATATCGAACATTTTAAGAACCTCGAGGATGAAACACAGAAAAAGTTTACAGAAATAAAATTTATTGATAGAACTCCCTCAAATATTCGGCTCAGTGAGTTTCAAATCAATAAATTTTAGGGAAATAAGTGACAGTAAACAAAGAGGAATGCTGTAGCAGTTTGACCTGTCAGAAAGCCCATACATGAAGGATGTAACCCTTAGTATAATTCAGCATTAAAGCATTCAACATCTATGAAAATTAAGTATTCCCACATCCAAAGATAACTAACAGTTGAGTCACCTTGAAGGGTAGTCCACCGTCCACGTTCCCTTGCAGAATTAAGGTTCCTCACCACGTCTGCATATGCTGAAGCCTTCCTTTCTAAGAGTGGCTTTTCAGTGGAATTCACCAACTCCATACTTTGTGGGCCCTCTAATAGATGGGAGCTTGCTGTAACTGAGGAACTTCGAGCACTATGACTTATACCAGGAGATGTGCTACTACCATTTTGTTTAGGGGTCATTGGCAGATGACTTAGATTGTGTAAAAAATATCGCTTCTCTTTTTTCCAGTCATCCTATTCATCAATTAAACAAGTTAAAAATTGCTAGAAAACCGATTGACCAAAAAGACAAAAAACAAAAGTTTTTTCAAAATAAGAGACATACTGAACATCAGAAGAGTGACAAACTGGCTATTTTAACCACATCACCACCAAAGTAAGGAGTCTGTCTGAAAAGGGAATACTAGTTTATTCATAAATACAACTGCTAAAACAGGTCATTAAATTTTATTGTGCCTTGATAACCACTTGAAGATGTACCAATATTGCTTATCGAAATTTAAAATAGATAGGAAAGCATTACCAATTATTTATAGTATTGCCATGGATATTACACTTTAACCAATAATACTGTAATGACATAGACCCGAACCTTTCTCTTCCAGTACATTCAAAACATTGATCGGACTGGTGACACGAAGATCTTGCTCTTACAAATCGGACTCAGTACAATCCAACATGCAATATGCCTCAGTGGCAGCAGAGTTGAGACAAAAAAATGGCACACATGGCTGCCTCTGAACTTGGCGACAACAAAAGTTGAGAGAAAAAGTGGCATACATACCTGCCACTGAAAATGGCCACCGTGCATAATTTCGGCATGTTTATGTTGAAGGTGAGCACCATTCTCATCACCGATTATGTGCCTGCCACTGAACTTGGTGACCTTGCATAATTTAGGCATGATTATGTTGAAGGCAAGCACAAATCTCATCACCAATTTCATTTGCAATGCATGGGGTGACAACCTTTCCATCTGGAAACCATCTTGGTTGGTTCTCAACCAACTCATGCACAAAGCCATCTATCTTCTCTATTGTTACATTTGGCATCAAAATAACATGGGCAATGTTTCCCTAGCAAGCAAGCTGCCATTTGTGGACAAAATTTTCATCCCGTGGTCTCTCAAATACAACATTGCTGCTTAGTTCATTTAGCATTGCACTAATCCCAGCAGATCGAAATTGGTCTTTGAAGTAATGTGCATTTCTAAGGGATTTCTGAACCTCTTTTTGGAACCCTCGATAACCTTTCCGGTTCAAGGTGTACCAAATAAATATGGGAGCATGCCCATTGCGACTTCCCATAATTGTTGCATCCGTAGAAGCTAAATATTCCACATCCCTTGAAAGGGAATTTATGTGCTCGATCCTTGTTATTTGCACACCACATGGCATGGGACAACCAACAAAATTATGCCCAGACACACTCACACTTCCTATTGGTTTCTTAAAGCTCACCTTTGGTGCCTGTGATACAAAAATGGTAAGAATAATGAGAAAATATGTCATTTTTGCATACTCTGTACAGTTAATGAGGTTGCACTCATAATTCACAAAGGATAAATACAACATGTATCCTAGCCAAATAAAACTTTCAGGAAAAATGATCCATGATTTAGTGTCTTACCCACTTCACAAAGGGCATCATTACGCCAAATAAAGCCCCATCACAATGGATATAAAAATGGTCTTGCGTAAATCCAGTTTCTTCAAGAGTCCGAATTACCATATCCAAATCATCTACAACTCCCTTAACCATGGGTCCTGTAGTTCATGGAGCAACAACTGAGATTTCAAACATTTACTAATTTTAAGAAAAAATAATTGGACAAGTAAAACTAAATATACTCCAAATTCAGCCAATTCTGAAAGAACTTCCCAAAGATGCACACACAACATATGGAGTTTGACCTAGAACTGACCTGCTTTATGAAACCTTACTTCCATGGTTATAATGGTTTGCATTCACTCTGTTTGCATTGAATAGTAAACAGTGAAACTTACCAATATTAACATTAACAATAGCAGGCTTATCCTTGTTTTTAAGCAGCCTCTGTCTGAAATACAAACAATCAATCTCGCCTGAAATTAGTGTATCCACCTTTTCCAATTTCATTCTGTACATCTGTGCTGGTTTGAAAATTGAGTAATGGATTTTCAGTGGAAGTCACCAACTCCATACTTTGTGGGCCCTCTAACAGATGGGAGCTTGCTGTAACTGTAAATGGCACACATGGCTGCCTCTGAACCTGGCGACAACAAAAGTTGAGAGAAAAAGTGGCATACATACCTGCCACTGAAATTGGCCACCGTGCATAATTTCGACATGTTTATGTTGAAGGTGAGCACCATTCTCATCACCGATTACGTGCCTGCCACTAAAATTGGCGACCTTGCATAATTTAGGCATGATTATGTTGAAGGAAAGCACAACTCTTATCGCCAATTTCATTTGCAATGCATGGGGTGACAACCTTTCCATCTGGAAACCATCTTGGTCGGTTCTCAACCAACTCATGCAGGCTTATCCTTGTTTTTAAGCAGCCTCTGTCTGAACCAAACAATCAATCTCGCCTGAAATTAGTGTATCCACCTTTTCCAATTTCATTCTGTACATTCGTGCTGCTTTGAAAATTGAGTAATGAGTTTCCCGTGATGCATATAAAATGCCATCCGTAAAAACCTCCCTCCTGTATAAAGATAATAGCACATAACAAGTCAGGAAAATAGAGCAAAGATTAAAAATGCTAAGAAAATTTACAAGGGTTGCTTTAAGGCAGGTACAAACCTGACTAAAACACCATGCAGATTTCCTTCTGTACCACAATTTGTGATGTATCCCCAATACTCATGTTTCCCAGTTCCCAAAGACGGGAAAACCAATCCAAGACTCCAACCTCAAACTGCCTAGAGTGTACCCCATAGTTGCTCTCAATAAAAGGGTCACCAAGATTATTAATAGAAAAATGTTGGAGCTGTGCCAGTGCACCATAATCAAAATCCAGATTGTAAGGGTAACCTGCAAACACATGAGAGATCAGTGTTTGCTAAAATGTGAACAAGGAAAAAGATTTGATTAAAATTATCTAATTCGTAGTACGTACATAAAATTAAAACTTGAAACTGGAAAGAAAGGTTATGCTGCATAATCGAAATAAGGGCTCTTCCAAACAGTTTAAGTCATCCAGATTACTTTTCTAAGAAAGAGTTCTAAATGAAAATCCATATGACTAGAATCAAGTAATTTTTTGTGATGACTGGTTTCAATAGCAGTGCTTTGAATAACAATGCTCATTTTAGCTCAAAACTTGAGGTAGAATTGATTTATGTTCATAATTCACCTATTGACATAATTATGTCTACAAGATTTAATATTTGTATTTTCATTTTTTATTGTAGCATATTTATTATTTAAAATGTCAAAAGCACAAGGAATAGGGAAGCTACCTTAAAATGGGAAGTTGAAGAAAGTCCCAACCCTTGGAAAGATGTAGATCCAATGTTGCTCATGGATACAAATCATTTAATTGGATTCCAAGATGACCTTGAGTGAGAACAAACCTAAGTTTGAGAATACAGGCAAGAATAATCAACAAGTTTCTGAACAGTCAGTGATGGATTTGAGAGAAAACATTAAAGAGCTGCCAATTTTGTCAAATTTCTCTGAGCAACATGTTTCATTGTTTGTGGTCAATTCCTCCTCAGTCATGGATTGCAGGCATGTAGAAAACAAGTATGTTGAGTATGTTCCCATGATTGGGTCCTGTTCCAGTAATGGTACCTCACCATTATTCTGATATTTTTCCCTGTATAAAAGACAGCTATTAGAATTGACCCTGACTGAACTATCTTAAATGCTGTTTCATATAAAACCCCCAAAAAAGTAAAAACAATACTAAGTTTAAACTTGCAATACCTTACTCTCATGCAGAAGGTGTTGATGTCCTTGTCCAAGGTATGGAGAAGACTAATAGCCTATATAACCATGTTATCCACTCTATTGACATTGAATTTCACGTTGGCTCTGCTGTAGCTGTGCCCAAGACCCAATTGGGCCTTCTCCAAGTCTATGTGATTCAAGATATGTGATTAAATTACAACTAAAATAAACATTATTTCATTTCAATAAACAAGTATCTATCTGATTAGAGTCTGTACCCATGGAAGCTTTAGCAGCTTCTATGATATCCTTGGCTTTGTCTTCATCTCCAGTTATTTCTATTAATTCAGGTAAAGAGTCAGCCGTTAAAGTGGACTTATACCTCACAAACATTGCCACCCATGCATATATATAGTTGTCATTAATAATCTTAACCAGCTCAAGGAGGTATTTCACAATTAATATTCACAGCCATTATCCTTTGTAAACTTGCTAGAGAAGCCAAGTTTGTTCACCTGCTATCTTGTTTCTCAAAGTCCATTCGTTTTAGCTCGAAACTTGAGGTAGACTTGATTTATGTTCATATCCAATGTTGCTCACGGATACAAATCATTTAATTGGATTCCAAGATGACCTTGAGTGCCCAAATACATGTATAGAATGTTCGTCAATGAAGACTTCCATAAGGACCATGATGACTTAGAGGTTTTTTGAAATATCAGAAAGAACATCCTTTACTTGATTGCCGCCAAACCAATAATATTACCATATAACGATGTTGTCAAATCAATATTCAGACACATTAATCTTGGAATGAGATAAGTCGTAAGTGAAGGTAGGGTTTCCATAGCTTATTTACAACCCTATTCATTCAAAATAATGTTCAAGCTGAAGAAAATTCAAGTGCTATTGAACAAAACATTTCTGGATGATTACAAAGCCAAGGAATTCAATCTAGTAAAAAAATTGAAAGATTGGTGGATTGAAGATAAGGCCTTCTTAGAAAAGAATAATTGGATGTATTCTACACAATACTTGAGATACCCATATTGGTTTATGAAAACCATGATTTTTATGTTATATGGCAAGGAGGGATCCTCTCATTTTAAAATAGAATGGAATCTATTGGCGTATCGTGTAGTAGACACATGGCATGATTTCAATTGGGTGAGCATCTTATCTGTCAATCTACTATGCTTCACTAGGGCCATTAAAAAGGTATAAGGATACAAAAACTAGAGTTTTTACATGTTATATTACATATTAGATGCAGTTTGTTCCTATAATCCTTTTCCCAAAATGGGATGAGAGTGGAAACCTAGTCTTCTACCTATGCATGTATATTGTTGTGAATTGTGGTCCTCCAACTATAGGTTATATTTCTATAACACTTGTGAATTTTTCATGCCCCCCTTATATACTGTTATTTTTAATTGACATGCTCCTAGGTTATCCAAAGAAAACATGTTTACCCTTTTGAACATTGGAGACTAGTAGATCCCAGAAATTCACATATATCAAGATTTTTGGTGCTTCTACAACCCCACACCTTTTACCTAGGTATGTTCCTAATAGGATAGTCCCTAGGAAAATTACATATCAAACTATGGTGCATGGGATTGCTTCTTTCTTATCTACACATGCTAAAAGATATTGGCTCAAATTTATGATTAAGCTAGGATTGTTCACTTTAACAAATTTCCCTCATGCCAACAAGGAGGATATGTTGTCAAAGAATTGAATCTTAGTGTAGAAACCCTAAGGAGACACGATCACATAAAATTTATTGAAGAACATTTCAAATCAAATAGCTTGGCTATAATGTATAGACATGAGCCCAATCCTCATGATGAAATTTTCCAAGGAGCTTTCACATAAAATGAAGTATTGAGTGATATGGAAAATGAAAATCAAAGAAGAATGTTGCATACAATTTAAGAAGCTAACATGAAAATAACAGTGGAAGTCAGACAAGTATCATTTGGCAATGACATGGAGAAAATAAAGGCAAAAACAAAAGTTGATGCCACCAGAAGAGAAGATTTAGAGAAAAATGTTTTTGAAGCCAAAGATTAGTTGAAGCGACAACAAATGCAAGCTATAGAGGAGGCCAAAATAAGGGCCAAGGAGGAATCTAAGGAGGATTCAATTACAGAGATCTGTTTACTCTTTTTTGCATGATTCCTCAATGTCGAAACTAAATATCCATTCAGTTGATGCTATGACCCATTTTGCTCCAAACCAAGCCAGGATTACTACATATCAGCACTATGTACATCCATCAATTACAGTTACATAGGATATGTATGAACATAATTAGTCAAGCAGATGCAAAAATATTATAAATGGACAAATAGAAGAAAACAATGTAGTTTAGACATTCCTTAATTTCTATACTCAGATTTATAATACGAACACATTTTTTCTCTTAGGATACAAGTCACTAATGAAACAATGGACATACCTGAGAGAGAGAGAGATAGGTAGTTGTAGGGCAGAGAGACAAATATCGACCACAAGGTCACAGATCAATACTGTCAACCTCAAAACATATATAAAAAACAAAAAAATCTATTTGCATTTTCAGCAGCTGTCGACCCAACAACTCTCCACCCACAAAACTTAAAATCCCTAATCAAGGTTCTACACCCAGCTTGATGAGATTCAAACCAGATTCAGTTAATTTTTTTAGGCCTTTCTAGCCACAAACAACTACACCTAAATGACTACACATTACACTCTAGTCTAAAATGATCTACCTCATGGATGTGCACATGACTACACATTACACTCTAGTATGTACCCTGTTTTTGGACAATTACTAGTCCTAGAATGCCAGTTATCAAGATTTTACCCCCACATGGTTTCAGCCTAGAATCTAACCACTGAAGGAAACTTGTTTGGACCAGACATTGGTGAGTTGACAAGCAACTCAGATGATCGAGCAGAGTTTAATATGTGGAGTGTGTCAAAGGGCTCAAAGAGAGAGTCTTTACATTCAAAATTGTCAGACATTTTGGGAGATGAGTTTGAGAATACAAGTGAGAACAAACCTGAGTTTGAGAATACAAGCAAAAGGAATTAGGAAGTTTCTGAACAGCCAGTGATGGATCTGAGAGAAAACACTAAAGAGCTGCCAATTTTGTCAAATTTATATGAGCAACATGGTTCATTGTTTGCGGTCAATTCCTCCTCAGTCATGGATTGCAGGATTGCAGAAAACAAGTATGTTGAGTATGTTCCCATGATTAGGGCCTGTTCCTATCCTTATAACCTAGCACCAAATAAAGATTCAATACCACAAGTAAATGCTTGAAACAAGAATAACATAAATGAAGGTTTGGGTTTTCAAACTGAAGGAGTAGAAAAGTCTGAGGATGAAATGCTATTGAACTCTCTGTGGGAATAGGAGACAGAAAGGATGAGCACTGGAAATTTTTTGGAGTCCCAGGATAGAAGAGAAGGGAAAAGAGGCAAGCATCAAAGCACAGTGATAATGCCCCTCGAAAGGAGAGATTTTGATCCTTTTGTTCAATCTCAACATGAAGCAAGCATTGCTTTTGGTCAAGTAGACACTCAAATGTCAGATTCTGTATGGGATGAAGGTGATGGTGGTAGCCAAGAGAAGCAACTGGAGAGGGTTTCACAGGAAGATATTCTTTCTCTAGAAATGCAAGGATTGTTAGAGTTATGCTCGTTTAAAAGATATGAGAACAATGTGCAAGAGTCTTCCCATTATGGTTTTATGACGTTGAATATAAAAATAACAGAAGATTGTACATCAAATGAGAAGGAAGAAAAAATGTCTATTAGCAGCAAGAACTGGATTGAGGCAAGGAATAAATGAGGAGAATATTTGTGTCCATTCACGAGGATTGAAAAGAAGTTGGACAATGCCACCTTGGATGTATCTTCTCATCAAGAGAGAAAATATTTTAAACACACTCAGATTCAAGGGATGCAAGATTTTTTATTACATGAAAATAAGAAAGAAAATGTGGAGGAACAATTCATTGGAGGATTGTGTTGCTGTGGAGGAATTAAGTGGAGTCTCAGGAAAAGGTGCCCAGGAGACTATTGTAGGAGCGACAATGAGAGGAACCCCAGAATCTTTGTTAGATGAGAGTAATCAGACACATTCAGTTGTTTCACCTGAGCATACTATTCTGGCAGACATCGAGGAAATGCTAGATTTGATATTTGATGTAAGCAAGAAATATTAGAAAACAATGCATGCCAATGTGCCTTCTCAGCAGGATCATTTAGCAGCCAAAATGCAAGGAGTGCTAGACCAATTAGTAGATGGGGAGAAACAGTGCACCTTTGTAGGCTGCCTTAATAATCTGGATGCAAGTGATAACACATAAGATAAAATGTGTGAGTTTTCAAGAAACATGGATAGGTCGGTTGAGGGGGCAAGAGAGAATAACACTATTAATGGATCTTCTCGTGAAGTGATAGATGTTTTGGGACATACAGAAAGCCATTGGGTGTCAGGTTCTGCTGTGAAGCATGTCAAAGAGGAGTCCCTTGAGAGTGTTATCCTACTAGATGAAAGAAGTGAGTATGCTGGAGTAACTGCACATGAAGATATTGCATTTGTAAATATTCATAGGATGTTGGAGTTGGTGATTGATGTAAATGATGTAGAGATGCATGTGACATAGGCTGACTGCAAGAATCCAGTAACTGAGGCAGTTTGTTCAGTGTCGGATTTTATGTTGGATGAGAAAAAAGAAGTGAAAGGTAGTCATGATTTGTGTGAGGCAGGGGATGAAGAGAAGGAGAAGATGACTAAGTATCTAATAACTGGGGATTTTCTGAATGTGGATGCACGAATTTGTAATATGGGTAGATCCTCTCAAGAAAATGATGTTGTTTTTGGATGTTCACAAATTTAGGGGACATTAAAGTCGTTACTTGGTGGGACTGACATGGATAATGCGGGGAAGCATACCATAGAGGCATTACAGGAAATTGCTGCTTTGGTGGAAAAGCAAGGAGTTTTGGATTTCTCACCCTATAAAAGCATTGTGAAAAATTCCATGTCAGTGGGAAAACGAATAGTTTTGGATTTGTCACTAGATGAAACCGCTAAGAGAGATATAATAAGTTAACTTTCCTAGAAAACTCAGAAACCAACCCATAAACCCTCATGAAAAATTAAGTGAACACCTTGTGGGAAACAATGTGCATGATTCCTCAATGTCAAAACTAAATATCCATTCAGTTGATGCTATGACCCATTTAGGGCAGAGTGAGACAAATACAGTCCACAAGGTCACGGATCTATACTGTCAACCTCAAAAAATATATAAAAAAAAAACAAAATCTATTTGCATTTGCAGTAGCTGTCAACCCAATTCTCGACCCAACAGCTCTCCACCCACAAAACTCAAAATCTCAAAGAAAGATAGAAAAAGCATTACCACAGGGAGAACAAAATGAGCCCAGACAGCTTATCCAAGAGGACTCTTGGGTGGAACAAACACACCCCAGGGGAATCAAAACAAGAATATATCGCTAGCCAATACAAGAGGACAGGATAAAGAGTCACATACTCGAAAAGGGAAAAACATGAGTATGCCACAAATACTGAAAAAAACTCTTAAAAGAGTTGTATCAAGCCTTCCTCAATAATTTCTCCTTCCCAAAGTTTTGAGAAGGAGAGAAGACCAGCCTTCATATTAAGTGCTTCCTTGGATAAGCGGTCTACAATCATATTGTGCTCCCTGTAGACATGCCTAAAGACAAGGGATAAAAAATCCTGTTTGATAGACAAGACCCACACACAATACCCACAAGACCGATGTGTACAATCAAGGTGGGGAAACAACCATTTTACCCACAAGACGAAGGGTAAAAGTTTTATCTTCTCTCTCAAGGTATAGTCCATATGTGTTTTGTACAATAATTCTAAGTTTTATCATCATCATATAAGGAAGGTCATTTCTTTCAACTTAACACTCCCAGAGGTCCCCGTGTTGAAGTTGAAGCATCTAAGGACAATCAATAACAGCAATAGTAATAAATTAACGAACAATTTAAAATAGCATTCGTAAAGGAAAAAACAACGTGGTAACATATATAACATAATTTTCATTTCTTTCAACTTAACACTCCCAAAGGTTCATGTGTTAAAGTTGAAGCATCCAAGGACAATCAATAACAGCAGTAGTAATAAATTAACGAACAAGTTAAACTAGCATACGTAAAGGAGAAAAGAACGTGGTAACATATATAGCATAATTTTCATTTCTTTCAACTTAACACTCCCAAAGGTCCCTGTGTTAATGTTGAAGCATCCAAGGACAATAAATAACAGCAATAGCAATACCAGAAACACATAGGTACAACTGTGACAATGCAAGATAAAGTAAAAACATAATTTTCATTTCTTTCAACTTAACACTCCCAAAGGTCCCTATGTTAATGTTGAAGCATCCAAGGACAGTAAATAAGAGCAATAGTAATACCAGCAACACATAGGTACAGCCGTGACAATGCAAGATAAAGTAAAAACATAATTTTCATTTCTTTCGACTTAACACTCCCAAAGGTCCCTGTGTTAATGTTGAAGCAACCAAGGACAGTCAATAACAACAATATTAATACCAGAAACACATAGGTACAGCTGTGACAATGCAAGATAAAGTAAAAACATAATTTTCATTTGTTTCAACTTAACACTCCCAAAGGTCCCTATGTTAATGTTGAAGCATCCAAGGACAGTAAATAACAACAATAGTAATACCAGAAACACATAGGTACAGCTGTGACAATGCAAGATAAAGTAAAAACATAATTTTCATTTATTTCAACGTAACACTCCCAAAGGTCCATGTGTTAAAGTTGAAGCATCCAAGGGCAATCAATAACAACAGTAGTAATAAATTAACGAACAAGTTAAACTAGCATAAAAAATCATCTAGTTTGATGACTTTTCCAAATACTTCTTTGGCCACCGAATGAAACTCCTTTCCTTCTCCTTCAAATGGAGACATCCATCTATTTTATCTTCATATGGAAGTGGGATGTTACTTGTGACATTGATGACATTGACATTTGCATCTTCAAGACCTAGTGCCACTCCATGGATCACAGAAAGTGAATGAATTCGTCCAATGCCGGCAATAGCACCATCATATGGATCCAATATTTTAACAGTTTCACCTTCCTGGAGTACTTCATGCCCCCCTGGAATTATTGAGCGCTGTAAAAAACAAAACAGTATAGCAATTAAACCATATTCTAAGATATAGGGCTTCATGCCTTCTAGTATACCAATTGATTTAGTACATACCTTTGCATGTTCATGGCCATCTTTTGGGTCTTTCAATAGTGTTGCACCACCCATAATTGCGGTTTTTTCCTATGATTGACAGACATTTACATTAAAAAAAAAGGCTTCGTGAGTGAAATGAAATGGATAAATCACATCCATAGATTAAAATATCAACTGAATAAATGGTTGGAAGGGAATGATAATTAGCTTACCTCATTTGAATCAATAGTCTTTCCCTTATTTAAATTGAAAGCAACAACAAGAGGTTCAATGGAGGAGGCTATGGTCGACATCTTCTCTGACAACCCAATTATACAATGATTCATTGCACTGTTATAATCCTCACTAATGTTTTCAACAGTAGATGGGCCTCTTGTTTGGCTTCTCTCAACTTCAACAGATGGCAAGGACCTCTCTTTTTTAGAATTTTCTAAGTCTGCCATATATTGAGTCATTTCACTCAAATTGAGTTCTCTATTAGTTCCTTCAACCTGCAAATCATTGTCAACACACAATGTATTGGAAATATAGACAAATAAAAAAGGCAGAACACAATGTACACTATTCAGCAAAAACACCATATACTTACACATATGTGTTGTTTGGCTCTCAACCCTCCCCGACCCAAAAAATTATCGATCCTTCACAAGATTTCTTCCTTTCTTCCCTCTTGCACTCTTTTCTAGAAAGTCTCCATCACGCATACTTTCCTTCAATACTTCCCACTGTTTGGGAGTCAAGCTGCTCTCCCTATCTTTTCCATCCAAGATTAATTTTCTGCATTTATGCCTAAAATTATTCATCAAAACTCTCATTCTATACTTGTAAGATTTAATAGAAATCCTATCACCAACCGTCTCAAAAACATTTTCCATTTTTTGGATCACTAGATCAACATTTCTTGGATCTTGATCTGTAAAGGTGGATTTGGTAACATCCAAATAAGACCTTATTCTCGTGCCCAACTCTGAGGACCACTTTGAAGCATTTGGTCCAGTAGGCTCGCCATCTGTTACCTCGACCACGTAAGCCTTCTTCCCCTTTGATTTTATTTCTTTTGCTTCCCTTTGTGTGCTCCTATACAAGCCTTGAAAAATTCTGTGTCTTCTGATGAAAGGTGATGGATCTTTAGAACTAGTTTTGGGTGCTGAAAAACCACTCATATTTGTGGATATAGCAATTTCATTTCCTAGCACGTTCCTTTGAGGATATGTAATTAGTGTTTTTTCTAAGGAATAAGGCTTAATTGGTTCCTCATAATTGGAGACAACAGTTGTGGCAATAGGTAGATCACCAATCCTCTCAACAATTCTATCACTAGTTAGATCAGGAATCTCCTCAACAGGTGTGGCACTTGCTAGGTCACCAATCCCCTCAGATGAGCCTTCAAATCTTTGCTTTAATTTTAAATAAAGATATTGCAAGCCTGATTCTCCAGAAGATGCCACTTTTTCATACAAATCTTGGATATTATCATCTGATATATGAGGAAGTTGATCATTATTATCATTAACTTCATCTTCATGTATTGGTCTACTAAGGCGTTTGCTTCTATGAGCTGGCAGTGATTTTTCTTTGCTTTCATTTTGTTTCTGATGATGATTTTTGGTAGAATCCAACATTCCCCTATAAGGAAAAAAAAATTACCAATTAGAATCAAAAGCATATATGGCCTGCATCATGAAATAGATTATATAAAACTTTCATCAAATATGCATAGAAGTGAAAAGGTACAAGGATTAACTACTTATTTCCAAAACCAAGGTATGACAAATACTCTTCATTTCTTGTGATGTGGTCTTTACGAGCATGCTCATATTCTATCACATTTTCATCTTTGTTGGGGTCACTTTTACGTTTCAACCCCTTATTCTTCATAGCCTATATGTCCAAAATTTCTCTTAAAAAATCATTAGTGCATGTGCAAACAACGACTATAAAATATCTAAATTCAAATGCTCATGAAAACAACAAACACTAACTGGAGCCCATTGGAATCACGGTACTGAAAAGAAGTAGAACACGACAATAATAAACCACGTATATCATCTATGTAGAGATGAACAAAAACAAAAATGAAAATCTTGCATATCAAATATCAGTAAGGATAAATTCCATACAAAGTTTAGTAAAACCATTAGCACATATGCAAACAACGACTATAAAATATCTAAATTCAAATGCTCATGACAGCAGCAAACACTAACTGGAGCCCATTGGAATCACAGTACTGAAAAGAAGTAGAACATGACAATAATAACCCATGTATATCATGTATGTAAAGATTAACAGAAACAAAAATGAAAAGTTTGCATATCAAATATCATTAAGGATACATTCCATACAAAGTTTAGTGAAACCATTAGTGCATGTACAAACAACGACTATAAAATATCTAAATTCAAATGCTCATGACAGCAGCAAACACTAACTGGAGCCCATTGGAGTCATAGTACTGAAAAGAAGTAGAACATGGCAATAATAACCCACATATATCGTGTATGTAGAGATGAACATAAACAAAAATGAAAATGTTGCATATCAAATATCATTAAGGATAAATTCCATACAAATTTTAGTAAAACCCTTTGGCTACCTAATCCCAATGGCCAAAACAGTAAAATCCATTTACATAGGGAAAGTTGATTCCATAAAGTCATGGGACAAATCATCATCATTATCAGTTACATTGCCATCAAGATCACAATCCTGATCACTTATGTAAGCATCTGCTTCATCTTCTTCACCATCCTCGTACAATAGATTTTCCTGACCATGCATTACATTCTCTATCTCAAGCTCTTCATTGGGAAGAAAAGTTTCCTCTTCAAATACTCTAGCGACATCTTCAGCTTCTTCTTCCAAAGTTTCTTGTAAACTATTACACTGCCCATTGACGATCGTATCAACACATTGCATAAATTTCCTTTTCGAACAAGGCTCCATTTGAATGACATATGACCATCATGGGCTTGCTATATCATTAACTAGAAATGATTGGTTAATTTGAAGAGGGGAAACATATGGCTCATCGGTCTTTGATAAGATTTGACGTGTATTTGCACGTAAAAATCCATACTCATCATGTTGTATTGCAGATGGTTTGATCCATTTACAATTTAATAATATAGGACTAGTTTCACCATAATCAACTTTAATAATTTCTTGTATGAATCCAACATAGAAATTCTTACCAGTGTCGTGATGATATTCAGCACTAACAACACAATCACAATTTACCTTTCCTGTGTCCTTTTCTTCCACTCTTAAATGACTACCATAGGCCCACATCCCACTGAAACGGTAAGCATATATATGTGGAGGTCGTGAAATATCCATTTCCTCAATCGTTAGATCTTGACCTTGTTGTTGTGCATAATTTATTGCATCAGAAATCCAATCATCAAATTTTGGAAAATTTGGACCACCTCCAATATTAGATTCTTGAAGTCTATGCTTTCAAGATGGCTGCATCCCTGCTTGAATCTCTTCTTTGTATTTTCTGCATAGAATATGAACAAACATGATAGTAAGAATGAAAATAATTTTTCTATTAGATGAAATTAAATAGAAAAATTATCATGTAAAATAAATTTTACCTGCGCCACTTGTCAAATGTGGATGTGTTTTGAAGAACATAGGCATGTATCGAAGTTCTTTCTTCATTTGATAGCTTGAAGCGATGTCCATTTCCTTCTAATAATTCACCTGCAACTCTCTTGTCTTCATCATATTCCCATACACGTCGATTGACACTGCTAAAATCCTTCATATACTCTGTGTAAAAACCTATGGCCTCTTGCATTAAATATCCCTCACACATGCTACCTTCTAGTTTTGCCTTGTTACGAACATACTTTTTCAGAAGCTTCATATATCATTCTATAGGATACATCCATCTCGTTCTTATTAGGCCACAATGCTCTAGTTCATTTTCTAGATGTATATGCAGATGCATAGAAATATTGAATATTGTTGGTGGAAAGTCTCGTTCCAATAAGCAAAGGACTTCAACAACCTCTTCCCTCAAATTATCAAAGTTTGAAGGATCTAGAACATGCAAACTCATTCTCTTGGATATTAGGCCCAACCTTATAATTGCCAATCTTGGCCCCTTTTCCAAACTTGATATGACCACAATAGGTAAAATATCCTCGATTATGACATGATAGTCATGGGTCTTGAGGCCTCTTAAGCTATTATTGTCAATTTGGCTTCTAATATTACTACTTAGATATCCAGTAGGAAAGTGAGTCTGAGACATCAACTTTAAGAACTGTGCACGTTGTTCCTTTGTCCACACATAAGGAGCAATAGGCTTTCTATATTTTCCATCACCACATTTTTCAACCCAAAGATTTCGACGAATATTTAGTTGTTCAAGGTCTAGGTGTGATGACACTGTATCATATGCACCAAAAATAGTTTCTATAATAGCAAAAGCTATGTTTTTCTCAGTATGCATAAAGTCAACAGTATGCCTAATGGATATATGCTTAAAGTATGACAACTTATAGAATATGCACAATCTTTTTACACCACTATCATTAAGTGGATCATTTTTACTACCACAAATTCCACCATCCTTATTAAACTGCGTTCTTTTTTCTCCATTCTCAATAATGTAATCACTTGTTATTGCCAATGGTGCTTCACAATTCTCTTCTTAACCATTGAAAGGTGACTTTTGTCAACGATATGGATGCTCCATTTTAAGGTAGGCACGATGTCCACAATAAATGCACTTACACAAACTACTTGAGTGTCTCACAAAATCCTTAAACATGCAAGCCGGACATCCATGGTATCCATGAACATTTAGACTAGTCAATGTGCCATATGCAGGAAGATCATGTATCATAAACAATAAATAATCTCTTAAAGTGAACTGGATAGAATGGCCATCCCGTAAAATTTAAATTGCTTCAATTCCTTTCCACAATTCTGCTAGCTCATCAAATAATGGCTCTAAATACACATCAATTGTATCTAAAGTCACACTTTTCTTTCCTGGTATAATTAATGACAACATCAAGAAGAATGGTTTGGTTGCTAACCATGGAGGCAAGTTATAATTTATTAAAAACATCGGCCAAGTTGATCATTTAGTACTTTGATTTGAGAATGGGTTCACACCATCTAGAGCTAAACCAAGCCTCATATTATGAGGATCTTGGGCAAAATCGGGCCATCTGTTGTCAAATTCCATCCACATCTTAGAATCTACCACAAATCGTTGTTTTCCATCAGTGCTCTTATTTTGGGCATGCCATTGCATCAACTCAACAATGTCTCAACATCTATACATTCGAAGCAACCGTGGGATTAGTGGAAAGTGTCGAAGAACCTTTCTAGGAGATGAATCTGATTTCAACCCTGGTTTATACCTCCGTTATTTACATTTAGGACATTCCGTCTCACTTGCAATATTTTTGCGAAATAATACGCAACCATTCACACGTGTGGATGTTTTCATACCCTAATCCTAGCTTACTTATTTGCGTTTTACATTCTCTCCGTTTTGTTGGCAATGTGGATTTAGGTGGTAACAACTCATGTAAAAATTCCAATAACTCATCAACACTCTCATTTGTCCAACCATGCACTGTTTGCAAGTTAAGGAGTACAAGAATTGTTGTTAAATGACTGAACTTGCAAGTATCATACACAGGTTTTGAAGCATCCTCCATCAACTTCTGCCAATCATCCTTGAAGCCCTCATTCAACATTCTATCAACTTCAATCCCTTCATCTAAGGTTCTGAAGTCTCCATCTGTGTTTGTTGCCTCTTTGTTTATGTTTGGCACCTCTACGTCTCTCATGCTATGCAAATGTAAACTATCTGGATAATAATTTTGAGGGAAAGGGCTAATCCTGCTATGACCAAATTTTAGCATATGTTCATAAATCACTTGTATTTTTCTCATCTTCCCACCACAACAATCATTACATGGACATGCATATTTAAGCAAGCTCTTTGCATCGACTATTCTCTCGTCGTATGCATGGTAGTTAGCAGTTGTCAAAATTGGCTATTGACTCATCTTCAATTTCCTGCATTCAATTATAAAACCGATATGTTAACTCTAACTTTCCACTATTTTCATCTATTTTTTCGTTAATTGATATGCATCAAAACCAATACATAGAGAAAAAACACAAAGGATCAACATTAATCATAAATCATTTTCAAATTCTGATGCAGCAATAGGTCAGGAGCAACCTTGAAGAAGACATTTAAGCAAGACAGTGGCAAATTTGTGAGTAGACTGAGGTCTGAGTTTGGAGCTGATATTGGATTGTGTATGGGGCAATCTTGAAGTATTTCATAGTGAGCTAGAAAATTTTCTCAAATTAGTAGTTATAGTGACTAGAATCTTCCATATAAAATTTCCTCAAATTTTGTTGCATGGGACATGTTGTCAATATGTAGCACTACTAGCATAAGTAGCACTACTGGTTCTACTAATAGGTAGCACTAATAAGTAGCACTGTTGTCAATCTGTAGCACTACTAGTTCTAAGAATATCTAGCATAAGTATCACTGCTAGTTCTACTAATCATCATAAACCATCATAAACCATCATCAACTTGAAGCCATTTTTTTTGACAATTCTTCAAGCTGGAGTCGTTGAAAGTTGCTGAGACAAGATGTGCCTCAAACTTCCTCCTGTTGCATCGCTTTGTATAGGAATAAAGCCATGTAGGAAGAAATTGAACAAATTGAAAGAAGTGGTACTTGGGAATTAGTCTCACGCCCAAAGGACAAGAATTTCATAGGAACTAAATGGATTTACATAAATAAAATGAATGAAGAAGGAGAAATAGTAAGGAATAAGTCTATACTTGTCTGCAAAGGATATGCATAGGTTGAATGAGTTTACTTCAATGAAAATTTTTCTCCTGTTTCTCGAATGGAGGCAATCAGAATGTTCTTTTCTTACTCATGCTTAAAAAATTTCAAGGTATATTATTAGATGGATGTGAAATCCACTTTCTTGAAAAGAGATTTACATGAAGAAGTATGCACTAAACAACCTGATGGTTTCAAGTTGCATGGAAAGGAGGACAATGTTTGGAGTCTAAAAAGGGATCTTTATGGGTTAAAACAAGCCCCAAGGGCTTGGTATGAACTCTTAGATGAGTATCCATCTAAGCCATAGATAATTGGGAAGTTGACCGTGGACAATACATTTACTTGGGCCTTTTTCAATGGAGCATGCCAAAGGGATGATAATATGTCGTATTGGAGGCATCCTCTTCCTGCAGAAACAACACTATATTCATTTAATTTCTAATGCAGGTTAGGGTACTAAAAACTGAGCTGAGCTTCTTGCACCCCGAGCTCTGTTTAGACTAGCCCATCATCTGAAAATTACAGATCTTCAGGTATTTAGGGATTCTTTAGTCATCAGGTGGATGACCAATTATCAAAACATCAATCTCTCACCTGACACTTGTAGAACATGTCAAATATATATCTCTGCAGTTCGCAAAAATATCTTACCTACACATATGTAGGGAAATTGACCACAATTGCAGACAAACTCTCTGGTGAGGGGCTGGATAGGGAGCCTGGAATACTTCACATTCAAGAAGTTTTGGAGCATGCCAAAGGGATGATAATATGTCGTATTGGAGGCATCCTCTTCCTGTAGAAACAACACTATTTTCATTTAATTGCTAATGCAGGTTAGGGTACTAAAAACTGAGTTGAGATTCTTGCACCCCGAGCTCTGTTTAGACTAGCCCATCATTTGAAAATTACAGATCTTCAGGTATTCAGGGATTCTTTAGTCATCAAGTGGATGACCAATGATCAAAACATCAATGACATCTCTCACCTGAAACTTTCAGAACATGTCAAAGCTATATCTCTACAATTCACAAAAATATTGGTACTTGGGAATTAGTCTCACGCCCAAAGGACAAGAATTTCATAGGAACTAAATGGATTTACATAAATAAAATGAATGAAGAAGTAGAAATAGTAAGGAATAAGTCTATACTTTTCTGCAAAGGATATGCACATGTTGAAGGAGTTGACTTCAATGAAACTTTTTCTCCTGTTTCTTGAATGGAGGCAATTAGAATTTTCTTTTCTTACTCATGCTTAAAAAATTTCAAGGTATATTATTAGATGGATGTGAAATACACTTTCTTGAAAAGAGATTTACATGAAGAAGTATGTACTAAACAACCTGATGGTTTCAAGTTGCAGAGGATGTTCAACTAGTGGACTATAGCGAGGGTCCCTTGGAGAAACAAAAGGTGTTTGAATATAGGGGGTCTAATTTCTCTAGGGAGGTCCCTGTTCATGAGCTAAGGGTTTATTCCCCTCTTCGTCAGAGGGTTATTTTAATATTTTGCACAAAACAAAATTTTGGATAATAGATACAAAGTGACTCCCCGCGTCAAATCTGCATAGAAACCTTGAGAATTTTGGAGTGGGAGTCAGTCCAGAGGTATATTTTTGCATTGAATCAATTCAAATGTTGAATCCTGATTGACGCAGCCATGATCAACATTGAATACTGTAATGGGCAAATAACAATTCCATGACAAATGATGGTCTACTATTTGTTAATGGCACACTTGAAGAGGCAAATATGTTTTCCAAAATTTTACATCTTTACTGCACAACATCAAGTACGAGATCAACCTGGAGAAATATTCTATCAATTTTAGCTGCATCAGTGAGGACATGTCTAAAAGGTTGATCCATCTATTCCAATTCAGATCTGTGGATCCTGCAGGAAGGTCTAAAATACATAGATTTATATTAAAACCAAATGGTTATGGCATAAAAGATTAGGGATGGTTGGAAAACAAAATAGAAATATGAATCCACTTATGGTTTCATAGATGGTTGTCCAAGGGATGCAAGTTGATACTTGTCAAATCTGTTTTAGAAGTAATCCCAGTGTGTTGGTTCTTCCTAGCCCACATTCTTCAAGCTGGTTTGGAAAACACTAGAAAGATTTGTTCTAATTTTCTTTAAAGAGGCAAATCTCACAATATTAGTTTCCATTAGCAAGATGGAAACTGATCTCAAAACCAAAGAATGAGGGTGGTTGGGATCAGAAGCAGTTAATCACTTTTGGTCACATGCACTGACAGCTAAAAAAATTTATAACTTGATGTCTAAGGAGGGTCGATGGAAGAGAATTTAGGTTCAGAAGTACTTGGAACCTAGAATTCCTAGATTGGATGCACAACCCTGTTGAGATTCACAAACATGCTTCAAATAATTGGAAAGCCTTGAGCACTGGCCTTTCCAATCATTGGCACTCACCTGCTTTGGTAGGTCTAGGATGGGTCACATGTGAAAGCAGGTTTGGATGCAATAATGGGATGCAACAACAATATATTCCCCCATAAGCAATAGTTCACTACATGTATCAACAAGGTATATATACAATTTAGGTCTGGAGGAAATGTATGTTGACATCTGGTCTAGTTTATCACTGAGCTAAAGCAGGGTCATATTAGATTGCATGAAGAGTCTGATAAACAATTATAGAATAAGCCCAATGACAGTCAATACTCTCTTAAGCTGGGTTATTAGGTAATAGGTGATGATGGCCATAGAGGATCAAGCTGTGGTCTAATGGTATTCACTAATCTAGAATATTTGAGCCCCTAAAAAACCTAAGGTATTCATGTGGCTCAATCTTCTGCAAAAGGTTCCAACATGGGATTATTTGCAAGAGAAACAAAAATATCATGCAAGTCTATACTATTTGTGCAAAATGGAGAGAAAATATGTTACTCATCTATTTACTTCTTGTTGCTATTCTATTCAATGTTATAAGGATGTTTGCAACTGGATTGACACAATAATGCCCCAATATAAGGCATTTCAAGCTGTTCACTATATCTCAATTTGGAGCATTTGGCCGATGCACAACTTTAGTCAATTTGAAGGAAGACTTCCTCCCCCTTTTAAGGTATCATCCCATATTATTGTTACTGCCCAGTTCTATTATTCACAAGGAAATCCATCTAAACCACAGATAATTGGGAAGTTGACTGTGGACAAGACATTTACTTGGGCCTTTTTCAATGGAGCATGCCAAAGGGATGATAATATGTCATATTGGAGGCATCCTCTTCCTGCAGAAACAACATTATATTCATTTAATTTCTAATGCAGGTCAGGGTACTAAAAACAGAGCTAAGCTTCTTGCACCCCGAGCTCTGTTTAGACTAGCCCATCATCTGAAAATTACAGATCTTCAGGTATTCATGGATTCTTTAGTCATCAAGTGGATGACCAATGATCAAAACATCAATGAAATCTCTCACCTGATACTTGTAGAACATGTCAAAGCTATATCTCTGTAGTTCACAAAAATATCTTACCTACACATATGTAGGGAAATTGACGACAACTGTAGACAATCTCTCTGGTGAGGGGCTGGATAGGGAGCCTGGAATACTTCACATTTAAGAAGTTGTGGAGCATGCCAAACAGATGATAATATGTTGCATTGGAGGTATCCTCTTCTTGCAGAAACAACACTATTTTCATTTAATTGCTAATGCAGGCCAGGGTACTAAAAACTGAGCTGAGTTTCTTGCACCCCGAGCTCTATTTAGACTAGCCCATCATCTGAAAATTACAAACCTTTAGGTATTCAGGGATTCTTTAGTCATCAAGTGGATGACCAATGATCAAAACATCAATGACATCTCTCACCTGACACTTTCAGAACATGTCAAAGCTATATCTTTGTAGTTCACAAAAATATTGGTACTTGGGAATTAGTCTCATGCCCAAAGGACAAGAATTTCATAGGAACTAAATGGATTTACATAAATAAAATGAATGAAGAAGGAGAAATAGTAAGGAATAAGTCTATACTTGTCTGCAAAGGATATGCATAGGTTGAAGGAGTTGACTTCAATGAAACTTTTTCTTCTGTTTCTCGAATGGAGGCAATCAGAATGTTCTTTTCTTACTCATGCTTCAAAAATTTCAAGGTATATTATTAGATGGATGTGAAATCCACTTTCTTGAAAAGAGATTTACCTGAAGAAGTATGCACTAAACAACCTGATGGTTTCAAGTTGCATGGAAAGGAGGACAATGTTTGGAGTCTAAAAAGGGATCTTTATGGGTTAAAACAAGCCCCAAGGGCTTGGTATGAACTCTTAGATGAGTATCTCTTTCAACAAGGTTTCAAAAGATGCATTGCAAATAGAAATATCTATTTGAAAATAGAGAAGAGTGGGATTCTAGTTACCGTTGTCTATGTAGATGATATCATTTTTGGTTGTAATGATGATAAGTTAAGTCGTGAGTTTGCTAAGTTAATGGCATTAGAATTATAGATGTCTATATATCGTGATGAAAACTGTCATCTACAGAAACCCTAGGGATAAAATCATAGGATGATATATATATGGTGATGAAAAATGTCATCTACAGAAACCCTAGGGATAGAAGCAGAGGATGTTCAACTAGTGGACTATAGCGAGGGTCCCTTGGAGAAACAAAAGGTGTTTGAATATAGGGGGTCTAATTTCTCTAGGGAGGTCCCTGTTCATGAGCCAAGGGTTTATTCCCCTCTTCGTTAGAGGGTTATTTTAATATTTTGCACAAAACAAAATTTTGGATAACAGATACAAAGTGACTCCCCATGTCAGATCTGCATAGAAAACCTGAGAATTTTGGAGTGGAAGTCAGTCCAGAGGTATATATTTGCATTGAATCAATTCAAATGCTGAATCCTGATTGACACAGCCATGATCAACATTGAATACCATAATGGGGAAATAAGGATGTCTGCAACTGGATTGACACAATAATGCCCCAATCGAAGGCATTTCAAGCTGTTCACTATATCTCAATTTGGAGCATTTGGTTGATGTGCAACTTTAGTCAATTTGAAGGAAGACTTCCTCCCCCTTTTCAGGTATCATCCCATATTATTGTTACTGCCCAGTTCTATTATTCACAAGGAAATCCATCTAAGCCACATATAATTGGGAAGTTAACTATGGACAAGACATTTACTTGGATGGAGCATGCCAAAGGGATGATAATATGTCGTATTGGAGGCATCCTCTTCCTGCAGAAACAACACTATTTTCATTTAATTTCTAATGTAGGTCAGGGTACTAAAAATTAAGCTGAGCTTCTTGCACCCCGAGCTCTGTTTAGACTAGCCCATCATCTGAAAATTACAGATCTTCAGGTATTCAAGGATTCTTTAGTCATCAAGTGGATGACCAATGATCAATACATCAATGACATCTCTCACCTAACACTTGTAGAACATGTCAAAGCTATATCTCTGCAGTTCACAAAAATATCTTACCTACACATATGTAGGGAAATTGACCACAACTGCAGACAAACTCTCTGGTGAGGGGTTGGATAGGGTTTTTATCCAACATTCACTATAAAATTGATCAATTCACAGTAAATTGATAAACTTACAGGGATTTTGCGGATTTTGTAAGCAAAGAAGGTGGTGTTGACGCCAGAGGTGCAGAATTCGCAGCCCACCTCTTCAAAACTCTTCAGGTTCTCTCCAATGCTGCTTTATCCATGGCAGCTATGGAAATTAAATAGAGAAATTGTGAACTCTTAACAGTGGTTGGTATCGATCCCAAACTCCTCAACTGGTATGACCAATATCCATATCCAAAACCCACCAAACCCTCCAATGTTTGGCGCCAACGATTAGGCTATTTGACAAGAACTAGCAGGTTGAGCAACAATCGAAACTGTCGGAATTGAAGGATGGTGGTTAAGGAAAATCAGAATGCCATTGCCATAGAGGTTGGTCACTCTTTGGTAAACTAATTGGGTCCGACCTGCCCATGAAAATAATTTTTTTGGGTTTCTTCATATATATATATATATATATTTTATTTGGAAAATAGTTTTTTTTT